>JAQIUQ010001599.1:0-57500 GCA_030378365.1 Hybognathus amarus | reverse complement strand
AAATGGCCTCCACAGTCACCAGATCTCAATCCAATAGAGCATCTTTGGGATGTGGTGGAACGGGAGATTCGCATCATGGATGTGCAGCCGACAAATCTGCGGCAACTGTGTGATGCCATCATGTCAATATGGACCAAACTCCCTGAGGAATGCTTCCAGCACCTTGTTGAATCTATGCCACGAAGAATTGAGGCAGTTCTGAAGGCAAAAGGGGGTCCAACCCATTACTAGCATGGGGTACCTAATAAAGTGGCCGGTGAGTGTATATACTTATGTTTTATATGCGCAGAAACGTATAATACAGATGTATTTGCAGTACTAAAACGTAACATATTTACGTATTGACAGCACAAAAACGTCATTTATTTACGTATGAAAAAATACCACTGACGTACACATTTGTACGTATCACAATTTATGCATATTAATATTGTAGCATTATGTTTTGACTCTATTGCATTCCACTGTCTTATTAATTAAGTTTTCAGTCACATTTATTGATATAATACTCATAAATATTAACATTTTGCTCGTTTCGCCTGCATGGTGTTAAACAATACAATATAAAACCTTAAAAATACATTCTTTAACGTTACTTGTTTAACCGTTTTGTAATAGTTTATTTACCTTGAGACACATAAAGCGTTTTCTCCTATAAAACACAACAAAATTCACAAAAGACATACATTTTATTAGGTTGATGTAATCCAAATCTTTAGAATCCATAGTTGTATGCAAGAAACAACTCCTAATTCAGCCTCTTATCCAGTTCGTGATATTCGTCTCCATTCTCAGCTGGTGATGAATTTAAATGAAAAAAATGCGCCATTGAGAAGCGATACGTCATGTTTTACGGCAGTGATATCAAACGTTCATTGGCTCTTCCCTGCTTCGTCACAGATTGCGACATGAAGGACTGTGAGACGGTTGGTTAATCATTTGAAATGGAGAAGCGCGAACTGAAGCCGGATTAACATTTTCATTGATTAAGTTAGTAATTTAATTTCTGCTCTGTACTTACACAAAACTATTACAATACTGCCAGAGAAGACTGCGACTGCAACACTTCATCATGTGAACGGCTTTTGGTATCAGTTTTGACATTTTCGCAATAAATAAATTATTGTGATTATACTTGTCTGTTAATTATGTTTTCCTTTATAATTGTAGTTTGTTACAGTAGTTTTAAGGAATTGTTATGGGTAGGAGTAGGATTGGTGGCTCACAATAGATTTTAATGCTAACGTTATATTGTTAATAAAACTGCCCTTTCCCAACACCGTTTTATCCTTTTTTTATATTCTGTATAAAATGGGTATGTTTAGGTTTGGGATTAGGGTTACAGGGATCTTACATTTATCTATAAAATGGTAAAAAGGGAAATTATACAGATATCTGTATGATATAGAATATACGTAAGCAGTTTGTTTTTTCAGCTGTAAAAACGTAATAATGTTACGTTAAATCTTGCAGATACGTCAATATATATACGTTTCAGCATCTATCAAAACGTACAAAAAAAGTGCGTTTCCATCTTTGCAAAAAGGTAAAATACCTACGTATTAACAATGAGACCAGGCTGGATGGTTATGTTTGTCTCCGATGTTGCCAGATTACCAGCGCTGCCGACGTATATTACAATAGGTCAGACGTACACTCACCGGCCAGCTTTATTAGGTACACCTGTCCAACTGCTCGTTAACACTTAATTTCTAAGCAGCCAATCACATGGCGGCAACTCAGTGCATTTAGGCATGTAGACATGGTCAAGACAATCTCCTGCAGTTCAAACGAGCATCAGTATGGGGAAGAAAGGTGATTTGAGTGACTTTGAACGTGGCATGATTGTTGGTGCCAGAAGGGCTGGTCTGAGTATTTCAGAAACTGCTAATCTACTGGGATTTTCACGCACAACCATCTCTAGGGTTTACAGAGAATGGTCCGAAAAGAAAAAACATCCAGTGAGCGGCAGTTCTGTGGCGGAAATGCCTTGTTGATGCCAGAGGTCAGAGGAGAATGGCCAGACTGGTTCGAGCTGATAGAAGGGCAACAGTGACTCAAATAACCACCTGTTACAACCAAGGTGGGCAGAAGAGCATCTCTGAACGCACAGTACGTCGAACTTTGAGGCAGATGGGCTACAGCAGCAGAAGACCACACCGGGTGCCACTCCTTTCAGCTAAGAACAGGAAACTGAGGCTACAATTTGCACAAGCTCATCGAAATTGGACAATAGAAGATTGGAAAAACGTTGCCTGGTCTGATGAGTCTCAATTTCTGCTGCGACATTCGGATGGTAGGGTCAGAATTTGGCGTCTACAACATGAAAGCATGGATCCATCCTGCCTTGTATCAACGGTTCAGGCTGGTGGTGGTGGTGTCATGGTGTGGGGAATATTTTCTTGGCACTTTTTGGGCCCCTTGGTACCAATTGAGCATCGTTGCAACGCCACAGCCTACCTGAGTATTGTTGCTGACCATGTCCATCCCTTTATGACCACAATGTACCCAACTTCTGATGGCTACTTTCAGCAGGATAATGCGCCATGTCATAAAGCTGGAATCATCTCAGACTGGTTTCTTGAACATGACAATGAGTTCGCTGTACTCAAATGGCCTCCACAGTCACCAGATCTCAATCCAATAGAGCATCTTTAGGAGGTGGTGGAACGGGAGAATAGCATCATGGATGTGCAGCCGACAAATCTGCGGAAACTGATGATGATGCCATCATGTCAATATGGACCAAACTCCCTGAGGAATGCTTCCAGCACCTTGTTGAATCTATGCCACGAAGAATTGAGGCAGTTCTGAAGGCAAAAGGATGTCAACCCGTTACTAGCATGGGGTACCTGATAAAGTGGCCGGTGAGTGTACAAAATGTGGATCTTTTATTTTTAATGCCTTATGAATATTTAACCGTGGGGGTCAACTCACGGGGGCAGAAAAAAAGTGAGTGTAGAAATCAATAAATTGGATTTTTAAATGGATTCCAGTGTAAGACGTAGGGTGTCTAAGAGAGACAGAGACTAGGAAATAAATCAGGAGAAAGAACTGGGAAATTACCTGATGGATAATCGCTTGAGATGTGTAAAGGTAAAATTAACAGCAAATTTGTGATGCCTGCATGCATGATGGTGTATATTTGCTCAGGTTTTTGATTTCTTTGGAAATGTCTTGTGGATTTGAGCCAGTAGTTGACTCTATAACATGTTTGTTGTTTGTGAATGTGTTTGTGCATGGTGGTAAGACAGCCTCTTGCACGTACACACACACACACACTCGCTGTCATGCCCATAAATTAAATTCTGCAGATGGAAAACATGAAACACAAATAAATGTGGTGCTATGAGAGGATGTGTGCCAGCATGCTTTTAGCTTGTGGCGGCTTTTCCTTTCTCCCTCTTCACTATCTCATACTTTAAAAGCGAGAATCGGGCGAGCCTATCGGTGCTCGGCTTTGGCCTGGCATACAGTGATTCCTCACGGTACCCTGTCCTGCACGGTGAGACGTTAGCGTAGAGACCGATAGTGCTTTGAAAGGAACCAAGGCGAGCTAAACATACTCCATCATCCCAAAGCTCCAGGTTTCAGCTTGCCGCAGATATGGGGGAAGAAAGAAAGAGGAAGGTGGAAACTAGGAGAGGTCGTAAGGGTCAGAAAAAGTAAAATAAACAAGGACGAGGGTTAGAAAATTGGAACGGAGAGACAAAGAGAGATGGCTTGCGGGTGAGGAAGTAACCTAACCTGATTGCTAGACCTTTGTTTACAGGAAAAAATGCAGTCCGAGGATGATATGGTGCTCGGATTGAAGCCAGACGCAGAGCGAGAGAGACCCGCATGGCTGGCAGCTGTTGATGAGTGCGGCTTATGGGCATTTCCAATTCATCTGTGTAGTGAAGGGTTCAGATGTTCGCTTCACCCACAGGCAGGTAGAGCGACGGAGCGCACTTATCTGACTCCCTCTCTCTTCACCTAGCCCTTTTTTTATTGGTGATCTAACCTGCAATGAGGAGATAAAGGCTGGCTGGCTTTTTCCATAAATGCACTTATCAGAGCCCAACAAGCTCTCCAACACTTGCCTGACTGACAGCCCCGCTGTTCGGGAGTCCGCAGGCATTCGATTCCTCCGCTTTTGCATGGACACACATGCATAAACACAGGCACGTTACAAACACGTTGCTAGACAGGGTTTCGCCGTGGGGAGATGAAAACTAGCACACATGCTCAACTAATCAAGAATCTACTAATCTATTAATAAAGAAATGTCTTTAGTCAAGCGTGTGACACTTTTCAGAAATGAGGTGCAAAATAGAAATGATTGCTTATATTGAGTAATTGGTAACCGTAACGGATGTCAGTGAAAGAGGATGCCTATAAGCTTCAGAACGGGATTTACGGGATTTATTTTTTATTAAATACATTTCTTTTGTATCAATTCATTTACACATTATTTTATGAATTGTTTTGTTTTATTTATTTTAGTGCAGTTTTCAAGCAATAAACAATAAAATAAATAGAGAAAATGTATGCATTAAAAAAAATAGAGAATTAATAACTTAAAGGGTTAGTTCACCAGCTAACAGCGCAGTGCTTTTGGGCTGTATGTCAGAACGTAGGCTCAATATTGGCCAGCATCACACACATGACCAGAGTCTGAACAAATCTTTTTCCGAGTCATTTGGTTCATTCAACGAACGAAACGAATGAATTGACTCGGAAAAGATTGTTCATTTTGATGAACAGGAGAGTCACGAACGTGCATCGCAGTACAGAGCAAGGCGACCATTTGAGCTTTTGTTTTTTTTTTTTTTTTTAATGAGCGATCGTTTCGCTCGATAAGACCCTTATTTATCATCTGGAATCGTTTAAAGCCCTTTGAACAGTTTGCAGTCTTTACTGAAAGTGTCTTTTGGACCGTTTGGTTCTCACTGAAGTGCATTATATGGAGAAAAATGCTGGAATTTTTTCATCAAAAACCATCATCAAATTTCATCAAATTCATGTGCAAATTACTACAATTACTAAATGACTAGTTAATAATGATGTGCCCCATCAAGTAAAGTCATAACATAATGATACCTTTGCAAATCATTAGCTAATGATTAATTAAAGCAGACAACTGGAAGCTGAAGTGCATAGCTTTGACTAATTGTGGTAATTAAAACATTAATTTACACTATTAGTTAATAAAATATGCTATTAAGGAATTAATACACAATGACACATTGAATTAATAGCAATTCATGTAGTACTTAATCTATTAATCATATAGACTCTTTATTAGTTGCTGATGCAATAATCATTAATTAATGGTTTAGTTCTTCATTAATTATACATTAACTCATGATTATCTGTGCATTAGTTACGCATGAATTAATGCATATTAGTGCACCCGTATTGTAAAGTGTTACCCTTTTTATTTATTTTATTACTTTTTATTATTTGATTTGATTTGATTTCATTAGCCGAAATTGCTTTGCGGGTGGATATAGATATTTGGTGTATTTTCAAGCTATGTTTCATGCTAGATTAATTTAATTTTAGATAAGTTTGACAAACAATTTTCTAATAGGCCTCACAACTAATAGGATTTGTGCTTTTTAAAAAAGCCCCTTAACATCAAAGTTATCTGTATATGTGGCAGGTGATGCATGACCACATGCAAACACCCAAACATACAAACATTCATTATGGGTATACAGGCAAATAAGAGCCCTTTACTTTCAGGAGTGGAATAAAATGTGGTGAGAAGTCAGGCAGCCAATAAGGAAATCAAACAGAGAAAATGAAAACCTGAAGAGCGACGCTTTCACCTGCCTAGCTTATCAGCATGAATTTTTCATCAGTCTAGTGCTGCTATATTACCTCAGAGTCTTTAGCCATCTACTCAATAAGAGTCCTCATATTTCATATGCGTCTCTGTGTTGAGAAGATGCTTTTATAAACACAGCCCTCTCAAGTGCAGACAAAGAGCCTCATTCAATCTGACCACTACATCCAGTTTACTGTGCTTGCGCGCAACCCACTTTGAGCAGAAAGATTAGATGCGGTGCAAAAGTGCATTATATTAGGTTCAGAATCGTGTGGTTACACGCTGAACTTGTTATCGAGCCTCTAATCGATGTCGTCTAGGTCCAGGTTCCGACCCGACCCCTCAAGTCTTGTGAATTATGCTTATCTACACTTTTATTCTGAGTCAGTGTTGTCTTTTATTATATGCTGCAGTGCGTCTAGATTACATTTTGAAGGCATCGCTGAGTACAATAGTAGAACTAATTTATAAAAGGTCTAGTTTTACAGCTCTAATGTGCAATGCTAAAAAATTTCAATTCCCTTTACTGAAAATGCTGGGGTTTTTCCACAACAGGGCTTTTCTCTAAGGATATACGCCAGCCTGGGGCCACGCAGACCAAAACTCCATCAACAAGACATTTCTGTGGTCTTGAGAGTTTTCCAAAAGTAAACCACGATATTGAGCTTCCCACCCTGATAACGAGTCCATTATAGTCTCGCTGTAATTTACATCTGTGCGAATGCTTGAGCGTGCTGAATTAAATTAGTCCAAGGAATTTAAATAACAAGAAACCGTCGCACTAAAACAAATTCCAAGAACACAATTTTCTGCTCTTCTGCACCGGATTGCGAATGCAGACGGATGGAGGAGGATGTATTTTTGGAGTACGAGGTGAAGGTGAGCGGAGGTTTTAGTGAACGCTTTGAGGCGTCGAAGTTTCAGCGGATCGCATGTTTATTTTAGTCTCACATAGCCTTGTGTGCATTATGCCCAGAATCCCAAAGCCAGTCATTCTCCATTCCGTCCGCAAGCCTCAAGCATTAGCATGTGCATCTCACCATTTCATTCATAAAATATAAGCTGGAAAGGTAGCATTGCAGAAGTGTTCGCCAAGGACTACATCTCTCAATCATCATTTAAGGTTCAAAAGGTGTCAAATATTGGTTTCCATAGAGAATTGTGGCGCATGCGTCACATATACCCCCCTCCTCTGTACCGTTAATAGCATTATCCTAATGGGTTTTTTGGAGCTCACAAATCTGTTGCATTCATTATTCTCCTAGTGCCCGGCCCTTATGTTACAAGACTCCCACCAGCTGCTGGGCCTTGACGGAGCTGGGCTGATGTTCAGACAGACGGAAGGGGAAAAAGCTTCAAACCTACTGTTTATTTAGATAGAGATAGAAATCACCACAGATTGGTACACAGATATTCCCCAGACTGAGCAGGTGTTCATTACACGTGGCTTCTGAGTTTTTAATATATGTATTTCCACTTTGCGGAGGTGAGTTTGCATGCAGATGGTTCCAACCTTGGGAACGAACTAGATTTCACTGGTGTTGGCCACCTTCAATAAAAAAAAAACCCAAGAGAGTATGCGAGTGTGCTCAAAAAACTTAATGTAGGCCTTGTGTTTTAAAAGAATAAATAAAATAGAATAGACAAGTAGGCCTGTATCCCCATGTGGTTTGGTCTCTTGATCTTGTGCATTCTGTGTTAGCTGGGATTTTTCAAGCACCGCTGATGGTCTCTTTTTTCACAGCTGCTATGGCGTTTAAGTAAAGTGAAAACAAGCGGTCTGCGGCTCTTGGGAATGAGTGTTAATCTGTTATTTTGCTACACCTGTTTTGGGTGGTAGATGAACATATGGGCTCTTCGGCAAAAAAACAAAAACAAAAAAACTTTGGTTGGAGAAATTTTATTCAGGATGTTTGTTGGATGCTTTTATTTATTTATTTGTGAACTTTTTTTGTGAAGGCGAGTGAATAAAACAGACAGTTTTACCTGTATCACAGACTATTTACTGGCAACAAGACGTAAGAGTAGAAGCAGCATTTTTAATCAAGACCGTCGTGTTTTACAGGCTTTGTTGACAGAGATATACATTATGAGACGTGTCAGCTCAGCTTTACAGAATCTGTTAATTCAACAGTCGCTTGTCTGTGAGAGCCTCATTAAATTGCTGGATGCTTCAAGGCAAAAAGATGAAAAAGCGGATTCATGTGTTATAATGGTATGGTGGCCTTATGGTCAAAAACTTGCTTTGCTGAGAACGAGATAATTAAGTTTAAGTAGTAATGTTTTAGCTCTAATAACAAAAATTAAGAGAAATATATTAATGTTATAAATTAAAATTGTACTATAAAATAGAAAATAAAAAATATATATAATGAAATGCCCTGCATACATCACACTGAAGCATGCAGTACATCACACTATAGTTATTTCATTATAATTCGATTTAAATATAATTCATAATTGCACTTAGCAATATCACAGTTATCTCACTTTTTTATTTTTATTTTATTGTACTGCTCAGTAGACTTAGGCCATGTCCACACTAATATGTTTTCGTTTGAAAACGTATTTTTTTCTCTCCGTTTTGGCCTTCCGTCCACACTGAGATGGCGTTTTAAGTCAACGAAAACGTATCTTTTGGAAAACGCTCTCCAAAGTGGATACATTTGAAAACGCTGTTTTTGCGTTGTAGTGTGGACAGTGAAACCGGAGGTATTTCAAAACGATGATGTCAGTTTAGTCATGTGATCCATGCAGTACCAATAGATATCCATTTTTATCGGTATTGTGCCTGTTATGTTATTCATTTTACACTGTTGCTAAAATATGTTACTTTCTATGTCACTTAATATGTGCTATTCTTCATAGCACAGTACTGCAAAGATGACAGATGTACTCACATTTGCTGTCCTGGAGAGCAGTTGCGTTTTAGACCAAACATATGGTGACTGAATGCGACCTGGACGCATCAGTGATGGTGAGATATTTTGCTAAATAAAATTATCCTGTTATTGTGTGATAACATTATTATTTATTTTCCCATCTGTATCATCTCAGTGAGCTTTTGAGAAGTTTCACGCATGCGCAGTACAGCACAGTTTAGAAGTTTCTCATCCACACTGAAACGTCGGAAAACGCCTGAAAACGCTAGTGTGGACGGAGAGCTTTTTAAACGAAACCCCGTTTTCAAATCTATCTGGATTAATGTGGACATTGCCTTAATTATTAGCGTTTCATCTACTCGCAAAACCCCTCTTCGAACACCTGTTTGGGAAACCCTGATCTATGCACTGAAAGTCATGCATTTTTAAGGTTCTTTCACACTAGCACTTTTGGTGTGCAGAGTTCAGTTCGTTTCGATGACGTTAAGTCAAGTCATGTGAACTCCGTTAACAGTTCGCTGCTGATATGAACGCAATTATACTAAATTGCGAAAGTGAAACCGCTATTGAAGATGAATGATTCAATAAAACTATCACTGCGTCCGAAATTGAATACTTCCCAACTACTATATAGTATGCGAAAAAAGTAGTCCAACATAGTAGCATATCCAACGCATTCTCATTCCAAGGTGTCATATACTGATGTTTTTGCCAATGCATATACATCCAATGCACATGGCACCTTTTAGCATCAATATAACACGCACAGAGTATGGTTAGGTTCAAGATGGCAGCCATCTTGTCACAGGCAGCTCACTCACTCATAACATTGTGTTTTAATGGTTTTTTAAAATGTACTTTTTAAATAAATATAACTTGCTCAATTTTCTACCGATTTTCAAACGGTTTGGTTTGTTATAAACATCAGAGATGTAGTTATGACACTGCATACTTATGAATAATAAGTGTATAAAAAAATCATCCAGCATTATAGCCACATTAATAATATTTGTAAGAATCCAAACCGTTTGTAATTCCGTCAAGATTTTAATGAGATAAGAGTATTTGTGTTTGTGCTGATCACTCATCTTACATTAGGTACCACAGAGCCCGAAAGAAAGCTTGCATGTGACAAGATAGCCGCCAGTAATGACGATAGAGACTCCGCCGTAAGACATCTAGCCTTTATATGGATATCTATGGGTAGGTTTAGGTCTGGGGTAGGGTTAGGGTTAGACCACTAGGAGGTGCCTTCTGGCCCATATATATCTGCATCTCATATTGACGCTAAAGGGTGCCATGTGCGTTGGATGTATACGCATTGGCAAAAGCATCAGTATGACTCTTTGGGATGAGAATGGTCTTGTATATCGGTATGCATAGTATTTGAAAAATATTAGGCAAAAAGTAAAGCAAACGCAACTGATGCTGTTAGGTCACCTGACACTAACAATATAGCGGATATAGTACGTCCATGAAATTAAATATTATATAGAACACTTTCTTTTCACTATAATTTCAAAATCAAATGGCAAAAAAATCACACGAAAAAGTGATTTTTACAATGCATTACAATGGATATTATTTGTAGGAATATTTTTGTTAAATGTTCAAAAGTAAGCATTGCTATCTTTACATTTGCACTCATCCTCCATTTTGTTTGCTTGATGCTAAAGAAAACGCATTGGTTAAGAGCGATGCCAATTAATAAATGTAACATTTTTGGTTAGTAAATGTAGTGAGCACTAGTTTTTAGAGTGAGTTGAGTTGTTTAGTGCACTGAATGACAATGAGTATGCTCTAGAAATGGCCAGTGCACCATCCATTGAACTAAGAAGCTGGGACACACTCAGTTTTTGAGAAACCAGGGATTAAATGATTGACATATAGCGTATTGACAAAGTGGCATTTGGGCTGGAAGTTCCAAGGTTGAAGGTTGAGCAACCTAGATAGTTTGCTCACTTGTAATTGTCTTTGATAGTAGCATTTAATAACTTGTGCTTTGGGTGACTGTCCCCTCAATAAATCAGTGAAGAAGTTTTCTAATATATATGTTTCACATTCAGTCTGAGATAAATGTCAGTTGCTGAGCTGATCCTCAGCCATCCATCTCTCTGTATGAGCCGACGTGCCGTCATTTCACCTGTCCCTGTGAAAAGTAGATGCTGAGGTTTATATCATGATTATACATCACTAACTGTTCACACAGTGACGTTGATTACATGGTATAATGTTACAACTCTTACATACCATGTGGTATAATGTGACATACGAGTTATAATGTTTCAGTGAGTTATCACAAATAAAACTACTGACTATATACACTCACCTAAAGGATAATTAGGAACACTGTTCAATTTCTCATTAATTCAATTATCTAATCAACCAATCACATGGCAGTTGCTTCAATGCATTTAGGGGTGTGGTCCTGGTCAAGACAATCTCCTGAACTCCAAACTGAATGTCAGAATGGGAAAGGAAGACGATTTAAGCAATTTTGAGCGTGGCATGGTTGTTGGTGCCAGACGGGCCGGTCTAAGTATTTCACAATCTGCTCAGTTACTGAGTTTTCATGCACAACCATTTCTAGGGTTTACAAAGAATAATGTGAAAAGGGAAAAACATGCTGGTAGAAGAGCAACTTTGACTGAAATAACCACTCGTTACAACCGAGGTATGCAGCAAAGCATTTGTGAAGCCACAACACGCACAACCTTGAGGCGGATGGGCTTACGACAGCAGAAGACCCCACCGGGTACCATTCATCTCCACTACAAATAGGAAAAAGAGGCAAGAACTCCCCAAAATTGGACAGTTGAAGACTGGAAAAAATGTTGCCTGGTCTGATGAGTCTCAATTTCTGTTGAGACATTCAGATATAGTCAGAATTTGGCATAAACAGAATGATAACATGGATCCATCATGCCTTGTTACCACTGTGCAGGCTGGTGGTGGTGGTGTAATGGTGTGAGGGATGTTGTCTTGGCACACTTAAGGCCCCTTAGTGCCAATTGGGCATCTTTTAAATTTCACAGCCTTCCTGAGCATCATTTCTGACCATGTCCATCCCTTTATGGCCACCATCTACCCATCATCTCATAGCTACTTCCAGCAGGATAATGCACCATTTCACAAAGCTCGAATCATTTCAAATTGGTTTCTTGAACATGACAATGAGTTTACTGAACTAAAATGGCCTCCACAGTCACCAGATCTCAACCCTAGAGCATCTTTGGGATGTGGTGGAACAGGAGCTTCATGCCATGGATGTCCATCCCACAAATCTCCATCAACTCCAAGATGCTATCCTATCAATATGGGCCAACATTTCTAAAGAATGCTTTCAGCACCTTGTTGAATCAATGCCACATATACGTAATTAAGGCAGTTCTGAAGACGAAATGGGGTCTTAGTATGGTGTTCCTAATAATCCTTTAGGTGATTGTATGTAGACCTTCAAACAATAAGATGCATTAGCAGGTTTGGTTTCATTTGATTATAGGTAAATATCCACTTTTTATGGAGTAAGAAAACTCACACTCTGTAAAACACTGGCTGAATGTTTCCGATTGAGTAGCAAACCAGTTCAGACTGTTGTTGACCAGTTTGTTAGGAAAGAACTGATTTAAGACGTGTGATTCGTTGACACATCAGGTACATTTCCTCTGATTCTAAACATCTGAAGGAAAATTCTATTTGATTGTTAAAATATTAGTCTGGGAAGAAAAAAAAATCTGAAGAATCAAGATAGATTACTAACTTTACTCTTTGTATTTGCAGAGGTCCAGTAAAAGAACCAAAGGAACACGTCACAGTTTGATGTTTTGCAGTGAGGTGCCTTACCCATCAGACTTGTAACTGCGTTGCGCTGTGAGTCTGAATGTGTGCTAATGTTGTACAGAGACAAGCAGCTGTGTCTCTTTATGCACTGATGAAGGCAAAGTGGAGGGGATTTGGGGGCATGCTGGGGAAAAAAAAGAAAAACATCCTAATGGACAAGAGCTGATGGAGGCCAGAGCAAGCCTGGATTACAAACTAGAGTATATTTGTGTGTGTGTGAGTTAGAGAGACAGAAAAACAGACAGAAAGGGAGAGTATGGATGGTAGGTGGGTGGCAGTTAGTCTCGACCTTAATTTGGAGTAATTTCCCTGTCTTTCTGGGCACGGTGCAGAGGATTTGTTTGGTGCAAGGTCTGGTCCAATCTGCTCCTCCGATATAACTATAAATATCTCAACAGCTTTTAAGCCACATTACGCGGATTTATACGTGAGATACACTGGGATTTATGAAGATCAGCGTCTGTCACACACACAGAAATAGGAAAAAATAGCTTAGCATTTCTTTCCTTTTTTTGTTTTGTTTGGGTTGTTTGTCATTGGAGAGATCCCAATTGTTATTATTGTTCTTTTCATCATCCGTCCATCTTTATTTTTGATGCCATCTTTACATAATGCAGGATGTTTCTGTGTCACTAGTCTAGATTCCCCATATAGATGCATATGTTTTACATAATTAAATTGCAATAATGATGTCCATCATTTTGTTAAATACTAAAGCATTTGGATCCATGTTCTCCCCCTAATTAAAAGCATTTAGATGATGATGGTTTATTTAATATCATCTGATAATACGATAATAAATCTCAAACCTCTAAATTGGCAGTCCTTGATCAGTTGGTCTCAGAATCAGGGATTGACCTCATAACTGCTGGGTGATACTGAGCTTTAACCTATTCCTGTGTGTCTGGTGTTCGTCACAAACTCATTTAAAGTGTTTGAGCTTCCCCTTTCTTTGCCTAATCAACACATTTTAGGTTTATTGTGTTTAGGTCTCTTTCCTCTCAAACATAAGCCTGATTGTTCTCTTACCCCTGTATTCGGTTGCATTAAACCCACCGGTCTCAAGTCTGTTCCTAATATAAGTGACTTTCCCCACCCAACAGCGTCATATCCATCCCATATGTGAACCCTAAATCCTGGTTATTGGCTTTCAACACTCTCACACACAGACACACGTATCTTTTTACACTCCAAAGTGCAATTAGTGTGGAATTCGCTCTTAAGCACAATCCTCGGCTTCATTTTCACCGAAGCTTTGCTCATTAAATGTATATTTACAATGACAAATGTGTAGTGTAATTGTCGCCCTGAAGCCCTCAGCCTCTCTGTGGAAGATGTTCCGCTTTCCTAGAAAGTATAATAATGCATAGTTTTTGTTAACCCATTGTTGATCTGTTCCTGGACCAGTTTTAGGAATGCAGCTTTGAAACGTTAACTTCGCAAGCTACTTCAATTAAGTAGTAGGTGGTAGGTTTAATAGTAGTAGGTTTAAAGGATTCGTTCACTTAAAAAAAAAGTTTTTGCTGATAATTTACTCACCCCCATGTCATCCAAGATGTCAATGTCTTTCTTTCTTCAGTCGAAAAGAAATGAAGGTTTCTGATGAAAACATTTCAGGATTTTTCTCCATATAATGGATAATATCATTGGGCACCAAATGGTTTAAGGTTCAAAATACAGTTTCAGTGCAAACTTCAAACTGTTCAAATGGCTTTAAATAATTCCAGACGATGAATAAGGGGTCTTATAAGCGAAACGAATCGCTTATTTAAAAAAAATTCAAAGTTTTATGAGCTCAAATGGTTGCCTTGCTTTGTTCTGTGATGTGCGTTCGTGACTCTCCTGTTCAAACTCGTTTATCAAAGTGAACAAATCTTTTTTCTGTGTCATTTGCTTCATTCAATGAACAAAATGAACAAGTTGACTCAGGAAAAGTTTTGTTCATTTTGATGAAAGAGTTCTAACAGAAGAATCACGAACGCGCATCACATTACAGATCATATAATTGAGCTTGTATTTTTTATTTTTTTATTTAAATGAGCAATCGTTTCAGCTTAACAAGACCCTTATTAATCGTCTGGAATCGTTTAAAGCCCTTTGAACAGTTTGCACTGAAACTGTCTTTTGGACCTTGAACTGTTTGGTTCCCACTGAAGTCCATTATATGAGAAATCCTGGAATGTTTTCATCAAAAACCTTAATTTATTTTCGACTGAAGAAAGAAAGACATGCACATCTTGAATGACATGGGGGTGAGTAAATTATCAGCAAAGATTTTTTTTAAAGTGAACTAGGTGCACTACAAGCTGTGTTTTTAAAGGTTCTTTCTAAACCGAAACATTTGACTGTTTCTCAGCTATAGTAATGTTACTCTTTCAATGATTCACCAACATGAAATGCTAGCAATATGCACAGTTAATAACCTTGTTTGATTATTCCGCCTCACTGGCTTATTCATCTATTCCAAATCATATTTAGCTAGGCGATAACGCAATTTTTGCGCTCTCACTTGCTAAGCAGTGTCACCTGATATAAAACTGTCAGAGTCTGGCCAGCGAAATATCATTGCATTTCCATGATATATTGTAATGAGCCATAATCATCTGCCCTGCAGTGAACACCCATTATAGCTCAGTTTTTCCAGTGTAGTGTGCCACGCTACCCCACACTGCAGACAAAAAGAGCCCACCCTTTTCTTCCTCGGCCCTCAAAATCCTCTTCGCTGTGAGGACAAGCATATTTAAAACAGCAAAGTTGACGATTTTGTTGCCAAGCTCCAAGAAGTGCTTATCCCTCAGTCTCACTGGGTGGCGAGGAGGACAAGCTGTCTCGCGCTATCTCCCCAGCGCGAAAGAACGAACGGAGAGAGAAAGAATGGCAAGCGGGAGGACAGACGGAGATGGTTCTTTAGTATTTTTTTTTTTTATAATTTCCAATTGGGGAGGGTAACGGGATTGTTTCAGATGAAGAAGGCAGTGGTTGGTGCTTCGGCCCACACTGAACCTTTCTTCGCTCCCTATAGCTTGGTCGTTCTCACCCTCTCTGTTCCAAAATGATAAGGTTTAGTGCATGTCCACGAGCCTAATCTTATTTATTCACTAAAAGCTTTTTTGGATGCCAACATCACTGGGGGAATTAAAAGCGAGCTCCCACTGGGAGGTCAAGAGTTTGGTGCTAGAGAAGCATTGTAAGAATGGGAGAATACCAATTCTCCCGAGTACCGAACCACCCCGGCTTAGTTCGGATGTTGCTTTGTTGTCATGGCGGGTTTCAGTATAATGGTGCTTACAGAATGACATCCAGTATAGGAACATACAATCATCATGTTAATATCTATGCTTTATTTCTGCATATAGAGTGCTTTAGTGCCTGTCCAGTTTTTCAGTGGCGTTTTCTTTAAAAAGGTATTTTAAAAAAGTCTTCATTAAAGTGTTATAAGCCATGAACCAATAAGCTATGAGGTGAATCACAACATAACTCCTACGCTCTCAAAATGCTTACAATTTTATATATATATATGTGCTTTACAACTTTGCAGAGCATCTACATTCACAAACAGCTGTATTACACAGTGCACTACACACTTTCCTGTGAATATCAAGAGAACTGCAGCCTCCATTTAAAGAATTAGCCAGCAGCTGTGACAAAATATCGAATACGTTAACTTTTCAGTATCTCATAGCCAAACTTTTGAGGTCTGGTCCACATCGCAGCTTATTCTGACCAATAGTAAGGATATCTAATGGATATGCTGAATATCTTGTTAATTTGCTTGTTAGTGCTTCAGATAAAGCTGCATAGCTGTTGATGCCAGTAGCATTATGTTGGAAAATTCACTGATTTACTTTATATATTATTTTTATTTATTCAATATATAATTTAATAGAATATTAAAATGTCATTAAATTAGTCCAAATTACAATTGATGCATGTGTGTTTGGATGAAATTACATTGATATTTGCATCGGTAAAATTGTTAAAGGGGTCATGAACTGGCTTTTACATTTTTTTATATTGTTGTATGAGGTTAACTTATGACCAATTTGTGGCTTTTTTATATTAAAAACATCAAAATGTATCTAAGTAATAGGCTATTTATGACCTTAGTTTCGAGCCCAGCTCAAAAACCCCTTGGTTTTTATGGGGCGTCTCGCATGTGGGAAGACTTTGGAAGTAAACACCCACTGCTGCTGAGTGGATAACAGCTTTGCATATTATAAGTCGCAGTTTCACTCTTCACTGTTACGTCACATACATTAATATACATATACACTCACCGGCCAGCTTATTAAGTACCCCATGCTAGTAACGGGTTGGACCCCCTTTGGCCTTCAAGAACTGCCTCAATTCTTCGTGGCATAGATTCAACAAGGTGCTGGAAGCATTCCTCAGGGAGTTTGGTTCCATATTGACATGATGGCATCACACAGTTGCCGCAGATTTGTCGGCTGCACATCCATGATGCAATCTCCCGTTCCACCACATCCCAAAGATGCTCTATTGGATTGAGATCTGGTGACTGTGGAGGCCATTTGAGTACAGTGAACTCATTGTCATGTTCAAGAAACCATCTGAGATGATTCCAGCTTTATGACATGGCGCATTATCCTGCTGAAAGTAGCCATCAGAAGTTGGGTACATTGTGGTCATAAAGGGATGGACATGGCATCAGACAACAGTACTCAGGTAGGCTGTGGCCGTTGCACAATGCTCAATTGGTACCAAGGCCCAAAGAGTGCCAAGAAAATATTCCCCACACCATGACACCACCACCACCAGCCCTGAACCGTCTGATACAAGGCAGGATGGATCCATGCTTCATGTTGTAGATGCCAAATTCTGACCCTACCATCCGAATGTTGCAGCAGAAACTCGAGACTCATCAGACCAGGCAGCGTTTTCCCAATCTTCTATTGTCCAATTTCGATGAGCTTGTGCAAATTGTAGCCTCAGTTTCCTGTTCACTGAAAGGAGTGGCACCCGGTGTGGTCTTCTGCTGCTGTAGCCCATCTGCCTCAAAGTCGGTACTGTGCGTCAGAGATGCTCTTCTGCCCACCTTGGTTGGTAACGGGTAGTTATTTGAGTCACTGTTGCCCTTCTATCAGCTCGAACCAGTCTGGCCATTCTCCTCTGACCTCTGGCATCAACAAGGCATTTCGCCCACAGAACTGCCGCTCACTGGATGTTTTTTCTTTTTCCGGACCATCCTCTGTAAACCCTAGAGATGGTTGTGCAGCTGAAAATCCAGTAGATTAGCAGTTTCTGGAAATACTCAGACCAGCCCTTCTGGCACCAACAATCATGCCACGTTCGAAGTCACTCAAATCACCTTTCTTCCCCATACTGATGCTCGGTCTTGAACTGCAGGAGATTGTCTTGACCATGTCTACATGCCTAAATGCACTGAGTTGCCGCCATGTGATTGCCTGCTTAGAAATTAAGTGTTGACGAGCAGTTGGACAGGTGTACCTAATAAAGTGGCCGGTGAGTGCAGGTAATATGTATATGTGTGTGTGTGTGTGTGTGTGTGTGTGTATATATATATATATATATATATATATATATATATATATATATATATATATATGTCCATGTCATGGCAAAGCTGAATCGTAAGCATCATTTACTCCAAGTCTTTAGAGTCTGGTATTGCTGCTGCTGCAAAAAAAGCGTTTCATTATTATCAATGTCGAAAACAGTTGTGCTAATTAATATTCTTTGTGGAAATTTTCATGATTCTTTTATAAATAGGAAAGTCAAAGAATGGTGTTTATTCGAAATGGGTATTTTCGTGAATGTTATGAATATTGTTGTACTCTTATACCATGAATCTCTTTATCAATTTAATGCATCCTTTCTGAATAACATAGGCCTATTCATTTCATTTCAGTTTCAAAACATATTGCTGATTTTAACGTTTTGAATGGTAGTGTGCTATATATAAATATAGAAATACGATTTAAATATGTGGCAATCCTGAGGAGAAGGTCTTCCCTGAGCTCAGTCCTGTCTGCTTCTAAGATTTATCTTAACAGCTTAGAAGAGTTTTCCATGCCAATATCACTGTTAGCTTGCTCCCTGGGGTTTTGTAAGGCATGGTTCTTTGTGAAGCTGCTTTGGAACAATATCTGTTGTGAAAAGCCCTATACAATTAAGTTGAATTGCATTTTTCTTTCTACATGACAGGCTGAATAGCAAACTGGCAACTTGAGTTTCCAAATGTCTTTGATTGTTGATGTTTTCATGCCCTTAGCTGCCAACACTTATGTACAAAACACATTTTGATGAGCCAAAACATTATGACCAGTCACAGGTGAAGCGAAATATTGCGTTGTTATCTTTTAATAAGGCCACATATTAAGGCCTGGGTGAGATCATGGTTAGCAAACAATCAGTTCTGGTAATCAACCTGGTTCGCATTTTCAGGAGAATGGCAGGAAGCAAAATCTGAGCGACTTTGACAAGGGCCAAAGTACTGTACTGCAGCCAGCAGAAGGTCTACTGTGGCACAAGTCAAAACAAACTTTAATGATTGTTATGGAAGGAATGTGTCAACACACAGTGAATCACACTCTGCTGTGTATGGGCTCAGTAGTAGCCTGTGTTAAAACCAGACCATTCGCAGTAGTAACTGAGACACTGGGGCCCTCTTTTGAAGATTTGAAAACGCAAGTATCAAACCGCAAGTAACTTTGTGGGTGGATCCCGGCACTGTTGCCATTTTCCCGCAGGATGAATGCCTCTTGCGCCTGTGCACAAATCTAAAAGAGGTTGGTCTGAAGTTGCTTCATTATTCATAGGTGTGGTTTGGGCGTAACGTGAAATAAACCAATCAGAGCGCCATCCAACATACCCTTTAAGAACAGGTGCGCATGTTGCATGACGGATTGTTATTATAACGGCGGGTTTACCAGGCGCGCGCCAGGAGCGTTCACAGCCGATGAGACCGACGTTCTTGTCAGGGCAGTGAAAGACAGAAGTGACGTTGTATGGGGATGGGAGAAACCCTCGCACATCAGCGTCGGTTAAACATTATATACGTATGTTTCTTGCCACTATTGGGCAAACAGGTCTGATCCTTCAGTACTATACAATTAGCCTTAAAAAATTGGGTAATTAGGTTTTTTCATCTTCATGTAAACCACAATGATTTCCCTCATGTGTTAATATTTTTCCTTGTTATAATGTATGATTTGCAATAAATAAAAACTGCTGCATCGTGCTGATGAGAGAATCAAAGTGTATGCGTTGTGCACCCGCTACATTATGGCCAAGCATGCGCGCTTAAAATAGCATATAAAACAACGCGCAACACGCCACTGACTTTAGACCAGTTTTTTTCTGGTCATTGGCGCAATTGTTTTCTGGAAGTGTAAAATAGCACTAGGGAATGTTTGCGCCGAAACACGCCTCCCTTTTTGCGTCGATCCGCCCAGGGAGCGCAAGTTCATTTCCTAGTTTAACGACGTGCGCTCTTTGGAGGAAAAAATCCCACTTTGCGCGCATGCAAAATATGAATGATACATGCGTTAGTGTATAAAAGTATTTGCGCCGGGTGCAAAGATAGAGCCCATGGTCTTGCAAAGCATCATAGACAAATCATTTCCAGAGGGGCATCACCAGTGGGCACGTCCGCGGATAGACCTAAAACCAATTAAATCGATGAAGGAGATGACGTGTTGCAGAATGGCGGTCGGTTTGCAAATTTGAAATGTTCAAATCACTTAAAACAGACGCGACAGCTGATTCCGAGCAAGTGATGTTCGTACGGCGGCGTCCATCTTTGTAATGTAGGCTACAAAATCTGCTTCAAAATCCCAGCGCTATCGTCATCGTGCAAAGCCCGCCCAACGTTTCTGATTGGTGCCGCGATTTCTGTGGACTGGAAATGGGTTTGAATGAGCTCTTTGCCAGACTAACTTTCAGAGCAAATCTAAATTTGCCATAAGTTGTCGGGGCTTTCCCCGGCTAGCTGAGGAAGTGCAGACCAATCATAGTGTCTATACTGTATGATGACCCCTCTCCACCGTTGAAAGCACCTACAAAGGGAACTGGACCTTGGAGCATGAAAGGTGGTCGCTGGACCTGCATGAGTCCTTTCTTTTACATTACGCGGATGTCTGTGTACGGATGCGCTGTTTACCTGGGGGAAGCGATGCACTGTGGGATAATGTCAAGCCGGTGCAGGGAGTGTAACGCTCTGTGCAATGTTCTGCTGGGAAACCCTGTGTCTGACCATTCATGTGGACATGTACCTTCCTGAAACATTGTTGCAGACCAGGTACGTCCCTTCATGACTATAGTGTTCCCTGGCGGAAGTGGCTTTTTGAGCAGGATAATGCATACATTGTTCAGGAATGGTTTGAGAAACATGATGAAGAGTTCAGAGTGTTGCCCTGACTTCCAAATCCCCCAGATCTCAATCCAAATGAGCATCTGTGATGTGCTGGACCAGTTCGATCCTCAGCGGCTCCACCTCGCAACCTACAGGACTTGAAGAATCTGCAGCTAACATATTTGTGCCAAATACCACAGACACATTCAGGGGTCTTGTAGAGAGCATGTACCAGCGCTGTTTTGGCAGAGCTTTTGCGTGCAAAAGCATAAGTATGCAAGTGGTCGTAATGTTGAAAAGTTGAAATTTTTTAATGGAGACTGTGACATTCAGTAGTATTGTGCTGTTGTTTTTTGGTACATATTAGCACCTAAATGTACATATTAGCACCTAAATATCCATATTAGCACCTAAAATGTACATACTAGCACCTCAAATGTACATATTAGCAATTAAATGTCCATTAGCACCTAAATGTACATATTGGCACCTAAAATGTACATATTAGAACCTAAATATACATATTAGCACCTAAAATGTACATAATAGTACCTAAATGTACATATTAGCACCTAAACTGGACAAAAGTTTACCTTTTGAGAAGGTACAGCCCAAGTGATCCGATTTTGTACCTTTTTCTCCTGAGAGTGCTGAGGTCTATACAACCCCAATCTCCTACTTTTACTTAATAAAAAAAGGTTCCCTTTTATCTCAGCTGGAATAAGATTGTGTGACTTTCCATACATTATCTATCTATAAAAAAATTAATTAAAAAAGCCTGGGCTTGATCTGGAAGTTCTGGAAGGTATGTAAAAAATATGTGTACACTTACTGGTCTTCAGGGTCAATAGTACCCACATTGAAGTGAATGGGAAATGTCAAAAAAAAAGATTCCAGCATAAATCTGATTTTTTTCACACAGAAATAAAGGCCTAGCACTGAGAGCATAAATGCAATGTATGAAAAAAAAGTTTAAGATGCAAATCTAATATGGTGTCAGTTGAGGAATTGCTTCTATGGATTTCGAAATACTTTATGTCTCCAAAAACACAGCAGCCTAATGAATAGATAGAAAGTTAGCAAAGAAGAAGAAAAAGAAATATATTTTGTATAAATATATTTTGATTTAAAAATTTATAATTTTTTTTCAATTATCTCAATCAATTGTTGGGGGTGGTATAGACCCTGAAGGCCAGAAGTGTAAACAGGAAAACGAAGACCATATGAAAGGTGTATATACATCCATAAGCAAGGTTGTAAGCAACTGTGTGGTCAGATGGATATTATTATTTAATTATATTTTGAGCTTAGAGCCCTTGAATTTCACACATGTGAACCAAAGTCTCTAGATCGAAATTAGTTTCAATAAAGTCTTTTGAAGCAGGCAAATAGTGGGTTGTGTTGCATCATCACAATGATATCAGATGGAGCGGTCCTCGGGGGTCCATCAGCTCGACGAAACTGTCCTTAAAATAAAACTCGGCGATATGAGATCAGTGACTCCATAAGTGACAAAGAGCTAGTTGATTTTATCATGCACACATGACTAGCTTCACAGTTGCTGTAATTTCTCTCTCTCTCTCTCTCTCTCTCTCTCTCTCTCTCTCTCTCTCTCTCTCTCTCTCTCTCTCTCTCTCTCTCTCTCTCTCTCTCTATCTCTCTCTCTCTCTCTCTCTCTCTCTCTCTCTCTCTCTCTCTCCTGATCATTTATTTAGCTGGACACATGATACAATGACTGTGTGTGAGGATGTGTTGCTTTCATTATCTTTCCTTCCTGTTACAATTACGTGAAAACCTGTTCCCGGGCACTCTTACTATATTCTTCTGACTGATGAAAAGATGAAGAGGTGGTAATAAAAGGCATGGAGGGATTGGTTTACTGTGTATACTCTTTATGTAAAAGTGTAAGGTGTCAGCGAGCCTTCACATGTTTTTACTATAATTAATAGTACAACTCGCTGTCATAACCATGCGTGAGAGGTTTCCATAATCGTTCGCAAATTCTCTACAAATCCCTGCAGCCTAAATCCTCCTAAATCTTCCTCCACATTTTCCTCTTCTCCTTTCTTTTTCCCTTTTCATTTTTCTTATTTAATTTCCGTCTGTTCTCTCTGACCATAGTCTTTGTTTCGCCTTTGACGGCCGTTTGTCTTTGCACCGAGTACTCTTCCTATTCAATCGTTTGCTCAATCAATCTGTTTTCTATCCTCCTAGTCCACTTTTCTTTTCTCTTCATCCTCATCCCCCTCGTCTTCACTCCATTCATCTATCTGTAGTAGTCTGTGTGTCCGTCCGTGACTCTCACCCCCTCCTCCTCCGTCTCTTCCTCTTGGTGAACGTCTCTGAGCTCCAGGCTGTCAAAGCCGTTAAGAGCAGCAGCAGTCTCCTCCGATTACACCGTGTTTGGGATTACTGCATACGTGCTCCAGCCCGTTCCATCTGCTCCCGGGCTGATTTTCCGCGCCGTCTCTTGTAAAAGTCGCTGCAGGCGCAGCCAAGCCTCAAACTAGCAGTGTGTCGTGTGGGTGCTGGAACTTTCATGTTCATGTCTTCTGGCCACATGTGCTTAGCATGGGCTGAGGTCAGGATCGCGCCGGGCGGTGCACATTTGGCTGAACCAGAGAATGTGTTCAGTTGGCCAACCATGTGTATGTTACACCGTGTCTACACCTGACCGGACCATTGACACATCGCATCATGTCGCAACAGCTAGAAGCTGTCTACACTTGATGCAACAGAAGCGACCATTGCAGATCCTTTTTCTTCCATATGTGAAGTCTGCTTGGAGTACGTCATAAATAGAACGAGGCATCAGTTTACTGTCTGGGATTTGTCGTGTCTTGTCACGTCACATCCAGTGTAGACAGCATCACTGATTATAATGGGTTATAATGTCTGTTATCACATTGTGCCACTTGTGAGTTAGAGACAGAGACCAAAAAGAGTTAGAGTTAAGAGTCGAGAGACCGAGACCAAAGAGAGTCGAGTCCAAAGTCGAGACCGAGACCAAAGAGAGTCGAGTCCCAAGTCAGAGACCGAGACCAAAGAGAGTTAAGTCCAGAGTCGAGACCGAGACCAAAGAGAGTTCGCGTGCAGAGTCGAGACTGAGACCAAAAAGAGTTAGAGTGCGAGCCAAGACCGAGAGACCGAAAAAGAGTCAAGTCCGAGTCGAGACCGAGACCAAAGACAGTCAAGTCTGAGTTGAGACCAGAGAGAGTTGAAGTCCGAAGCTCGAGACTGATACCAAAAAGAGTTCGAGTCAAAGTTGAGAGACCAAGACCAAAGACAGTCGAAGTATAAGAGTTGGAGACCGAGACCAAAAAGAGTCGAGTCCCAGTGGAGACTGAGACCAAAGAGAGTCAAGTCCGATTCAGAACAAGAGACCAAAAAGAGTTAGAGTCCGAAGTGGAGACCGAGGTCGAAGAGGAGTCAAGTCGGAGTTCGAGACTGATACTAAAGAGAGTACGAGTGCGTATAATGTTCAAGTGCAAGAGTCAATTCTGAGTCAAAATGCACACGAGTCCATGACAAGACCGAGTCTATTAAAATATGGTCTTGAGACAGAGTCCAAGTCTCGAGTACACAACACTGCCATTTACTGTATTTTTCATAAAAATAAATGCAGCATTGGTTAAAAAAAAAATATTCAAAACTTTTGACAGCCAGTATAATGACTAGAAAGTTTAAAGTAACATTTATTTCTTAGTGTAAAATCGCAGAGCATTTTTTAACATGTTACCAGAAAATCTCTAGTTCAGTCCAGTGGGATTTTCTGAAAAGCTTGTCAGCTCTAGCAACAGTAGCCAAGGTCAACTGAGGGTTAATTACACTATATAATGGACACTGGTGTAAAGCGTGACCTCACACAGAGTTAGATTGAGATTTCCTTGGCCACTGGTCCATACCTGCCAAACACATTACAAGTTCAGCACTTTGGCCAAGTTTATCATTTTATCTAGATAAATGGTGTCCAGTAACACATAGCTTAAATCTGGTTAAGATTTACTGCATGTTACCAGATTAATACCCAGCTACAGGAGTCCAACTAAAGAAAGAAATTACATACAGGATTTATTCTGTCATTCTTTCACCAGGAAAGACAAATGTGAGCCCATTCTAATTTGATGGTCTAGGTGGGGGGTAATAAGAATGAAGAGTCTTCTCAAAACGAATATCTCATCTTGACACCACAGTTATTTAAATTAAAACTGAGAAAGTATGAGGGAATTTATGCACGCTGATTTCTCCTCTCCTGTAATTTAGTGAAATTTCAACTTGAGAATTCCATCATATTTTGTTCCCTTTTTTCTTTGCCTTTCTTCATTTGCATTCATTCATACATCAAGGTCATATTAACATAACTGGCAAAATATTAAAAGATTTTACATTTCTTACTCTCTTTATAACATTCACTCTGAACCCCTTATCTATAACGACCGCACTTTGCTTGCTTCAGAAAAGGGGGGATAGAGTTATCAAAAAAAGAAATGGAAAGAAAAAAAAGCCCCTTTTGCATAAAATGGCAAGTTGAAAAAAATCTAAAACAGTTGCTGAGGAACTCTAAATAATCATTATGCTTTTGGAGATGAATACATTAACATAACTTACAGTTCTGGAAGTAATCACCAGCCTAAGAGTGTGAGATCTCCCCAAGGGCTTGTTTCTTTCTGGCCTGTCACTCAGTTTAAACCCCGACCCTCCTAGAAAAAGAAGGATTGCAGAACCCAAGCCTTGTGGTTCCCTCTAAGACTTACCAACAAGATGCAATGTGGGATTAGTTCATTGCTTTGTCAACTGTATAGAAGCAGCAAGAAAAAGTTCAGTGGCGGAATATATTTCACTAACTACCATTCAGACATGCTGTCATTGAGTTGGCAAAGGTGTTTTAGTAGCTGTTTCTATGGTGGCCCTCTGGGGCATGACGTATCACTGTTAAAGAAGCAAACAAAACTAGGGCGCCAACACTAAGCTGCAAAAACATTTTCTAATATGCTTGATTTTTTTTTTTTACATCTTATCCTGCTGAAACCAAAACAGCCTGAACCAACCTAAACTGGTTTGTAAACTGGTCTAGTTTCCTAGTGTGGTCTAGTTTGCTGGTTTTAAAGGAGTTAAGAGACACTTGTTAGTCAGGGAGGCAAGCAGGTCAATGATCTAAAGCACAGCTGAAGACCCCACCATCCAGGCCAGTTTAAAACACCAGTAAAGACCAGCAAATCAGAATAGCAGGTTATCTTACAGTATGCTTATACGTATGTTACTGTTTTTTTAAAGCGTGAAGGTATTGTATTGCTGGGGAAAAAAGCCTTCTTAAAGGGTTTGTCCACCCTCATGTCATTCTAAACCTCTATGACTTTGTTCTGTGGAACATGAAAGAATATACACTCACCGGCCACTTTATTAGGTACACCTGTCCAACTGCTCGTTAATACTTAATTTCTAAGCAGCCAATCACATGGCGGCAACTCAGTGCATTTAGGCATGTAGACATGGTCAAGACAATCTCCTGCAGTTCAAACCGAGCATCAGTATGGGGAAGAAAGGTGATTTGAGTGACTTTGAACGTGGCATGATTGTTGGTGCCAAAAGGGCTGGTCTGAGTATTTCAGAAACTGCTAATCTACTGGGATTTTCACGCACAACCATCTCTAAGGTTTACAGAGAATGGTCCGAAAAAGAAAAAAACATCCAGTGAGCGGCAGTTCTGTGGGCGGAAATGCCTTGTTGATGCCAGAGGTCAGAGGAGAATGGCCAGACTGGTTCGAGCTGATAGTAGGGCAACAGTGACTCAAATAACCACCCGTTACAACCAGGGTGGGCAGAAGAGCATCTCTGAACGCAAAGTACGTCGAACTTTGAGGCAGATGGGCTACAGCAGCTGAAGACCACACCGGGTGCCACTCCTTTCAGCTAAGAACAGGAAACTGAGGCTACAATTTGCACAAGCTCATTGAAATTGGACAATAGAAGATTGGAAAAACGTTGCCTGGTCTGATGAGTCTCGATTTCTGCTGCGACATTCGGATGGTAGGGTCAGAATTTGGCGTCTACAACATGAAAGCATGGATCCATCCTGCCTTGTATCAACGGTTCAGGCTGGTGGTGGTGGTGTCATGGTGTGGGGAATATTTTCTTGGCACTCTTTGGGCCCCTTGGTACCAATTGAGCATCGTTGCAACGCCACAGCCTACCTGAGTATTGTTGCTGACCATGTCCATCCCTTTATGACCACAATGTACCCAACTTCTGATGGCAACTTTCAGCAGGATAATGCGCCATGTCATAAAGCTGGAATCTTCTCAGACTGGTTTCTTGAACATGACAATGAGTTCGCTGTACTCAAATGGCCTCCACAGTCACCAGATCTCAATCCAATAGAGCATCTTTGGGATGTGGTGGAACGGGAGATTCGCATCATGGATGTGCAGCCGACAAATCTGCGGCAACTGTGTGATGCCATCATGTCAATATGGACCAAACTCCCTGAGGAATGCTTCCAGCACCTTGTTGAATCTATGCCACGAAGAATTGAGGCAGTTCTGAAGGCAAAAGGGGTCGAACCCGTTACTAGCATGGGGTACCTAATAAAGTGGTCGGTGAGTGTATTTTGGCAACCAAACAGTTTTAGTTCCCATTGAATTCCATTTGTTTGTCCATACAATGGAAGTACATAGGAACCAAAACTGTTTAGTTACCAACATTTTTCAAAATAACTTCACTTATGCTCTATGGAAGAAATAAATGCATGCTTACGCCGGGTTCACACTGGAGGCCACTTCCTTTCGGCGCACATGTTGACCTGTGGTGTTGTTCACACTATTTTTTCTGCGAACCACGACTGATCCGCGTCAATTCCGGCAGGAAGTTACACCAAGAAACACTCAACCATCCGGTCAATTGTCAAAATATAAGCAATTTTCAAATTAAAATACCGTGAGTGACCCATGCGAACACAGCCAAAGAGCCGGTCTCTCGGCCAGGTAACTGGTTCCAAAGCGGCACCAACTCTTTGCTGGACTAGAACTGTTCTTTTACCACGTCATGCTTACGTCGGGGCTGGGGCGGGTTTAGATGTGTTCTAAACATATTTTTTCGACCATAATACAGGATCGCAAAGCCAATAGAAACATTTGCAGAAACACAACGGAGTCCGCCTTTGTAATTGTTATGCTTGAAGTTAACGCAAGCGCTTTCTATTTTTTTTATTGAAGACATCACAGACACAAGACAGGGGTACATAACTTATCAGAAAAGATTACATATCAAATGAAAATATAAAAAAACTTAAAACTTTAAAGGCTTCTTGATACACGAGTTAGAGATAATCTCAAAGTAATGTTGTACTTGCAAGTGTTTCTAGCCAAGACATATGGCGACGTAAACAGTGACATAACAACGTCGTTCACTAGGCGCTCTCAGTCAGTGGAAAAACAAACAGGTTCTGAAGCGGTTAGCAAGTTGAACCAACTCCAAACCAACTTTGAACCAGCACCAGTTCCGAACCAGTTCTTTTTTTGGTGGAAAAGGGGTAACAAACAACAGGAGTTAATAAGTGTGTGTCTCGACAACAGATTAATAAAAGAAGTGTACAAACTTCGGTAACCGCTTCCTTTTACAGTACAGTACTTACAGTGTACTTACCTAGAAAGTACTGGCTAATATAAGGTAAGTACATGGAACAGGGATTGGTTTAGGGGTAGGTTCAGGGTTAGTACTAGTTATTACCCAGTAATTGTAGTTGCAAAAAAAATTACATAGTATTTACATGGGTAACTGGACTGTAAAGGAAGCGTTACCCAAACTTCTAGGTTACAGAAACATGGTGTATTTAGGCTATATTATGAGGTTATTTACTTACCCATGATGTAAAAAATTAGCTCCGAATAAACAACAACTGGGCAAAAACGCTTGTCGACCTCTTGCAAAGAATACGCGTCTGGTGTGAACAGGCAGGCGCCGGGCCGCGCCATGATTTTCCGTTTCGTGACGCTTCAGCGTCCGGTGTGAACCCGGCGTTACAAGTTTAGAAACAACACGAAAGAAAAAAAAGATATTGAAATTTCAATTAACTATCTCTTTAAGCTGGTTTGCTGGTCTTAGTTGGCCTCCTGGTTTGTCTGGTCTTTTGGCTGGTTTTAGTGGATTTTGGGCACTTAAACCCTACAGTTCAGCTTAACCAGGATTGGAGACCACCTTAAACCAGATTTAGATCTACAAACCAGCTCAGGCTAGTTTTAAGCTGTTTTCAGCATGGAGCTTCTACAGAAATACAAATGCAGTTGTAGTAGAATTTCGTAGAATGGCTAAAATAGAGGGATGCCGTCACAGAGATCATTTGCATTCCTTTAAACATCCTCATCTTCATTCCGCTCCCTTGGTAATCACAGACTGCTAACAGAGATCGGAGCTCCGTTGATGGTTGTGGCGAAAGGGAGAAGAAAAACACACACAAGGCTCATTTGCAAATGCTGGTGAAGTTGTGTACTTAAAACTCTCCCCTCATCCTCTCTCTTAATCACTCTCTCAGTCGCTTTCCCTCTCACACGCTCCTCATAAACTCCCCCTATTAGCATATTCTTCGTCTCAAGTTCATAAAGAAGCACATATGGACTTGGCGTGCAGAATGCTGTCCATTAATGAGTGGAACTCTGTATCTCTGATATCAGCCCAAAAGTATGTGTGTGTGACACTCTGTATGGTCTCCAGACATCACATCCTCAACGCACACACAAAGCAGTTTATTATTTGAGAAGATGAATGAAAGGAAGAATAAAGATGTTTTTGGTGCTTTTGAATCGATTGTGCAGAATGGATTGTGCGGCCGGCAACATTGCAACACATTATGTAGCTTTTTTTTTTCCCTCTGCGGTTTGCATTGGCTGATATGAAGGCCTGAGAGATGTGTCTGGCTCTTTTTAACTGCGAACACAGATTCCATTTGAATACAGTGTGATAGTGCCGCCGTGTCGCGCTGTGACTTCCGTTGGCTTTTTTTGTCGCAGGCCTCTTTTTTATGCCACTTTTGTGATGTGAGTGGCAAGATGTTGCTCAGGGGGAGGCTTGTGTTGCCTTTCTGTCTCGGCACTTGCAAAAATGGGAAAAAGAGAACACACCCTAGACTAATGCATTTGTATGTTATATCTAATAGTCAAATGTTCCAAATTTTGCTGATACTAATGAATGATTATATAATCAACAGGATATCAACAATTGCAGCCCATAAAGGGAAAGAAAAGTATTTTTTTCTGAATTTCAAAAGCATTTCCAAGTCTGTCGAGCACATCTAACATGGATTGTTTACAAGTGTTATTGTTATTCATCATGTCCTGCAGGGTTGCCAAGGATGTTTTAGTGTTTTATACATGGAAATCTGAATCTTTCATGAAAGTTTGAAATCAGAGACCTTATTTTTCCCTGTATAGAACATGTCCAGATTACCAGATAATATTTCATCCCCCTGCATTGTGAAAACAATTGCATCATTATCATTACCGTAATGCATTAAAAAAAAAAAAATAAAAAAAAAAATAATAATTTAAAGGGATACTTCACCTCTAGAAAGATGAATGTGTATTTAAAATCGGTCATTTATGTAGAAGAAATGTGAAATTATTTTTGAATTTGGGGCTTTCTAGACTGAGAAAAGCCAGAAAATGTATTTTTGGCTTAAGTGTATGAAAGACAACAACTCCCAGAATGCACTTACTGTGTAAGTTGTTAAACAACAAGTCTAGGCTACTAGTTTGTCTCCGTGATGAGTCTGCCTGAAAATGTGTTTTGAGATCACCCAAAACGTCCAGGATTCGGATTTTGCGTTCTACAGTCGCCATTTATTATGTTTACTGTAGTGAGCAGGACGAGTGAGGGCCGCGAGAACGACACGAGGCGGGTGACCTGTGAGACGCACCGGTCTCGTTTCTCACGGATGAGTGAGAATTTTCTTAGCAATGTTAAAACGCACATCAACCGATCACTGCACATCCATGATGCGAATCTCCCGTTCCACCACATCCCAAAGATGCTCTATTGGATTGAGATCTGGTGACTGTGGAGGCCATTTGAGTACAGCGAACTCATTGTTATGTTCAAGAAACCAGTCTGAGATGATTCCAGCTTTATGACATGGCGCATTATCCTGCTGAAAGTAGCCATCAGAAGTTGGGTACATTGTGGTCATAAAGGGATCGACATGGTCAGCAACAATACTCAGGTAGGCTGTGGGGTTGCAACAATGCTCAATTGGTACCAAGGGGCCCATATATATATATATATATATATATATATATATATATATATATATATATATATATATATATATATATATATACATATATATATATATATATATATATATATATATATATATATACACTCATCGGCCACTTTATTAGGTACCCCATGCTAGTAACGGGTTGGACCCCCTTTTGCCTTCAGAACTGCCTCAATTCTTCGTGGCATAGATTCAACAAGGTGCTGGAAGCATTCCTCAGGGAGTTTGGTCCATATTGACATGATGGCATCACACAGTTGCCGCAGATTTGTCGGCTGCACATCCATGATGCGAATCTCCCGTTCCACCACATCCCAAAGATGCTCTATTGGATTGAGATCTGGTGACTGTGGAGGCCATTTGAGTACAGCGAACTCATTGTCATGTTCAAGAAACCAGTCTGAGATGATTCCAGCTTTATGACATGGCGCATTATCCTGCTGAAAGTAGCCATCAGAAGTTCGGTACATTGTGGTCATAAAAGGATGGACATGGTCAGCAACAATACTCAGGTAGGCTGTGGTGTTGCAACGATGCTCAATTGGTACCAAGGGGCCCAAAGAGTGCCAAGAAAATATTCCTCACACCATGACACCACCACCACCAGCCTGAACCGTTGATACAAGGCAGGATGGATACATGCTTTCATGTTGTAGATGCCAAATTCTGACCCTACCATCCGAATGTCGCAGCAGAAATTGAGACTCATCAGACCAGGCAACGTTTTTCAATCTTCTATTGTCCAATTTCGATGAGCTTGTTCAAATTGTAGCCTCAGTTTCCTATTCTTAGCTGAAAGGAGTGGCAAGCGGTGTGGTCTTCTGCTGCTGTAGCCCATCTGCCTCAAAGTTCGACGTACTGTGCGTTCAGAGATGCTCTTCTGCCCACCTTGGTTGTAACGGGTGGTTATTTGAGTCACTGTTGCCCTTCTATCAGCTCGAACCAGTCTGGCCATTCTCCTCTGACCTCTTGGCATCAACAAGGCATTTCCGCCCGACAGAACTGCCGCTCACTGGATGTTTTTTCTTTTCGGACCATTCTCTGTAAACCCTAGAGATGGTTGTGCGTGAAAATCCCAGTAGATTAGCAGTTTCTGAAATACTCAGACCAGCCCTTCTGGGCACCAACAATCATGCCACGTTCAAAGTCACTCAAATCACCTTTCTTCCCCATACTGATGCTCGGTTTGAATTTCAGGAGATTGTCTTGACCATGTCTACATGCCTAAATGCACTGAATTGCCGCCATGTGATTGGCTGCTTAGAAATTAAAGTGTTAACGAGCAGTTGGACAGGTGTACCTAATGAAGTGGCCGGTGAGTGTATATATATACATACAAACAAATGAGGAGGGCTGACTGTGGAATGTTACAAACTGTTTTAATTTTCAGGTGAAATGTGTTTTCATTAGATTCACTGCTATTTCAACTGTGATAGTGCCTCTGTAGAAAGGAGGAAATAACCCTGCACGGAGAGATAAAAGCAGACAGTTATTCTCAATCACAAATTGACCTCCCTTACGAATGCCTTCAGATTACAAACACACTTGTAGAAGAAGTGAACAAAAACAGTGCTATTCATGTAGCGCAAGCTTCTTTATATAGAATTGTCTGTTGACACTACACTGAATCTGCTCCCCGGGGTTTGGATAATGTGAAGATCTACTGATGGTTGTGAGACTGACAGAACGTGAAGAGTCCCTGAAAGAGAGCGAAGATGAGAAACTGTGAAAAAGAGCTAAAGCGAGAACAAGGCTGTGTTTTGACTTGGCTGACTTTCTGCTAACCGACAGAATGAGTGAATGAAAGCTTTTCGCCGACAAACAGAGGACAGGGGATAGGGTCTCACAGACGTCGGGAAAGAGCCAGATGAAGGGAAAGCTCACAGCTGCCTGCCAACAGAAGGAAGCTGCGCTCTCCTGATGTTACAGGTGCAGACCCACTCCTTTTCTTCTCGCTCTCTTTTTCTCTCCCACTGAAGGTTGTCTGGCGTGAACGCCCTCAGTAAATGTCAGAACAAGCTGCTGCTCTTCCCAGACCACGCAGTGGGAGAACCACCAACCTCATCGCCTTGGCAACCCCTTGTCTCTCATCCGCAAAGAAAAAGGCGAGGAGGAGGAGAAGAGAAAGGGCTTTTATGCCGCTGACCCCCCTCCTTTCCCTGCGCACACACTCAGACATGCCCATCAACACTCCCCTGAGAGACCCTTCTGAGACCTGAAACATGTGGGTGAGCTCCCAGGCTTTCTGAAAGGACTGGAAAAGAAAAGAGAGCACTGAAAAAAAAAAAAAAAACTTTGCCAGGGAAAATGTTGTAGACTTTGCTAGACCAGCTAACTTGCTGTTAGGACCATGCTAGATTGACAGATATGGAAATTAGTAACACTTACAATAATCTTCAATTAGTTAAAATGAACTATAATGATGAAAAATACTTGTAAAGCATTTGTTAATCTGCGCTGAAAAAAAAGTTGTGAATTTTTATTTTGTGTTAAAGGCCCCTCATTTCATGTTAATTTCAACATTTACTAATACATTATAGGCCTTATTCGCTAACCGCGGCCATATTGTTGACATGACATCTGTCCTGCTACCCTTAGCAGCGTGCAGATTTGAGTTGAGGGGGAGCTTCATCTTGTCGGTATCAAGAGACGATGAGCTTGATTGGTGTATGGACCCACATCAAAATTAAATAATGGCATTAAGTAAAGATCCGTCCTTATTGCCAGCCGTAACCTATACGGATATTTATAACGATCTCGATCATACAATTTACCTCAACAAGGCAACATTAACGACACTCGTCTCATTCGTGAAGGTGGAAAAACTAGTGCTTTGTGACATGCAAGATTTGTTGTATTAAAATGTAAGTGCAAAACAAAAAAAAGGCATGAGAGTCGGTTGTTTTTGTCAATTTTAAGTTTTCATTTAAAATGTTTGTGATTTTAATATAAGTACATGGTTACATATTTGACCACTTGCTTGAGCAATTTAATATATAGAAGTAATGCATGGAATAATTGGCTTACGTTGTTGAAATAATGAGTACGTGTTAATACAAATAGTGAGTACCGGGGTGTTTGTGGTAACATTACAGCCGCGGATCAGTTAGCTAAGTTAACTTGCGTCCTGTTTCTTTGCCGTATACACACCTCACACGCATTGAACACGAATTATGTGTGACACCTGTGGGGTAAAATGATGGGAACATACTTTTCTATGAGGAGCTGGCTGAAAGTTTAGCCTATTTATCCTAGCTAGCCTCTCCTGCGCTGCCTCAACCCTGTCTCCTTCCTTTCACATTTTCTGACAGTCCGTATCTTAACGCATAAAAACTAACTCTGATGTTCTTATGCTGTTGTTAGAACAGCCGTGTATTACACAACACCATCACGCTGTTTAAAAAAAACTGTGATAATATCATGGATAATCCCGACGCTACCTCGCTTGTCCATTGACAGACTGACAGTTTCCGTGGTTTCTATGTCAACAAAATGGCCGCCGCAAACACTGATGACGCAGATCGAATAAGGTCTAATGGGTAACACTTTATTTTGATGGTCCCTTTTGAACATTCTGTTGACTGTAAGTATCTTTGCCAACTACACGTCAACTACCTCTCATTAGAGTATTAGTAGACTGTCTGCTTAATATCTGCCAACTCTTTATTGTGATGCTCCTCCAACAGACATTCTACAGACTATGGCGGCATCTCATTTCTCAGTCTTACCTCTTAGGCCTACTCTTACCCCTTCCCCTCGGTTTTGCGCGTTCATGTGAGGGAAAGTGGTGTCCCAATTCTCATTTTGATTAAGGGCTAGGGCCAAGGCGTAGGGCTACATAGCCCTTGAAACGAAGTTTGCAGAGGACCACACTTGAAAGAGAGGGGTAACAAAAGTGCCGGCATCAAGTTTTTTTTATTATGGCTAAATGTCTAACTGTTAAGCAGTCGCACAAATGTAAGAATTATGACACTCGAGTTTTATGATACTTTTAATAAAATGTTCAAGTGGTTTTAATTGTAATATTTTTGTTTTGAATCGGTAGTAAACCGCTAGCAGCTATGCGCTATTTGTCGAGCTAAGCTATATGATAATCCTTGTATTATTTTATGAACTTTGCGCGGCCGTTAAATACAATGAAACATACGTACCATTTGATCCGTAGTCGTATGCGTCTGAGAAACAATTTTCTTCGGATGGCACCCAAGCGTGCAAAGAGAGAGCCGAGGCAATTAATAACGACGGCATCTTCGTTTGTTTACCGGTATGTCAACGCTTGTCGCCTCTGTTGATGCCTGTTGACAGCTATAGCGGCAAGGGAAGATGACGCAAACGGTAATCGAGTGGTGTTTCATTTCTTAGGGTTAACGTTCTCACCCCTACCCCTTTCACTCGGTTTCGTGGGTCAGAGGCAAAGACGCAGACAAAGGGGTAGGAGTAGGGGAAGGGGTAAGACAGAGACGGGGTAAGCCCCGTCCACACTACTGCGTTTCCGTTTAAAAACTGAGACCTTTTGCTAGTTTGCACCTCTCGTCCAGACTAAAACAGGAAAAACAAAGACCTAAAACCTAGAAGACCTAGAAGTTTAGAAACACTGCGGCACCGTTCTTGCGTTTTGAATGTTACTTATAGTCAATTGAATGTGTTAAAGGGACCATCCAAATAAAGTCAAACCCATTATTGAATTCAAAATTACACTATTAAATAGCTATTAACCATGCAAACTAAATCAGACGACTGCAAATCGTGAATATGCGTAAACGGAAATAATATGCGGAAAACAGCAGCGATCTGTAGCGCAGCACCTCCGGCCTAACGGTCCACAATACAACGTGAAGCGGCGTTTTCACATTTATCCGCTTTTCCAAAAGCTATGTTTTCATTGGCGTAAAACGTTGTCTCAGTGTGGGCGCCAAACCAGAAAGAAAAATATATGTTTTCAAACTTATATTGGATTTGTTTCATTGTATGGCGGTTGTGTTCACACTGCAGAGACACATTTATATGTAAACACCAAAGTGAATTTTGCATCGATTACCCCTTTAAAGCCAAATTACCTATAAAATTGAAACTTTGAATGCAGTCTGTCTCTTAAGTTCAGCTCCTATGATTTACTAAGGATATTTCCCCCTCCCTACTGTATGAGCTCCATATTGTCTGTGCAGAGCAAGCCTTATGTGTCATCAGACCACATGGGGCCATTTTGTTGGATGGTACTTTGAGACTGCAGGTGCTCTCTCTATAATGGCTGCTGGGACTGCATTTCTTTCTCCAAAGTGCCTTGTCTCTCTCTTTCTCGCAGTCTTTCTCTCCCTATGTGCCACCTCTTACTGCGTCCCTGCAGCTGAGCTCCTACCTCTTGAAAACTGTTGTTTGTGTGGTATTTTTCATGAGAGAGTGAGAGTTTGAGAAGAGGGTGGGTGTGTAGTCTGGCTTTATGGCGATGTTTCATCAGGTCGCTGTGGCGACCGCGTTTAGCAGAGCTCCTCAGGGAGAGAGGGAACGACAGGAAGAGGAAGCAAGAAAGAGCAAGAAAAGTAGAAATGAGTGAGTGAATTAATAAGGTCAGCAAGTTTTCAGCAAGTGATCCTGCTGAACATGTTAACGTGCCATTTTGCTTTTGTTGGGTTGGTAACTAAGAAGAGTATTACTGGAGAGTGTTATCTGTTTTCTGTTACCATTTCCATTCATATCAATGGCAACGGTTCACTTAACACTGGTTGTCTGACTGCAGCACAATTAACATTCAGTACTATTGAAATATATATACACTCACCTATAGGATTGTTAGGAACACTATACTAATACTGTGTTTGACCCCCTTTTGCCTTCAGAACTGCCTTAATTCTATGTGGCAGTGATTCAAGAAAGCATTGCTGAAAGCATTCTTTAGAAATGTTGGCCACATTTATAGGAAACCATCTTGCATTTGATGGAGATTTGTGGGATGCACATCCAGGGCACGAAGCTCCCCGTTCCACCACATTGTGATCTGGTGACTGGGGGCCATTTTAGTACAGTGAACAAGTAAAAGAAACCAATTTGAAATGAATTTGAGCTTTGTGACTTGGTGCATTTTCCTGCTGGAAGTAGCTATCTTTATATTTTTTATTTTTATTTATTTTTTGTTTAACTTTTATACACTTATTGTCTGCCAGCACCACAAAATACATTTTTACTCTTTGAAAGCCACTTTGGCAACGTATGAATGAATATAAAAGGGCAAAGATTTGTGTTGCCCACGTTATAGTTTCCACATCTATCATCAAGGGCTAATTGCTAATGTTAACTAGTCAAATCTTGAACCCTGATGGTAACAAACCTAAGAGGCGATAGTCACAATGTCTATCTTACAAATGCTCTTGCCATTAATCTAGATATGTTGTTATCCAAGCTAACATAGCCTACTTTAACACTTGTTGCCTTGTATCGACAATAGACTTGGAGACAGACAGACCACAAAATACAGTTTGAGCTAATGTCCACTAACGCTTTGCACATTTGCTACAAAACTGAGGTTAGTGTTTGCATGTTTCTTTTTACATATTTTAAAGATTCAAATTTCCTAAAACTTGTATTTCATGACAAGTGCTTTAATTGTTTTCAACCTTAAAAGCAAGAAAAAATATCAGTGACCGTGTTAGCATCTGCCGTTCATGTTTATTTTTAACCAGCAACCTAGAGCTAAAATAGATATCCAATGTCCCAATAATCACTTTTATACCTCAAGAACAGTTTATTTTTGTGTGAAAGATTTATCTCAAAGTGAAATGTTTACACTTTTCCTCAGGCAGAGAGATTTCTCTACTGATCATGTGCTGACTGAGTATCATCACACTGGTTTGAAGAAAATGTGTGATTGAAGAAATTTAGAGTTAAAATTGCCCTGGTCTCCACTGTATATGTCAGACCTAAGAGTGACAGCAAGATGTGAGGCGCTTTGCTCAGTACGGCAGTTGCTCGGGTCTTGAAGAACCATGTGGTTGCATGTGAAAGACTATAGTTAACACTGTCAAAAGGTCTGCTCTCTCCTTACTTCACTGTCTTTATTCTTCTCACACAACTGGTGTAATTTTCTTTCGAACACAATATTCTAGTCGCTTTCTTTTTCGTGGTGCATTCGCTCTTCTTGCACATGTATTTAATGTTTCCTCTGACAGCTCAACAGTATATCTTATTTCACTCTCCTTATCTGTGTCATTCATTCCAGCTGCCTCTGCTCTTTATTTCTCAATTTCAACTTCTCTCTCTCAATCTCTCTTTCTCTCAGTCCTCAACATAATAATTTCCTTTAAGTCACTCTTAACAATAGTTCCACTCTCTCTCCCTTTCAGTATGATATACAGCTTACCCGCCACATGTCTCCTTTACTCTATTAAAACCTTTCTCTGTATTAACTGCTGTGATGTTGAACAGTGTTTTACAGGCATGTTGCAAAGGAAATGAGAGGTTGTTTTTTTCCCCTTCTGTCTTTGTGAGACTTGTATGGTTTTTATTTGGTGTCTCTTCAATGACACAACCCAGAGGTCACAAAAACAATATCCTTCATATCCTGAGGATTTCTAAACTGTCCATTCTGTACGTGTTTGGCCACCCTTGAATCCACTAAGACTTCAATTTCAGTTCATTTGTGCATATGTGTGTGTGTGGAGAGAGAGGCATTTTACTCATACTTGGCTCTAAACATTTTTCTTTCTTCCAGATTCTAATTCATGAACAAATCGTTCAGATTGCTTTTGTGAACTGGATCAGCAGATTCATTTAAAAGATCTGTCTCAAAGAAAGGTTCATTCGTGAATGGACATCTAGAGCAGATGTCAAGATTTCTGATGTCAACCTTAGAAAATAGCCTTCAAATTGTATATGTGTTCCACAGAAGAAAGTATATTGGTTCAGGTTTGGAACAACATGAGGTTATGTAAATGATAGCAGAATTAAATTTTTGAGTGACCTTGGGCCTGTACCATGATGAACAAAGTCAGGGTTACATAGATTATTTGATAACGCTTTTGATTACAGCCCGGAAAGTACTGTGTAATTAAGACAAATTTACAGCGCAACTGTGTAAAAATTTAAAGTTTGGGGAATAAAGGGGTTACAACCAGCATATTTATTAAGTATTATAGAACTAAGGGGTACTTATTCTACTATTATGATACAACAATCTTACATTTGGGAGCAATTAAACGAGAACATACACTGCACAACTTTTTGTAAAAGTTGTGTACCAATACATACTGTATATGCTTTTTAAAAATTACAGGGTATATATGAAGAGTTCAGATGCAAAAGCCTCTAAATGCCATTTGAAATTTTCTTCTAAAATGACCATTTTTATCAAGCTTGTATATTTAAGTTCAGTAATTTCACTTAAATGGCAATTAATAGATAATCTTCATTGCCATTTAAGTGAAATTACTGAACTTAAATATACAAGCTTGATAAAAATTGTCATTTTAGAAGAAAATTTCAAATGGCACTTAGAGGCTTTTGCATCTGAACTCTTCATATATATATACACTCACCGGCCACTTTATTAGGTACCCCATGCTAGTAACGGGTTGGACCCCTTTTGCCTTCAGAACTGCCTCAATTCTTCGTGGCATAGATTCAACAAGGTGCTGGAAGCATTCCTCAGGGAGTTTGGTCCACATTGACATGATGGCATCACACAGTTGCCGCAGATTCTCGGCTGCACATCCATGATGCGAATCTCCCGTTCCACCACATCCCAAAGATGCTCTATTGGATTGAGATCTGGTGACTGTGGAGGCCATTTGAGTACAGCAAACTCATTGTCATGTTCAAGAAACCAGTCTGAGATGATTCCAGCTTTATGACATGGCGCATTATCCTGCTGAAAGTAGCCATCAGAAGTTGGGTACATTGTGGTCATAAAGGGATGGACATGGTCAGCAACAATACTCAGGTAGGCTGTGGCGTTGCAACAATGCTCAATTGGTACCAAGGGGCCCAAAGAGTGCCAAGAAAATATTCCCCAGACCATGACACCACCACCACCAGCCTGAACCGTTGATACAAGGCAGGATGGATCCATGCTTTCATGTTGTAGACGCCAAATTCTGACCCTACCATCCGAATGTCGCAGCAGAAATCGAGACTCATCAGACCAGGCAACGTTTTTCCAATCTTCTATTGTCCAATTTCGATGAGCTTGTGCAAATTGTAGCCTCAGTTTCCTGTTCTTAGCTGAAAGGAGTGGCACCCGGTGTGGTCTTCTGCTGCTGTAGCCCATCTGCCTCAAAGTTCGACGTTCAGAGATGCTCTTCTGCCCACCTTGGTTGTGACGGGTGGTTATTTGAGTCACTGTAGCTATCAGCTCGAACCAGTCTGGCCATTCTCCTCTGACCTCTGGCATCAACAAGGCATTTCCGCCCACAGAACTGCCGCTCACTGGATGTTTTTTCTTTTTGGACCATTCTCTGTAAACCCTAGAGATGGTTGTGCGTGAAAATCCCAGTAGATTAGCAGTTTCTGAAATACTCAGACCAGCCCTTCTGGCACCAACAATCATGCCACGTTCAACGTCACTCAAATCACCTTTCTTCCCCATACTGATGCTCGGTTTGAACTGCAGGAGATTGTCTTGACCATGTCTACATGCCTAAATGCACTGAGTTGCCGCCATGTGATTGGCTGCTTAGAAATTAAGTGTTAACGAGCAGTTGGACAGGTGTACCTAATAAAGTGGCCGGTGAGTGTATATATATATATTAATTAAAAATTAATAGCAAAATTGCAGATGTTTAAGTTTGGGCACTAACTCGGAAACCTTTATTTGAAAAATAACTTATTACAGTTGTTCTGAAGCGATAGTCTAATCTACAGTTTAAAACTTTCAAAATATTGTCATTTTTCGAGCCCGATCTCATGAAAGTTCGTATTTATAGCACGAATGTAATTTTTCGTGCCATTTTATATGCCAAAAACAGTTTTTGCGTGTATATGGTACGTGCTTTTGCGTGCAAATGATATGCACTTTTTGGTGTGTAATACGCACAAACTTTTTAGTGCACTTTTAAGATTACTGGATTAATGCATAGATATGTACCCTGTCATTTTTTAAAAACCCTATACAGTATTATTGGTACACAATTATTACAAAAAAGGTTCAGTAGGCAGTGTGTGTTCTTTATTTCCCAAACTTTACCTTCTACCAGTACTTTACTGTAAAAACTTTTTATTGACTTTCTGGGCTGTAATTTAAAGCATTACCGGTTTCGAGTTGACAAAACCAAACCAATCCAACCAGGCTTTGTTTTGTACCATGATGCTGATCATCGACTATCTCTCTCTACTCAGACTTTGATCCTGAGTTTAGGATTTTAGGTGTGACATCAGTAGCGAACCGCCAATCCAAGTGAAACTGCCAATTTACACAGCAGGAAGAAATAGCTGTCAATGAAAGTCTACAAGAAAAAGTCTTGCTGTATCAGTGCAAGTAAAAACTGTAAAGTTAGTTTGTACTATTGATAAAGCTATAGAGAGAATTGAACATTTAAGCTACATGTAGTCATTTTATAGCTGTATCTATTGATTCTAAAGCATATTACCTTTATATATTTATTAATTTAAACTGTGCGTAATAATAATTGAAAAACTCAAAGTGATCGATTAAGGGTATAATAATTACAATATATATATAAATATAGCTGCGAGCAGCGATACGCGGGCCCAAGCCGGTGGCACCGCAATCCCGGGTGCCCTTAGTTACCTAAAGGCACCGGGGATGGCGGTACCGCCGGCTTTGGCCCTCCATCGCTGCTCGCAGCTATATTTATATATATATATATTATACTTATATACTGAGTATATATTATCATCACATATATATATATATATATATATATATACTTATATATATATATATATATAAAGCCGGTGGCACCGCCACCTTGGTGCCTTTAGGGTTATTCTGTACGACGTGCAAAAACGTAACCCCTGCTTTGGAATACATACTAGTATGTATTCCACAATTGGAATACATACTAACATACTAGTCAGAACTGAATAGTTGATATCTGAATGACAGATCACCATAGAAGTCAATGGAAAAAATGTGACTAGTAACAAAAGAATAGTTACTAGTCACCATTGAAATAAGTACTAGTGTCTAATGAATAAGTACTAGTATCTATTTAACAGGTACTAGTATCTAATGAATAAGTACTAGTAACTAATTAATAAGCATTGGTATGTAATGAATAAGGACTAGCATCTAATGAATAAGTACTAGTATCTAATAAATAAGGACTAGTGTCTAATGAATAAGTACTAGTATCTTTAAAAAGGTACTAGTACCTAAAGAATAAACACTAGTATCTAAAGAAAAAGGCACTAGTATCTAAAGAATAAGCACTAGTAGCTAATGAATAAGTACTAGTACTTAATGGAATAGATACTAGTATCTAAAAAATAAGTACTAGTAGCATGAAAATAGAGACTAGTAGGTTAAAATGATTAAATGTTAAAACGGCTTGCCATACTCTATCTGTCGTTTCGACTAGTCACAATTACGTTACAGATATCTTAAATGATAATACAAACTATCCAAAATGTAATTACGACTAGAAAGACGTTGTTGATATCTACAATGTTAATTACGAATAGTCAAACTTAGCTTTTAAATGTTAAAAGGGCTTGCCATACAGAAGTGTAGGCTCAGAGAGACACTCAACATTTTCAAACCAAAATATCTGACTTTCTGTGAGTCCTAGCTCATGAGTGTAAATTAGAAAGTTGTCCGGCTTGAGGAGAATATATGAATATATGAAACGATGAGATCAACATGTGTACTGAGTTTCATATTATTACATGCAAGCGTGTTTGATTTATGGACCAAGTTTTTGGACCCCGTTCCAGGGGGCGCTGTCAGCCCCCTTGCCACACCCGGGTACCATCTTCAGCCCGGCTCTGATGGCTGTGGGATCTGACCTGTGTGCAAAGTTTCAAGAGTTTTCAAACCCGTTAAGGGCCCCAAAAGCTGCTAAGAGACTCAAAATCATCAAAAAAAAGGAATGTTAAAGTTTGATGCGTTGCTATGGCAACATTATCTTAGATATTGAATAATGCTTTCACAGCTCTTCATCTGGCGTGTGTTTACATTATACACATGAAGTTTGAAGCAAATCGGGTAAAAGTAAGAGTGCGATTTCAAAGCATTTTGAAAGTGAAACACTTTCTGCTGCCAGTTGGTGGCGCTATATATTTGACTCACAATAGTCACATCCATGTGATCGGCCTCTTACAACGAACACACTGCTGAAGTTTCATCAAGATCAGTTAATGTATGCAGAAGTTTTAACACACTTCCTTTTTGATTTATTTACTTACTTTTTTGATTTATGGACCAAGTTAATTTAATTAATACACTAATTATATAAAACTATTGTCAATGCACTACAATTAAACAGGTTATATGCCTTTACTTATAAAAAAATAAAAATAAAAACTTATTTAAAAAATACCAGGCTTAAGAAATGTATTTACTTTAGCAGGCCAGACACACAGTGAAATGATTAAGCCCCCTCCCCCTACACACACACACACACACACACACAGGCAAAGAGACAGACCAAGGCTTAGAGAGAGCATGATCATATTCAAACTACAATATCTGACTTTCTGTGGGTTTGAGCTTATTATTGTTAATTAGAAAGTTGTTTGGCTTGAATAGAACAATATACACGGCAAGTTTTGTAACTGTCAGTAAAACTAACCAAGTTATAACACACTTTATGTGTCCTTTTTTAGTCAAAAAAATCCGCCACGGCCAAACCGTTCGAGATATCACAAATCCGTCCGGAATTTAGCATCCTCAATGTCTTGACTTCATGCACACCGAGTTTGGTGGTGATTGGTAACAGCATGGGTTGTAATTTGATGTTTTTCTAGGACATTTATTAAAAAAAAAAACATAATTCCCGACTTCCGTTTGAACTGTCGTAAAACTTAGAGCACGAAAGTTGTTTGGCCTGATGTGATCTATGAGTGTACCGAGTTTCATATTAATCCATGCACGTGTGTTTGATTTATGGACAAATGTTCGAATCCCTAAAAGAATGCATCCTAAAAGAATGGTAAAGTTTGATGCGTCGCCACGGCAACAGTTTCAAAGATATCAAGAATCCATTCATAGGTCTTCATCTGCCGTGTATTTACATTATACAGATGAAGTTTGAAGCAAATCGGGTAAAAATAAGAGGGTGATTTCAAAGCATTTTGAAAGTGACACACTTCCTGCTGCCAGTTGGTGGCGCTATAACTTTGACTCACAATAGTCACATCCATGTGATCGTCCTCTTACAGCGAACGCACTGCTGAAGTTTCATCCAGATCAGTTAATGTATGCTGAAGTTATGACACACTTCCTGTTTCACGTTTCTCGCCATAGTTTCGTTTCCTCGCCACGGCCAAACCGTTCGAGATATCAAAAATCCCCACGCAAACTTTCATCCTCAATGTCTTGACTTCACGCTGACCGAGTTTCGTCGAATTTGGATCAGGAGCTCTAGGAGGAGTATTTAAAAGTTCATTGCGTGTGTTTTACAAAAAAACCTCAATAGCCGACTTCCTGTTGGGCTGGGGTAAAAAGTAAGAACGCGAGGTATAGATGAAATTCTGCTATCGACATGTGTACCGAGTTTCATATTATTACATGCAAGTGTGTTTGAGTTATGGACCAGGTGTTCGGACCCCATTCCAGGGGGCGCTGACGAGCCGCCCTGCCACGCCCGGGTACCAGCTTCAGCCCGGCTCTGATGGCCGCGCGGTTCTGACCCCGTGTGCAAAGTTTCAAGAGTTTTCGAGCATGTTAAGGGCCCCAAAAGTGCCCGATAGTCGCTAGAAAAAAATAAATAAAAATAAATAAATAAATATAGCTGCGAGCAGCGATTCGCGGCCCAAGCCGGTGGCACCGCAACCCCGGTGCCTAAAGGCACCGGGATGGCGGTACCGCCGGCTTTAGCCCTCCATCGCTGCTCGCAGCTATATTTATATATATATATATATATATATAAAGCCGGTGGCACCGCCACCTTGGTGCCTTTAGGGTTATTCTGCACGACGTGCAAAAACGTAACCCCTGCTTTGGAATACATACTAGTATGTATTCCACAATTGGAATACATACTAACATACTAGTCAGAACTGAATAGTTGATATCTGAATGACAGATCACCATAGAAGTCACTGGAAAAAATGTGACTAGAGTAACAAAAGAATAGTTACTAGTCACCATTGAAATAAGTACTAGTGTCTAATGAATAAGTACTAGTATCTATTTAATAGGTACTAGCATCTAATGAATAAGTACTAGTAACTAATTAATAAGCATTGGTATGTAATGAATAAGGACTAGCATCTAATGAATAAGTACTAGTATCTAATAAATAAGGACTAGTGTCTAATGAATAAGTACTAGTATCTTTAAAAAGGTACTAGTACCTAAAGAATAAACACTAGTATCTAAAGAAAAGGCACTAGTATCTAAAGAATAAGCACTAGTAGCTAATGAATAAGTACTAGTACTTAATGGAATAGATACTAGTATCTAAAAAATAAGTACTAGTAGCATGAAAATAGAGACTAGTAGGTTAAAATGATTAAATGTTAAAACGGCTTGCCATACTCTATCTGTCGTTTCGACTAGTCACAATTACGTTACAGATATCTTAAATGATAATACAAACTATCCAAAATGTAATTACGACTAGAAAGACGTTGTTGATATCTACAATGTTAATTACGAATAGTCAAACTTAGCTTTTAAATGTTAAAAGGGCTTGCCATACAGAAGTGTAGGCTCAGAGAGACACTCAACATTTTCAAACCAAAATATCTGACTTTCTGTGGGTCCTAGCTCATGAGTGTAAATTAGAAAGTTGTCCGGCTTGAGGAGAATATATGAATATATGAAACGATGAGATCAACATGTGTACTGAGTTTCATATTATTACATGCAAGCGTGTTTGATTTATGGACCAAGTTTTTGGACCCCGTTCCAGGGGGCGCTGTCTAGCCCCCTTGCCACACCCGGGTACCATCTTCAGCCCGGCTCTGATGGCTGTGGGATCTGACCTGTGTGCAAAGTTTCAAGAGTTTTCAAACCCATTAAGGGCCCCAAAAGCCGCTAAGAGACTCAAAATCATCAAAAAAAAGGAATGTTAAAGTTTGATGCGTTGCTATGGCAACATTATCTTAGATATTGAATAATGCTTTCACAGCTCTTCATCTGGCGTGTGTTTACATTTGAAGCAAATCGGGTAAAAGTAAGAGTGCGAATTTCAAAGCATTTTGAAAGTGAAACACTTTCTGCTGCCAGTTGGTGGCGCTATATATTTGACTCACATCTATGTGACTGACCTCTTACAACGAACACACTGCTGAAGTTTCATCAAGATCAGTTAATGTATGCAGAAGTTTTAACACACTTCCTTTTTGATTTATTTACTTACTTTTTGATTTATGGACCAAGTTAATTTAATTAATACACTAATTATATAAAACTATTGTCAATGCACTACAATTAAACAGGTTATATGCCTTTACTTATAAAAAAAATAAAAATAAAAACTTATGTAAAAAATACCAGGCTTAAGAAATGTATTTACTTTAGCAGGCCAGACACACAGTGAAATGATTAAGCCCCCTCCCCCTACACACACACACACACACACACAGACTGTGTGACAGGCCCTAGGTTTAGAAAGAGCATGATCATATTCAAACTACAATATCTGACTTTCTGTGGGTTTGAGCTTATTATTGTTAATTAGAAAGTTGTTTGGCTTGAATAGAACAATATACACGGCAAGTTTTGTAACTGTCAGTAAAACTAACCAAGTTATAACACACTGTATGTGTCCTTTTTTTAGTCAAAAAAATCCGCCACGGCCAAACCGTTCGAGATATCACAAATCCGTCCGGAATTTAGCATCCTCAATGTCTTGACTTCATGCACACCGAGTTTGGTGGTGATTGGTAACAGCATGGGTTGTAATTTGATGTTTTTCTAGGACATTTATTTAAAAAAAAAAACATAATTCCCGACTTCCGTTTGAACTGTCGTAAAACTTAGAGCACGAAAGTTGTTTGGCCTGATGTGATCTATGAGTGTACCGAGTTTCATATTAATCCATGCACGTGTGTTTGATTTATGGACAAATGTTCGAATCCCTAAAAGAATGCATCCTAAAAGAATGGTAAAGTTTGAATGCGTCGCCACGGCAACAGTTTCAAAGATATTAAGAATCCATTCATAGGTCTTCATCTGCCGTGTATGTACATTATACAAATGAAGTTTGAAGCAAATCGGGTAAAAATAAGAGGGTGATTTCAAAGCATTTTGAAAGTGGCACACTTCCTGCTGCCAGTTGGTGGCGCTATAACTTTGACTCACAATAGTCACATCCATGTGATCGTCCTCTTACAGCGAACGCACTGCTGAAGTTTCATCCAGATCAGTTAATGTATGCTGAAGTTATGACACACTTCCTGTTTCACGTTTCTCGCCATAGTTTCGTTTCCTCACCACGGCCAAACCGTTCGAGATATCAAAAATCCCCACGCAAACTTTCATCCTCAATGTCTTGACTTCACACTGACCGAGTTTCGTCGAATTTGGATCAGAGCTCTAGGAGGAGTATTTAAAAGTTCATTGTGTGTGTTTTCCAAAAAAACCTCAATAGCCGACTTCCTGTTGGGCTGGGGTGAAAAGTAAGAACGCGAGGTATAGATGAAATTCTGCTATCGACATGTGTACCGAGTTTCATATTATTACATGCAAGTGTGTTTGAGTTATGGACCAGGTGTTCGGACCCCATTCCAGGGGGCGCTGACGAGCCGCCCTGCCACGCCCAGGGTACCAGCTTCAGCCCGGCTCTGATGGCCGCGGGTTCTGACCCGTGTGCAAAGTTTCAAGAGTTTTCGAGCATGTTAAGGGCCCCAAAAGTGCCCGAATAGTCGCTAGAAAAAAAATAAATAAAAAAAAATAAAAAATAAATATAGCTGCGAGCAGCGATTGCGGGCCCAAGCCGGTGGCACCGCAACCCCGGTGCCTAAAGGCACCGGGAATGGCGGTACCGCCGGCTTTGGCCCTCCATCGCTGCTCGCAGCTATATTTATATATATATATATATATATATATATATATATATATAAAGCCGGTGGCACCGCCACCTTGGTGCCTTTAGGGTTATTCTGCACGACGTGCAAAAACGTAACCCCTGCTTTGGAATACATACTAGTATGTATTCCACAATTGGAATACATACTAACATACTAGTCAGAACTGAATAGTTGATATCTGAATGACAGATCACCATAGAAGTCACTGGAAAAAATGTGACTAGTAACAAAAGAATAGTTACTAGTCACCATTGAAATAAGTACTAGTGTCTAATGAATAAGTACTAGTATCTATTTAATAGGTACTAGCATCTAATGAATAAGTACTAGTAACTAATTAATAAGCATTGGTATGTAATGAATAAGGACTAGCATCTAATGAATAAGTACTAGTATCTAATAAATAAGGACTAGTGTCTAATGAATAAGTACTAGTATCTTTAAAAAGGTACTAGTACCTAAAGAATAAACACTAGTATCTAAAGAAAAGGCACTAGTATCTAAAGAATAAGCACTAGTAGCTAATGAATAAGTACTAGTACTTAATGGAATAGATACTAGTATCTAAAAAATAAGTACTAGTAGCATGAAAATAGAGACTAGTAGGTTAAAATGATTAAATGTTAAAACGGCTTGCCATACTCTATCTGTCGTTTCGACTAGTCACAATTACGTTACAGATATCTTAAATGATAATACAAACTATCCAAAATGTAATTACGACTAGAAAGACGTTGTTGATATCTACAATGTTAATTACGAATAGTCAAACTTAGCTTTTAAATGTTAAAAGGGCTTGCCATACAGAAGTGTAGGCTCAGAGAGACACTCAACATTTTCAAACCAAAATATCTGACTTTCTGTGGGTCCTAGCTCATGAGTGTAAATTAGAAAGTTGTCCGGCTTGAGGAGAATATATGAATATATGAAACGATGAGATCAACATGTGTACTGAGTTTCATATTATTACATGCAAGCGTGTTTGATTTATGGACCAAGTTTTGGACCCCGTTCCAGGGGGCGCTGTCTAGCCCCCTTGCCACACCCGGGTACCATCTTCCGGCTCTGATGGCTGTGGGATCTGACCTGTGTGCAAAGTTTCAAGAGTTTTCAAACCCATTAAGGGCCCCAAAAGCCGCTAAGAGACTCAAAATCATCAAAAAAAAGGAATGTTAAAGTTTGATGCGTTGCTATGGCAACATTATCTTAGATATTGAATAATGCTTTCACAGCTCTTCATCTGGCGTGTGTTTACATTATACAGATGAAGTTTGAAGCAAATCGGGTAAAAGTAAGAGTGTGATTTCAAAGCATTTTGCAAGTGAAACACTTTCTGCTGCCAGTTGGTGGCGCTATATATTTGACTCACAATAGTCACATCCATGTGATCGGCCTCTTACAACGAACACACTGCTGAAGTTTCATCAAGATCAGTTAATGTATGCAGAAGTTTTAACACACTTCCTTTTTGATTTATGGACCAAGTTAATTTAATTAATACACTAATTATATAAAACTATTGTCAATGCACTACAATTAAACAGGTTATATGTCTTTACTTATAAAAAAATAAAAACAAAAACTTATTTAAAAAATACCAGGCTTAAGAAATGTATTTACTTTAGCAGGCCAGACACACAGTGAAATTATTAAGCCCCCTCCCCTACACACACACACAGAGACTGTGTGTCAAAAGACTCAATCACACACACACACAGACTGTGTGACAGGCCTAGGCTCAGAAAGAGCATGATCATATTCAAACTACAATATCTGACTTTCTGTGGGTTTGAGCTTATTATTGTTAATTAGAAAGTTGTTTGGCTTGAATAGAACAATATACACGGCAAGTTTTGTAACTGTCAGTAAAACTAACCAAGTTATAACACACTTTATGTGTCCTTTTTAGTCAAAAAAATCCGCCACGGCCAAACCGTTCGAGATATCAAAAATCCGTCCGGAATATAGCATCCTCAATGTCTTGACTTCATGCACACCGAGTTTGGTGGTGATTGGTAACAGCATGGGTTGTAATTTGATGTTTTTCTAGGACAATTATTTAAAAAAAAAAAACATAATTCCCGACTTCCGTTTGAACTGTCGTAAAACTTAGAGCACGAAAGTTGTTTGGCCTGATGTGATCTATGAGTGTACCGAGTTTCATATTAATCCATGCACGTGTGTTTGATTTATGGACAAATGTTCAGAATCCCTAAAAGAATGCATCCTAAAAGAATGGTAAAGTTTGATGCGTCGCCACGGCAACAGTTTCAAAGATATCAAGAATCCATTCATAGGTCTTCATCTGCCGTGTATGTACATTATACAGATGAAGTTTGAAGCAAATCGGGTAAAAATAAGAGGGTGATTTCAAAGCATTTTGAAAGTGACACACTTCCTGCTGCCAGTTGGTGGCGCTATAACTTTGACTCACAATAGTCACATCCATGTGATCGTCCTCTTACAGCGAACGCACTGCTGAAGTTTCATCCAGATCAGTTAATGTATGCTGAAGTTATGACACACTTCCTGTTTCACGTTTCTCGCCATAGTTTCGTTTCCTCGCCACGGCCAAACCGTTCGAGATATCAAAAATCCCCACACAAACTTTCATCCTCAATGTCTTGACTTCTAGCTGACCGAGTTTCGTCGAATTTGGATCAGAGCTCTCAGGAGGAGTATTTAAAAGTTCATTGCGTGTGTTTTACAAAAAAACCTCAATAGCCGACTTCCTGTTGGGCTGGGGTAAAAAGCAAGAACGCGAGGTATAGATGAAATTCTGCTATCGACATGTGTACCGAGTTTCATATTATTACATGCAAGTGTGTTTGAGTTATGGACCAGGTGTCGGACCCCATTCCAGGGGCGCTGACGAGCCGCCCTGCCACGCCCGGGTACCAGCTTCAGCCCGGCTCTGATGGCCGCGGGTTCTGACCCGTGTGCAAAGTTTCAAGAGTTTTCGAGCATGTTAAGGGCCCCAAAAGTGCCCGAATAGTCGGCTAAAAAAAGAAAAATAAATATAAATAAAAATATAGCTGCGAGCAGCGATTGAGGCCCAAGCCGGTGGCACCGCAACCCCGGTGCCTAAAGGCACCGGGATGGCGGTACCGCCGGCTTTGGCCCTCCATCGCTGCTCGCAGCTGTGCTTATATATATGTGTGTGTGTGTGTGTGTGTGTGTGTGTGTGTGTGTGTGTGTGTGTGTGTGTGAAGCCGGTGGCACCGCCACCTTGGTGCCTTAGGGTTATTCTGCACGACGTGCAGAAGCGTAACCCCTGCTTTGGAATACATACTAGTATGTATTCCACAATTGGAATACATACTAACATACTAGTCAGAACTGAATAGTTGATATCTGAATGACAGATCACCATAGAAGTCACTGGAAAAAATGTGACTAGTAACAAAAGAATAGTTACTAGTCACCATTGAAATAAGTACTAGTGTCTAATGAATAAGTACTAGTATCTATTTAATAGGTACTAGCATCTAATGAATAAGTACTAGTAACTAATTAATAAGCATTGGTATGTAATGAATAAGGACTAGCATCTAATGAATAAGTACTAGTATCTAATAAATAAGGACTAGTGTCTAATGAATAAGTACTAGTATCTTTAAAAAGGTACTAGTACCTAAAGAATAAACACTAGTATCTAAAGAAAAGGCACTAGTATCTAAAGAATAAGCACTAGTAGCTAATGAATAAGTACTAGTACTTAATGGAATAGATACTAGTATCTAAAAAATAAGTACTAGTAGCATGAAAATAGAGACTAGTAGGTTAAAATGATTAAATGTTAAAACGGCTTGCCATACTCTATCTGTCGTTTCGACTAGTCACAATTACGTTACAGATATCTTAAATGATAATACAAACTATCCAAAATGTAATTACGACTAGAAAGACGTTGTTGATATCTACAATGTTAATTACGAATAGTCAAACTTAGCTTTTAAATGTTAAAAGGGCTTGCCATACAGAAGTGTAGGCTCAGAGAGACACTCAACATTTTCAAACCAAAATATCTGACTTTCTGTGGGTCCTAGCTCATGAGTGTAAATTAGAAAGTTGTCCGGCTTGAGGAGAATATATGAATATATGAAACGATGAGTCAACATGTGTACTGAGTTTCATATTATTACATGCAAGCGTGTTTGATTTATGGACCAAGTTTTTGGACCCCGTTCCAGGGGGCGCTGTCTAGCCCCCTTGCCACACCCGGGTACCATCTTCCCGGCTCTGATGGCTGTGGGATCTGACCTGTGTGCAAAGTTTCAAGAGTTTTCAAACCCATTAAGGGCCCCAAAAGCCGCTAAGAGACTCAAAATCATCAAAAAAAAAGGAATGTTAAAGTTTGATGCGTTGCTATGGCAACATTATCTTAGATATTGAATAATGCTTTCACAGCTCTTCATCTGGCGTGTGTTTACATTATACAGATGAAGTTTGAAGCAAATTGGGTAAAAGTAAGAGTGTGATTTCAAAGCATTTTGAAAGTGAAACACTTTCTGCTGCCAGTTGGTGGCGCTATATACTTGACTCACAATAGTCACATCCATGTGATCGGCCTCTTACAACGAACACACTGCTGAAGTTTCATCAAGATCAGTTAATGTATGCAGAAGTTTTAACACACTTCCTTTTTGATTTATGAGACCAAGTTAATTTAATTAATACACTAATTATATAAAACTATTGTCAATGCACTACAATTAAACAGGTTATATGCCTTTACTTATAAAAAAATAAAAACAAAAACTTATTTAAAAAATACCAGGCTTAAGAAATGTATTTACTTTAGCAGGCCAGACACACAGTGAAATTATTAAGCCCCCTCCCCCTACACACACACACACAGAGACTGTGTGTCAGGAGAGACTCAATCACACACACACACAGACTGTGTGACAGCCTAAGCTCAGAAAGAGCATGATCATATTGAGAACTACAATATCTGACTTTCTGTGGGTTTGAGCTTATTATTGTTAATTAGAAAGTTGTTTGGCTTGAATAGAACAATATACACGGCAAGTTTTGTAACTGTCAGTAAAACTAACCAAGTTATAACACACTTTATGTGTCCTTTTTTAGTCAAAAAAATCCGCCACAAGGCCAAACACGTTACGAGATATCAGAAATCCGTCCGGAATATAGCATCCTCAATGTCTTGACTTCATGCACACCAGAGTTTGGTGGTGATTGGTAACAGCATGGGTTGTAATTTGATGTTTTTCTAGGACAATTATTTTAAAAAAAAAAACATAATTCCCGACTTCCGTTTGAACTGTCGTTAAAACTTAGAGCACGAAAGTTGTTTGGCCTGATGTGATCTATGAGTGTACCGAGTTTCATATTAATCCATGCACGTGTGTTTGATTTATGGACAAATGTTCGAATCCCTAAAAGAATGCATCCTAAAAGAATGGTAAAGTTTGATGCGTCGCCACGGCAACAGTTTCAAAGATATCAAGAATCCATTCAGTAGGTCTTCATCTGCCGTGTATGTACATTATACAGATGAAGTTTGAAGCAAATGGGGTAAAAATCAGAGGGTGAATTCAAAGCATTTTGAAAGTGACACACTTCCTGCTGCCAGTTGGTGGCGCTATAACTTTGACTCACAATAGTCACATCCATGTGATCGTCCTCTTACAGCGAACGCACTGCTGAAGTTTCATCCAGATCAGTTAATGTATGCTGAAGTTATGACACACTTCCTGTTTCACGTTTCTCGCCATAGTTTCGTTTCCTCGCCACGGCCAAACCGTTCGAGATATCAAAAATCCCCACACAAACTTTCATCCTCAATGTCTTGACTTCTACGCTGACCGAGTTTCGTCGAATTTGGATCAGAGCTCTCAGAGGAGATGTTAAAAGTTCATTGCGTGTGTGTTTACAGAAAAAACCTCAATAGCCGACTTCCTGTTGGGCTGGGGTAAAAAGCAAGAACGCGAGGTATAGATGAAATTCTGCTATCGACATGTGTACCGAGTTCATATTATTACATGCAAGTGTGTTTGAGTTATGGACCAGGTGTCGGACCCCATTCCAGGGGGCGCTGACGAGCCGCCCTGCCACGCCCGGGTACCAGCTTCAGCCCGGCTCTGATGGCCGCGGGTTCTGACCCGTGTGCAAAGTTTCAAGAGTTTTCGAGCATGTTAAGGGCCCCAAAAGTGCCTTTAGGGTTATTCTGCACGACGTGCAAAAACGTAACCCCTGCTTTGGAATACATACTAGTATGTATTCCACAATTGGAATACATACTAACATACTAGTCAGAACTGAATAGTTGATATCTGAATGACAGATCACCATAGAAGTCACTGGAAAAAATGTGACTAGTAACAAAAGAATAGTTACTAGTCACCATTGAAATAAGTACTAGTGTCTAATGAATAAGTACTAGTATCTATTTAATAGGTACTAGCATCTAATGAATAAGTACTAGTAACTAATTAATAAGCATTGGTATGTAATGAATAAGGACTAGCATCTAATGAATAAGTACTAGTATCTAATAAATAAGGACTAGTGTCTAATGAATAAGTACTAGTATCTTTAAAAAGGTACTAGTACCTAAAGAGAATAAACACTAGTATCTAAAGAAAAGGCACTAGTATCTAAAGAATAAGCACTAGTAGCTAATGAATAAGTACTAGTACTTAATGGAATAGATACTAGTATCTAAAAAATAAGTACTAGTAGCATGAAAATAGAGACTAGTAGGTTAAAATGATTAAATGTTAAAACGGCTTGCCATACTCTATCTGTCGTTTCGACTAGTCACAATTACGTTACAGATATCTTAAATGATAATACAAACTATCCAAAATGTAATTACGACTAGAAAGACGTTGTTGATATCTACAATGTTAATTACGAATAGTCAAACTTAGCTTTTAAATGTTAAAAGGGCTTGCCATACAGAAGTGTAGGCTCAGAGAGACACTCAACATTTTCAAACCAAAATATCTGACTTTCTGTGGGTCCTAGCTCATGAGTGTAAATTAGAAAGTTGTCCGGCTTGAGGAGAATATATGAATATATGAAACGATGAGATCAACATGTGTACTGAGTTTCATATTATTACATGCAAGCGTGTTTGATTTATGGACCAAGTTTTTGGACCCCGTTCCAGGGGGCGCTGTCTAGCCCCCTTGCCACACCCGGGTACCATCTTCCCGGCTCTGATGGCTGTGGGATCTGACCTGTGTGCAAAGTTTCAAGAGTTTTCAAACCCATTAAGGGCCCCAAAAGCCGCTAAGAGACTCAAAATCATCAAAAAAAAGGAATGTTAAAGTTTGATGCGTTGCTATGGCAACATTATCTTAGATATTGAATAATGCTTTCACAGCTCTTCATCTGGCGTGTGTTTACATTATACAGATGAAGTTTGAAGCAAATCGGGTAAAAGTAAGAGTGTGATTTCAAAGCATTTTGAAAGTGAAACACTTTCTGCTTCCAGTTGGTGGCGCTATATATTTGACTCACAATAGTCACATCCATGTGATCGGCCTCTTACAACGAACACACTGCTGAAGTTTCATCAAGATCAGTTAATGTATGCAGAAGTTTTAACACACTTCCTTTTTGATTTATGGACCAAGTTAATTTAATTAATACACTAATTATATAAAACTATTGTCAATGCACTACAATTAAACAGGTTATATGCCTTTACTTATAAAAAAATAAAAATAAAAACTTATTTAAAAAATACCAGGCTTAAGAAATGTATTTACTTTAGCAGGCCAGACACACAGTGAAATGATTAAGCCCCCTCCCCCTACACACACACACACACACACAGACTGTGTGTAGAGAGACTCAAGAAAGACTCAGGCTCAGAAAGAGCATGATCATATTCAAACTACAATATCTGACTTTCTGTGGGTTTGAGCTTATTATTGTTAATTAGAAAGTTGTTTGGCTTGAATAGAACAATATACACGGCAAGTTTTGTAACTGTCAGTAAAACTAACCAAGTTATAACACACTTTATGTGTCCTTTTTTAGTCAAAAAAATTCGCCACGGCCAAACCGTTCGAGATATCACAAATCCGTCCGGAATTTAGCATCCTCAATGTCTTGACTTCATGCACACCGAGTTTGGTGGTGATTGGTAACAGCATGGGTTGTAATTTGATGTTTTTCTAGGACATTTATCTAAAAAAAAAAACATAATTCCCGACTTCCGTTTGAACTGTCGTAAAACTTAGAGCACGAAAGTTGTTTGGCCTGATGTGATCTATGAGTGTACCGAGTTTCATATTAATCCATGCACGTGTGTTTGATTTATGGACAAATGTTCGAATCCCTAAAAGAATGCATCCTAAAAGAATGGTAAAGTTTGATGCGTCGCCACGGCAACAGTTTCAAAGATATCAAGAATCCATTCATAGGTCTTCATCTGCCGTGTATTTACATTATACAGATGAAGTTTGAAGCAAATCGGGTAAAAATAAGAGGGTGATTTCAAAGCATTTTGAAAGTGACACACTTCCTGCTGCCAGTTGGTGGCGCTATAACTTTGACTCACAATAGTCACATCCATGTGATCGTCCTCTTCAGCGAACGCACTGCTGAAGTTTCATCCAGATCAGTTAATGTATGCTGAAGTTATGACACACTTCCTGTTTCACGTTTCTCGCCATAGTTTCGTTTCCTCGCCACGGCCAAACCGTTCGAGATATCAAAAATCCCCACACAAACTTTCATCCTCAATGTCTTGACTTCACGCTGACCGAGTTTCGTCGAATTTGGATCAGAGCTCTAGGAGGAGTATTTAAAAGTTCATTGCGTGTGTTTTACAAAAAAACCTCAATAGCCGACTTCCTGTTGGGCTGGGGTAAAAAGTAAGAACACGAGGTATAGATGAAATTCTGCTATCGACATGTGTACCGAGTTTCATATTATTACATGCAAGTGTGTTTGAGTTATGGACCAGGTGTTCGGACCCCATTCCAGGGGGCGCTGACGAGCCGCCCTGCCACGCCCGGGTACCAGCTTCAGCCCGGCTCTGATGGCCGCGGGTTCTGACCCGTGTGCAAAGTTTCAAGAGTTTTCGAGCATGTTAAGGGCCCCAAAAGTGCCCGAATAGTCGCTAGAAAAAGAAAAAAAAAAAAAAAAAAAAAAAAAAAAAAAAAAAAAAAAAATAATCGGAAGGAAAACAATAGGGCTCTGCGCCTTTCAGGCTTGGGCCCTAAT
>JAQIUQ010001597.1:0-206528 GCA_030378365.1 Hybognathus amarus | reverse complement strand
ATAACTGTGTATATGATAGATCCAGAATATAAGACAAATGTTTGCTTTTGAGACTGTGTTTGAATTTTTACCAGTTTTCAATTTTTTTATGACACGTGGAGGTCATCAATGTTGTGTGTGAATCTCCATTTGTGTGTAAAAAAGTTCTGGGAGAAAAGAAGGCAAAATCCAAATTATATACAATGTGTGCTCCCAGCGCTGACTGATGTTCTTTTACATGCTCACACACACACACACACACACACACACACACACACACACACACACACACACACACACTCCTCCTCTCCTCCTCTCTTTATTCAGGAACTGTGATAGAGCAAAAACAGCAACACTTCATCACATTTGACCGTATCCATCTTTACACACACTATATACACACACACAGATATATATATATATATATATATATATGTATATGTATATATATATCACACACACACACACACACACACACACACACAGAAAGACTCCAGGCGTGGGCTTCATGAACACTCTCAGAGAAGATTTTGGCAGTGCATTGTGGATAGCACAATAACAATATAATACTGTTGGTTTACACAAATCATCCTTCTTTTTGCGTCTTAGGCCATTTAATGTACTTACATTTACTTTGAGTCATTAAATCATGTTTAATGGACTTCTCTGTGCATGTTTTTAGGTGGCCATAGACCTCCATTATATGACTGACAGACAAGAAATTGGTTTGACCAAAAAATCAAAATTGAAAATACTGTGGAAACAAATATCTTGACCTCTTGAGGTAAGATAAAACATATAAAAATTGATTTCTAAACTAACTATCCTTTAATATTTTTATGTTATTGTTCCCTTCGATCAGATTAGAGGTGGATGAAAATATTTTTGCAACAATGTACAATCACACATCTTGAGATTTGTGTACTGTTTGGGTGTACTTATCGAATTATTAATAATATGAATATGTTTTTATTTTTTATTTTGTTCACTAAAGTTTAGAATTTATCAAATATAAAAGATCAGCCTTTGTTTTAAAGATGTAAACACAATAACAGGGTTATTTTACAGGTTAAAACACGATATAATAATTAATCTGTATAATTTAATCATGTAATATTTCTGTCCAATGTTGTTTAGTTAATTACACGCAATAAAATAATACATGAAGCTGAAAACACTGAATTTAGCAATAGTTTGATATTTTACGAAACTATAATTTTTTCTATTTATCTCAGTACACACACATATCCCCGATCTCGGATCAATTATACATTATTTAATATTATATTAATAATTACATTATATCCTGCAGTTTTCACTAAACTTGAATTTATTACACAGCTTTTGGTGACTATATTGCTACTGTACACAATGCATACTAATTGTTTGCATGTTCGTATCTTGTGAATATATACCGTATTGTTATACATTGAATTTTTTTTGCAATAAATGTATTAAATATCGTATTGCAGTAAAGCTACACTGTGGTTTGATGATATTAGATAAACATGAGAATCAGCAATTCACTAATGTCACAACTGCATCAAACTCAGTTTATTGATACATAGCCCGGATGCTTTGGTGCGTGAGTACCAGATATTAATGTGATGTGTGTCATGGATTGGGTTGACTCTCGAGCCACACACACACACACACACATGTCTTGATCCTGAAGGGTGTCAGAACACTGACATGTTTGGGGCGTTTTGACATACTTTGATTATAAAGTGTGTTTTGTGGTGACTTAGTAGGCGTTTGAGAGGTCACCAGGAGAACACACACACACACACACACTCACCAATACTATCTTCACATTAGCTCTACATGTTGTTAAACACTGACCACAACCACACACACACAGCTCATCACAGGCAGTGTGTGTGTGGTTGTGGTCAGTGTTTAACAACACGTGTCAAGCCTGATGAAGAGGATAGTATTATTCATCAAGTGTGTGTGTGTGTGTGTGTGTTCTCCTGACCTCTCAAACGCCTGTCAGTCCACCACAAAACACACACTTTATTGATCAAAGTCCAGTGTCAAAACACCGATCTCAGTGTGTTCTGACACCTTCAGGAATCAGTTGAGTGTGTGTGTGTGTGTGTGTGTGTGTGTGTGTGTGTGGTTACAGCTGGAGTCTCAACCCAATCCATGACACACATCACATTAATATCTGCATTACTCAGCACCAAACAGTCAGCGCTGTGTTTGCTGGATAAACTGAGTTTGATGCAGATGCTGACATTATAAAATACTGATTCTTCATGTTTTTATCTAATATCATCAAACCACAGCATATTACAGCTTTACTGCAATACAATATTTAATACATTTTATTGCGTAAAAATTAAATGTGTAACAATACAGTATATCATGTCACAATACAAACATGCAACAATTTAGTATGCATTGTGTACAGTCACAATATAATTCGCCCAAAATAAAAATTACTGTGTGAGAATAAATTCAAGTTTTCAGTGTGAAAACTGCAGGATATAATGTAATTATAATATAATGTAGAATATAATGTATAGTAATGCGATGGGGAATATGTGTGTGTCCTGATAATGCCAAACGTCTGATGTTCCCAGTAAAAGTGTCCGAACATTATTGTAAATATATAATTCAGTGTTTTCAGCTTCATGTATTATTTTATTGGTGTAAACGTGACTCGACAACATTGGACAGAAATGTTCCACATGTTCAAATGTAGGTAGAATTATACAGATTAATTATTATTGTAATATTTAACCTGTGTAAAATAACCCTGTTATTGTGTTTACATCTTTAAAACAAAGGCTGGATCTTACTGTTGATCAGATTCTAGTTTCATGAACAAAATATGAAAAATAAAAACATATTGGCCATTGATATATTAATAATTGGGAATATAGTACACCCGACAGTCATCATACACAAATCTCAAGTGTGTGATTGTTACATTGTTGCAAAAATATTTCATCCACCTTTAATCTGATCAAAGGGACAATAAGGCATGAAGATATTAAAGGGATAGTTCACTTTGAAATCAATTTTTTATATGTTTTATCTTACCTCAAGGGCATCCAAGATGTAGGTGTCTTTGTTTTCCACAGTATTTTCAATTTTGATTTTTTTAGGTCAAACACGTTCTTGTCTGTCAGTCATATAATGGAGGTCTATGGTCACCACCTCAAAGAACATGCACAGAGAAGTCCAGATTAAACATGATTTAATGACTCGTAAATGTAAGTACACATTGATGGCCTAAGACCCGAAACGAGCGGTTTGTGTGAGAAAACCAACAGTATTTATATTGTTATTGTGCTACTCCCACAATGCACTGCACTTGAGCTAAACCTTCTGTTAAACTGTTAGCATGAAGCTCCACAACACCTGGAGTCTTCTGTGTGTGTGTGTGTGTGTGTGTGTGTGTGTGTGTGTGTGTGTGTGTGTGTGTGTGTGTGTGTGTGTGTGTGTGTGTGTGTGTGTGTGTGTGTGTGTGTGTGTGTGTGTGTGTAAATGATCAGAGTCAGATGTGATGAAGTGTTGCTGTTTTTTGCTCTATCACAGTTACTGTGAATAAAGAGAGTGTGTGTGTGTGTGAGTGTGAAGCGTATCGTCTTCACTCCATCTGACCCACTTCCAGCGCTGAAGACACACGTTCTGCTGTTGCTGACACACATTTTCAAAACTTTGCCTTCTTTTTTTCTCCAGAACTTTACACACAAATCAAAGATTTGCACACACAACATTTAATAAGCCTCACATCTCGATCAAAAATAAAGCATTGATTCAAAATATATCACAAACACATCTCAAAAGCAAACATTTGTCTTATATTTCTGGATATATGCATATACACAGTTATTCAAAACCTAAAGCTCTTCTTCCGTGAGCTCATATGTACATTTCTGTACAAGACTGAAGGTAATTGGCCTATGGCTAAGCCACGACCCCCTGCCACACACTCGGACACTCAGCCATGATTGGCTGGTGTAAGGTGATGAGTGATTGCACATGTGAGGAGTGTGTGTGTGTGTGTGTGTCTGTTTGTCCTGTCTGCTCTGTCGTCCAGTCATTAACTCGTTTGCCATTTTTCTTTTTGTTGTTCTTTTAATAGAAAACATAATCATGCATTACTGCAGGGAAATAATGCAGCTCTTAGGAAAACAGCATCACTCTGCTGCTCATGACACACACACACACACACACACACACAGTACTATACAGTGTGGGGACATTTGGTCCACACAATGTAATATAAACAGAAACACAACACTGAGGCTAGACACACGCTGCTCCTGATACGAGTCGTCAGTAACGCTCATTAATCGCTGTGGAGTTGATCAGTATTGTGCAGGAAATGAACTGATCAGGAAATCAATGTCTTCTCTCTCAGCTCGCACAGAAATGCAGCTAATGCTTAAATCCCCTGCAAATGTGCTGAGAAGACGTGCAGGGGAGTGTGTGTGTGCGGGGCGAGAGAGCCTCATCAATCATGAGCGGCTGACACACACTGAAACCTGACCGGCCCAGGATGTTTTAATACGGCATCCATTAAAGCCCTCAAATAGATTGCAATTTGGAAAACAGAACATAATCCCAGCCAAGGCCTCCTAATCCATCTTGCTGCGTGTCGCGGTGAATGTAATTGCGTTGTTAATTTATCCAGAGAATTTCCTCGGGTACACCATTTCTTCCCACATTGTTTAATTTCCCCAGTAGAGTGTGTGTTTTCCTGTTCGGCTCAGACTGATGTTTCTGCTTAGCGTCAGCATTAGCTGCAGGGCTAATCAGAACTACTGCCGAAATCCTGACACGTCGCCAGTGGACGTTAGCATTAGTCACGTGTTGCAAAGCATGGAAATCACACTTGACATTAGTGTATATACTTACCTAACCATTTCATACAATGCACAGGACTACTGGTTCATTTACAGTACTTGCATTTAATGGACATTTGCAGTTCCACTCTTTACCTTTACCCAGCCATTACTCCATTACTGACCCCGGCCGTAACCCTGACAACGCACACAGACTCGTTAAATGCCACCCCACAGGGTCCAAGATGGCTCACACTGGCTTAAAACAAGACAAAACAAGGTTAAAAATATACAAAAACAGATACAAATTTAATAAAAATGAAGTGAAAGATTACAGTTCTTTCCAGTAACAACTGCTTTATATCTAACTCTGGGATATAAAGTATGAGGGAATATTAAAAGTGTGATTTAAGGGATTTGGGTTACAAATTCATATTCAAACTTTGTCAAGCTTTGAAATATATTGATTAGGTTGAAATTGCTAGAAAATGAATACTCAAATTCATTAGTAATAAAAAGTGTGAAACATGAAGAACATTCAGTATTGGAATTTAATACGATGTACATACTGTAATTATGGAATTTAATTATTCTACCATATTGTCACTTCATTGAAATACCATTATAGTTTGTTTTCATTTTTTAACATTTTTATATTGTCTTTATTTTTGTAAAGTTTTAATAATTGTATACGCTTATTATTCGCAGCGCCCATCTTTGATTTTTAATGAGAATGAAAGCGAGGCTGTGAGGGATAGTCATGCATCTCTTCAATGGGCTGTACTGTTATTTAATGTGTTTTCGGATTGTTCTGCTCATGAAACACTGGAAAAATATCTTTCTAAGAAATGTGCAAAAAACTTGTATTGGAAAATTGTAAGTAATTTGGGAGTTTATTCAGCTTTTACAGCGGATGCCATTGGAAACACGGTAACATCTATCCCTCACAGCCTCACTTTCATACCTGTCATGGCGCTGCTTATCTGAATAAGGTCTATTGTGTGTTTTTAATGTTCTATTTAGTGTTTATCAGAGTTAAAAGTGTTGGTTTATTTAGTTCTAGTTACTTTAATACTACAACTTAAACTAGGAAAATGTTAAATGTTGCAATAGGTGAAATAAATTAAGTTAAAGTTTTTGATATCTTTTTTTCAGTTAATGGTTTTTTTTTATTTAAAGTAATGAAAATGTTAAGTTACTTAATGCTAAAGTATCTTTTTATGGGTTTAGATTTCAGATATTAACCCTGGTTTGTGTACGATACAGTTTGAATGAGCAGCTTTGTCATTATAATAACAGAAGCGTCAGATATATCGAGAATACTGTTTTAAACAATGACGATCATGTGGTCAAAGTTCAGTGATGTCACTGCCTCAAATATGATGTCAGATTGATCAAAGGAACTTGAAGAAGTCAAATGACAGTAAACACTTTTCACAAAAGACCTGAATTTAAAAGTGTGCAATCAAGTTTCAGTTTTGCAGAGCTTGTGTTATCCGACACAAATATGATTAAATGGTGGATAACATCACATCTATAGGAAAATTAATATTATTTTTTAAAAATGCCACTTTGAAACATCCTGTAAAATCTGTGCTTGCAAAATCCGTACATGCAATCAGTTCAACACGATGCCTCTTGTCAACATTGTCAGGGTCTGAATCGGGCTCGAAATGGTTTGGAAACTGATGCCATCGTTAATATTTACATCTGAGTCGTGCTTGCGGTTATGAACACGCTCGCGAACACACGCTAGGCACTAGCGCACAACAGGACCCTAAGAGCAATAATCCTTCGTAATTATTTCGGGGAAAGAATTAACTCGGATCTTCGATACAAGTTTCATTTGTTTACTGAAATTTCTTTGCAGAAACAGAAAATAAACAGTAAATGAAGTGGTCTAAAACTCTGTTGCTCCATACTTTCTTTGGTCCTTAAAGGAAGTGCGTGAATCTTAAAGGAAACGGCAATTCTTAAAGGCGCTCAAGACAGTCCAATACTAAAACAGAGCAAACCATTACAACTTAAACAGTGGGGTGTCTCGACGTAAACCTAAACTCATTTAAATCTTACTCAAACGTTTAAGCTTTTAATGTTACATTTTAGTATCTACAATTATGGCTCTTACACCCTATAATACCGGGTCACTTTGAAAAATGTTCTATCAATGTTACCGGAAGAAGGTTGCTCATAACTTGCCGGACTGTTGGTTGGGGTGTGTCATAGCCAGCGATGGCATCTGCCGTAGCTCACGGTGAGCGGTACAGTCGAGAGTGTGTGTGTTTCCCGCGGCTAACCTTCCGTCGGTGTGTGAGAGGCTTCTGTCACCTGTCCGGGGCGAGAGGAGCTGTCAGCGCTGGAGCTGATCAAAGGGGTTTCCAGGAGACCAAACAAAGAACGAGTGTGAGAGAGAGCCACACACACACACACACCACCGCTTCCATTCTCTGATGCCTTCATCCTGCAAGTTTAGCAGAAAACAGGAGATCATAATTGGTTCAACATTAAGAAGTGTCTTGGATCGCGCAGCTTCGTTTGATGCGTTGTCGTAATTTCCACTGAAACAGAAGCTAAGGCGGGACTTATTGAATGGCTCCTCCCCCTTTCAAATAGCCAATAGCGTCTAGTTTCCCTCACAGACTGACAGCATGGAAGCGAATGGAGCGCTGATGATACGCTGGATTCAATAGTAGAGATGTGAATCAATTCTGGACATTTCATTCTTAACCAGCGTACAGTTGGAAACAGAATAAAACTGGAGCGACACACACTCCAACACATGACGCTCTGTGACGCTCAACGCTCGCTTTGGTCAGGTGGTGTTTATAGCAGAAGGGGCGGGGCTTCAGGTTCTAGAGAGCATGTGATTGGACAGAGATATGAGAAGTGATGATGTCATAAAAATCCCTGATCCGTTTTATCGTAAAGAGAGACTGTGAGTTCTGAATGCTAATATCTCCTAAATGCTCAAAAGCTAAAAATCATAACGTTTGATTTCAGGGGCCTTTAAAGTTCCAATAGTCATCCATAATGCGAAATACGTTGTGTTGTGCACGTATTGCAGCTGTTTCAAAGTGAAATATCCTATAATAATCCAGTCTATAATAATCCATAATCTGCCCTGTGATCAGTAATTGTGTGTGAAAACTATTTAAAGTTTTGAGGGAAATCAGGTCATAGCTTGTTGTCTGACGTTACTATGATTGTTAATAGGTGTAATTTGTGTTTCAACGCTGTTTTTATGGGCGTGTCCCACTGAAGACTTGGAAGTCAGCGCCCACTGCTGTGAGTGGATTACAGTTTTGCATATTATAATGAGTTTAACTCACCCTGTCGGTGCACGTGGGGGGAAAACGTCCAATGTTGTCAAAATGGCGACCGGAGTGATTGGCCCGTACATGTTAGACCAGAGTCCGTGTGTTGCACAATTCCTGTCAGGTCCAATATAGACGGCACATCACCGTTCTTTACTCTTAATCGCTCTGCAAATCCAGTCTTGATTACCAAACAATCCTCAGTGAAATGAAGCGAACAGACGACGATGATTTACCCTCATCAGCTGGAACGTCATTAAAAATAAAGTTTCTCCATTCAGTCCTATTGGAGTCCAGAGGAAGCTTATGCAGCGACTGTCTTCTTCCACAATATTCTGTAGCGCTCGGTAGCTCGATACGGTTTGTCATCACGAGGTAGGCATCTACGTTATTTAGCTATGCGTGTAATGCGTGAATCAGTGGGCGGGGCTAAACCAGCCGTGATATAGTAGGCGTTGATCATCTTCTGCGGGGGTGGTGTTTTATAATCTTTGACGTCATAGTTCCCCACTTTTAAAAACGAGTCGTTTGCTAGAGGCTGGTGTCAATAAAAGCTTTTATTGGACTAACAAGGACGTTTTCAGTTCTGAAACTTACAGGATATTCTTATAAATATGATGACCTCTTCAGATGTCAAAAGCTCAAGGAAAATTAGATTTCTCAGTTCATCACCCCTTTAACAATGTTTAGCTCACGAATATATTGATCCGGGAAGTTTGAATCTGTGGATATATTCTGTGAACTCCTTAAGCACTCGCTGACCACATTTCTTTATATTTAGAGTCTAAGTTCAAACACTATGAAACGCTCCATTGTTGACGTACGGAACTCTGAAACATTAATCAAGTGTCTTGTCTGAGCTCACAAAAGTTTTGAGAGGGAATGCAAAAGATTTGAGAAATATTTTTCTCTCTATCCCAATGTTTTGCACGCCGCTCAGTTCGGGCTCGTAGAAACAAACCCTGGTGTGCTGATGAGTTCATTTGCTCATGTGTGAACGCAGACCAGTTGAAAAAGTGGGTCTTCTAGCACACAACATTGGATGTTCAAGTAAGTTCACATAAATATACATCTTAAAAGCTTCTTTTTTGCTTTGTATATGTAGGTTCAGTGTTAAAAATGACACCTAAGAGTTTCATTTCCGTTCCAAAATGGCATTCACACTGTAAATGTGTAATTTTTGTTTTTGGTCCGGACCAAAAGAACAATAGAGAATCAAGCTGAAGTGTAAACACACCCTAAGATGTTGTGAATGCTATTTTCCTCCTAAATGTCTTTCACCAAATGTGTTGCATCAGTTCAGATGCTAGTCACGTGTCTTTGCTAACCCAGACTGAGGGGAAAGAGGATCCCGTCGGCGGTCACTCGCTTCACTCCTCCCGTGCTCTGGTCTCTCCGCTTGCTCTGTTTCAACCAATAAATGATGTCTCTGGGTGTGTGTGTGTGTGTGTGTGGAGGTGAGGCCTGTCAGGACATGCATCTGAAGACCACAGGAAGGGCAAAGCAGTGCTTGTACATCAGTCAGTGCGCTGACAGCTCCGACACCAGCCGCGCACTCCGCGTGCACACACACACACACACATAAATTAGTAATAGCGGTTTACCTGTCAGCACACGTGCTCCGGCCTGCCTTTGTTTACTGTTGCATTCGGATCCTCAGCAGAAAGTGAAGGAAACACGGGCACGAGCCGCGGGATGAGCTGTGATGGCAGACGCCGACTGGGTCAGCGCTCACTGGCAGATTTAACAGGGAAATAATGAAGAAATATGGATTTTTGCAAGTGGATTTTTGTTAAAAAAAAAAAAAAAAAAAGGCTACAGTAGGATTTACTTTGAAACCATTTTTTCACTGAGAAATCACAAGTGAATTTAAAACTTAGAAAGAAACTCAATGTTGAATCAAATGTGACATTCTGAAGTAGGGAGACTGCAGGTGTATCTTCTTGCAGAACCAGCGATCTTGGTTTAATTTACATTTAATTTACACCAACATTTTTGGTTTTCTTGTTCAGTCCTTTTGTTGATCTTGTATCTGAAAGTTTTCTAGATTTTTTAAACGGTAAAGCTGCTAAATAATGTTCTCCTCTCTGCGCTGGTTTTACTGAAATATGTTCCAAGAACGTTTTATTAAAGTCCCCCGGTGGCGAACAGCCAGCTTTTAGTGGTGTTTTATGTAAATCGCTGGTGTTTCTGACGTCACAAACGACCTTGTAACCAATCAGTGTGATCGTCAACCAGTGGATCTCTGAGTGAGTGAGTGGAGGCGGGGCTCATTTGCATATTCATAGACCCGCACATGCTAAATGAGGCAAGGGTGTCAAGTTACATTCAAGATATTTTAAGGCATGAAAAAAAAACAAAAAAAAAACAATTAGAAATGTAATTTTGGTGATCAAAGATCAGGGACGGATTATGGCGATGATGTGCCCTGGGCACGGATGTCTCAAAGGCCCCCTTCACCGTTTTTTTTTTTTTTTTTTTTTGACAACAGTGTTGCACACACCTCTATTGAGAATGAGGAGTCACGTGCCGATTTGGGCGGGGTCTGATCCGGTCGGCCATGATGGTAGGAGACGCTATCGGTTACCAGCGGAAACGCCTTTAGAACCCTATATGCTAGAACCCCACAGAGACGCGACTAAACATTCCAGAGCTCTTTAATTTTCGCCCATTTATTATTTTCACGCATTTATTATTTTGGCAGGACAGAGACGGATCTAAGAATACGAGAAAAATGGAAGAAAGTAAAGCAATGCAAAAAGATAAGGCGAAAGAAAAGGGACCTTACAGGAACAAACTCACACTAAGCGCAAAACAGCTGTATTTGGAGAAGCAGCATCAAGATATTTGTTCTTTTGCACTAATAACAGTATTATTATTTTATTATTATTACTTATGTTGTCCATGAAACTTATATTGTCCAAATATGCATATATTTCAGTTCTCAATAAATATTGTTAAGCCATATCAAGTTGTTTCAAACATTTATTTCAAAGAAATAAAAAAGTAATGAACAAGGCACTCAAACAACACTTTTGCGTATGTTCGTTAAGGCACAGCAAACAGTGAAAATCGTATACTAAAGGCATCAGCCAACCATGCAATCCAGCGTCTCCTCGTCAGATACTCTCTCCTGATGCTGTGTCCATTTCGATCACCTAAAAAACTGTATTCCATTGTTCCTATGTTTTCCATATGTCTCGTGTGAGTTACTGGAGGAGTTTTTAACGCAGCAGTGACTTCCAGGCATGGTAAAACAGTGCAAGAGAAACTCCTCTACTACCAAGCTTAAAACGCACGTAAACAATACGGTTTTGGCGTGGGAAATCCAACCAACATGGCGGAGAGGGGAGGGGCTCTGTACAATGACGTCAACTCCTCATTCTCAATGCACAGGTGCCGCAATTGGACAGGGAAGCCAGGCATTTTAAGGAGACTCCTGAGGGCTGATCATTTAACAACCAGAAATGTTAATATACAGACAGCAACATCTCTGCATCCCCCTTATCCCCTCTCTCGTTACACTCGTTATGCTTTTACCTTTTTCAAACTGGTGCAGCGCGTATCGTGGTAGGTAGAAAATGCATGATTTGATTTGTTAAACATGAAAAGGACTTATCCGTCTGGCATGGCAGCTTGCTCTAACTTTAACCTAGATAACTGCATATCCAAAGTGTGTGGACTGCGGAGTGTGAGCGTGCACTGCATGGCAGATCGGCGCAAACACTTGCTCTTTCCTATCAACAGTGGAAACAACTTGAAAGTATTACAGAGCCCGGGACGTCACCGGAGAAAAAAAAATTAAATAAAAAATCCGTGGCGACGAGTTTTGCAATCCGTCGCCTCAGTTTATAAACTGTAATCACGAATTCTTAAACTGTTCCCTCGGGTTAACATTCGTACCCACGGATTAATAAATCGTACCCATGAGTTCCTAATCCGCGCTCTCAGATTTGTAAATCGTGCCTTCAGCTTTTGCAATCTGTCCCGACAAATTCATAAACCGTGCCCACGCTTTCGCAATCCACGGGTTTGTTGCGCGGAGTGTGCCGCATGATTCAGCCGGGCCTCCTGCTTAGATGCGGGATGCATTGCATTGTTTTTAAAAGGACTTTACATACAAAAAAAATATATAACACAAACACAAGGTTATAGGCCTATAAAAATAAAACATTCATAAATTATTTTATGATTAACATGTTCCTGTCTTAAGTGAACTCATTTATAGTTATAAACGCAAATAATAGGCCTAATAATAATAATTAGGCTATCATTATTACATTTAGGCTATATATTTAGATATAAGATGCTTTTATCCAAAAAAGAAACAAAGAAATTTGTCAAATGTCAGTCATAATACAGGTTAGACAATAATAATACAGGGCTAAGATTATCACAAAAAAACACAAGATTTTGACGCACAGGCCTATCCATTATCCAAGTGTTTGTGCACAAAAAAAATAACATTGACGTTTAGATTTTTGTTTAAGACTTTTTGCCTTTATTAAACATTTAAAGGGGTCATGAACTGGCTTTTTAAATGTTTTTATTTTGTTGCCTGAGGTCATCTTGTGACGTTCGCTTGGTTTTTACATTCAAAAACATAAAAATGAATAAGTTATGGGCTATTTTCTACCCTAGTTTTCAGCCTACTTGAAAAATGCTCGGATTTTATGGGCGTATCGCATTGAAGACTAGGAAGTAAACGCCCACTGCTGTGAGTGGATACCCTTTTTGCATATTATAATGAGCTTCAACTCTGTCGTCGGTTTCGGTCGATGCACGTGGGGGAATTTGTTTTGAAAACCACTGTTGTAAAATGCCAACCGGAATGATTCGCCCATACATGTTTGACCCAGAGTCCGATCCCGAATCGCAGGACAATGAACTAGGGCTGCACGATTAATCGCACGATGTTGTTATGCGCATCTAATCATTAAAGCCGGTTCCTTGATTAGCAGTAAATCACCTTCACCTGCTTTCAGATGGAGCGGCATTTACTACAAAGAGCCGTAACTTACTGACAAGCTGAGCCACATCGCATTAAATATTGCTGGCGATACGTCCTCGATATTAACGTGATGTGGCTCAGCTTGTCAGTAGTTACGGCTCTTTGTAGTAAATGCTGCTCCATCTGAAAGCAGGTGAAGGTGATTTACTGCTAATCAAGGAACCGGCTTTAATGATTAGATGCGCATATCAACATCGTGCGATTAATCGTGCAGCCTTACAATGAACCAACAGCACCTCGAATACAACGGATACTTGTAGACACATACACATAATTATTAGATATCAAACGATCTGTAACAATGCAATGCTAGCCAAGTAGATTATTATTTCTAAAATAAAAATATTACTCACATAAGTGTGTTGCACCACTCCTGTAACGTAGACTAATCATGTTCCGTACAACAACGATGTTCCGTACAGATTAACTTTAACCGCCGATCGCTGAATAAATACTTCTAGGTCATACACAAAATGCATATCTGTGTCGTCTTCATTTTCTGAAAACGTCAGGAAAATGGGGAGAAACGTGGGAAAACGTCCAATGTTGTCAAATGGCAACCGGATTGGCCCGTACATGTTCGACCCAGAGTCCGTGTGTTGTACAATTCCTGTCAGATCCAATATAGACGACACATCACCGTTCTTTACTCTTAATCGATCTGCAAATCCAGCCTCTGAACTGTGTCTTGTTCACAAAACAATCCTCGGTGAAATGAAGCGAACATACGGATAATGTTTTATACTCATCTGCTGGAACGTCATTAAAAACTAATTTTAACCAGGCATTCCTAATATTGGAATCCAGAGGAAGCTTATGCAGCGACTGTCTTCTTCCGCAGCCAGGCACGGCACAACATTTTGTCAACGGAATGTTTATTTCTGGTAGCTCGCTCCGTATGTCATCACGAGGTATGCTTTTGTTTACCTATGCGTGAATGTGTGTAATCGGTAGGCGGGGCTAAACCGGCCGTGTTGAAGTAGGCGTTGATGAGCGGGTGGGGTTTTAGCGTCATTGACGTCATACTTCCACACTTTCAAAAACGAAGCGTTTGCTGACCCTGGACGTTTTCAGTTCTGAAACTTACAGGATATTCTTATAATATGATGACCTCTTAGATGTCAAAAGCTCAAGGAAAATTTGATTTCTCAGTTCATCACCCCTTTAAATGTTCGCAAATTAATATGGATAAAAAATAGATTATACTTTCTAAAATCAAATTAGAACATGGAAATTATATTTTGCCCGCAGTGCTAAATGAGAAGAGCATGTCTCTGAAACCATACAGAGAGATGATTTATAGTTAATTTATAGGCAGGCTCATCATAATAAATGTGTCTGAAAAACAACGATGGATTTTTATTGTTTTTAAATAAACTGTTTTCTATTGTCGGGCTGTTCTATTGCTATTTATGCATGCGCTTGAGCGCGGAATAGGCTATCAAGGATTAACAATGGTACTAATACGCGGGAGAGAATGCACACACTATTCTGTACCTACACACCACAAATTGGTTTATTTATATCTCACCAGTATCTTTCAACAACAACATACTGTACAACATTTTCAATCAAAAAGCATCTGACCTCTCCAAATCATCACAGGAGAAAATTCCATCAATAATTTAAAGGGGGGGGGGGTTGCCTATGATTTCACTTTTTTCATTTTAAATAGTGTGTAATGTTGCTGTTGGTGCATGAACAGTATCTGCAAAGTTGCAGCGCTGAAAGTTCTGTGTAATAGGGGTGGGGAAAAAAATCGATTCTTCGATGCATCGCGATGCGGACGTGGACGATCCTGAATCGATTCACTAATATCCCAAATCCCACAAATTTTTCAAAAAAAAAATTTATATATATATTTATAATAACGTAATATTGACAGAACGCGAAAGACGGAAGTGCAGTGACCGGACCGTCTGACGCGTGCACATAACAGAGACGCGATGGCGCGCAAGATCCAAACACCCTCCTTGTTAGGTTAAAAGCTGACGTGTGGAAATATTTTGGCTTCTGAAGTTGAAGAGGGAAAGGAACTGGGCAAGAGCCACGCTAGTTGTAAGCTTTGTAGAATAAAACTAACAACGGAAACACGACAAATAGGAGAAGCCATATGACACGTTTCCAGCCAGAGGAGGAAAAACACTCAGCTGTACCGGTCGTTATAATATTAATTTACTACAAGTAAGTTAAAGTTATGCTCTTAGTTCAGGCACACGTTTATTTTCCTGTTGGTTCTTTGGAATGCTAATAAAATATATTGTACGTTAATTCTTTATGGGTCATTACTTTGTACATTTAAAGGAAAGTATTTATAGTCACACACACAAAAGATTCAGATAATCGATTTGTAACATTATAAATGTCTTCACTGTAACTTTTGATCAACTTAATTTAATTTATCCTTGATGAATAAAAGTATAGATTTCTTTTTTCTTTCTCCCAAAAAATTTAAGAAAAAATCTTACCGAACTCCAAACTTTGAACTGTATTGTTTAATGTTACAAAAGCTTTCTATTTCAGATAAATGCTGTTCTTTTGAATTTCTGGGTGATTCTCTGAATAAGGATCCCTCAAGCCCCACAAACTTGCTTCAAAGATTTTCAATTGAAGGAAATCACAAAATGCATTTTAATGCTGTCAATTAATAGAACCAGGTGCCTTTGCATTATAATGCAACACAATTGTTCAAAAAATTATTTAAAGATAATGGGTTGCCTAAGTAGTAGACAACAAGCATGTTTGCATGTCTTCACTAACCATCATTACATTTTCATTGAATATCAAACAAATAAAAAGTGCAATTAATACCAAAATGTTGGTATTATAATCTAATATAATTATATAATTATATTAATATGCTGCTAATATAATCATATGTTGGTCTAGTGTATTTTTGTTTACTGTTGTAAAATGGAAAATCAATAATCGCTAATGAAAATCGTTAATAATCGAAAATCGACTGTAATGGAATCGGGACTTCAATAATCGTAATCGAATCGAATTGGGAAATCAGACAGATTAACCACCCCTACTGTGTAAGCAGAGATATCGTCTTTTAAAAATCAGGAAGTATAATTGCCTACAGAAACGACTCGTTTTGGACTACAGCTGGGTTATGGCACGTCACTAACCCACACATTTGCATCAACCCCTCCCTCCGGAATATGCAGGAAAGGGCATGCGCAATGCGCATATTTCTGAGGCTTCGTAGAGTGTGTTGTTCACGCAGCTGTCAGGTCTTCTGTGTTCGGGCTTCCACGGACGCTGTACTTCCTCAACAATGGATACAATTTATGTTTGATTATGTTCCTGAAAATGACGATCGTAATCTAGCGAGTTCAACACCGGATTCAACAAGAAACTGTTACTAAAACATGAAGCAGGTCCACCTTTAAAACCAGAGGCAGCAGTTGTTGGGTCACAACCTGTAAGTACGCTAAGACTTCATCATTTTAAATGTATTTGCATGTATAATTCCAGACGTCAGCGTTGTGGTTTAGTTTTTTCAAATGCCAGTGCTGGCTTTAGCCACTACTAGTTAGACTATGCTATTTTGTGTCTACGACAAACGCGTATAAACATTGTGGACCTGAATTTTGTATAAGTACTACTGTTTTAAACATATTTTTCATGTATATATGTTTTATGACGTTATTTTCGATTTGATCAAGAACGTAAACAAGCCAACGCTGTTTGAGTATAACATTAGTAGCCAGTCAGTTGCTAGGTTTAAATGTACCTAGCTGAGGGGTATCTTTCTCGATTTCCTCAGTTTTGAAAAAGCTGGAGATTGTTGGTAGCTTTTGTAGTAAATGAGCTTCTCTTGCTTCTTTGTTCTTTTTGTGCTCTCTTTTCATTGATCCAATTGGTTGTGGTTTTAAACTCATTTTTGTTTTGTTTTTTGGTTAACCGACTTCTACGCGTGACTTTTATTTGATGCAATGCTTTTTACGCGCCTTTAGATGTTCCTCTCAACAGCGCAGCATCAATACATTAAAAATTTTTATTTGATTTATTTACTAGTTAATTTTTTTTGCAACTGCAAAAAAACATACATTATAACTGAATATTTAACACAATTTTCCTGAAAATAAAAATAGGTGGTTTGCAGTCACGTGATTGTGTTGACGCGCGGACCGCAGATGGAGGGCAAGGAGTGAAGAGCGCAATGGACGAGATGGAGGAAAAATCCGTACTGTACTACTTTAGACGCTATTACAAGAGAAATAAACAGAAAATCGAAACATATGTTGGACGTGCTCCTTACGTTATGAAGAGGACCGATTTTCAACTGAATTGAGAGATTTGCCTGCCATCGAGGCTGTAGATATCAGCAACTACCTCGTCTTACTGACATGCTTTGACTTTACAAAGTTCGGAAACTGGTACGTTACACAAACAGCCACATAAGTGTATTTTAACACCTGAATAATGTAATAATAAGCCACATAAATAATGTATTAACTCACATTTGACGAAGTGATCACTGCACACACACACAGGCATTTTCCCATTCGGCTCCTCCCGACCGCAGACGTAGGTTGACAAGGCATTTTTCCTGATGTTTTTCTGTCAATTTCTTGTATTTTCCCCTTATGAACAACAACTTTTGGCACACAATAAAAAATCCTCGCGGTTTGATCAATTTGAGCAACCATGAACGATGCAAAACATTGGCATTTTGAGTGTGTTATAGTGCTTCCTAATATAGAAATTCACTTCCTGCCATCCATCTGCGTTTCGCGCCATGGCAACGCAGTGGCGTGACGTCACGTGAAAACAAGCTATAAAATAAAAATAATTATTTGAAAAGAATAGACAGTAAATTTTACAGGGCCCCCTGCTGGCCCAGTGCCCTGCGTTAATCCGTGCCTGTCAAAGATGAGTTCTAAAGGATATAATTATTGACTACAGGGGACTTCAATATATTGAGTGTTGGGGAAAGTTACTTTTGAAAGTACTGCGTTACAATATTGTGTTACTCCCTGTGTCACTTTTTATGAAAAGTAATGCATTACTTTAAATTTGAGTACTTTTTCTGACCTGGGTTGGGCTGGGATTGTTTATTTATATATGATTAACAACAAAAAAGAGTCAAATGTAAAGGCTCTTTCGCAGCGAACGTGAATAATCCTCAGGCTGAAGGAAACACAGATGAACAGTAGAGGGCGCCGCACACAAACCGCTCTGGACCACAGAAGAAGAAACTTTAACACTTCAGCAATAAAACACAAGCATGATGTTTAACTAAAGTCATGTTTGCTTATCAGTTTGGTTGGGGTGAATCATCAAAGGTCAGGAGAAAGGACGTCGACGAATAAAAAGTATTCCCTCGTAATTTAACATTTAATCATGCATGTTTTCAAATTCTGAGTTTGCATTTCCCTGTTTTTATATATTTGGAGAAACACTGAATCTGTTTTTGCACACGTGAGACAAGTAAATGTTCACAAACTAGCGCGGGTGTTTCTTTGTAAATTTAAAGTAATGCATAACTGTAGGTACATGTAAAAAGTAATTGGATTACATAACTTGATGTTACTTGTAATGCGCTATGAACATTTCCATTAAGTTATGAAAACATTATTTCTGAAGTTTTTTAAATGCACCAAACGTGCAGTTTCTGAACATTTCTTCTCAGTTATGTGAAGTTGAGAGGAACATGTTGAAACCGTATGAGACTTTCTATTAGCATGACTAGTTCTGTTTCTCCTCTGGTTGAAAACACACAGGTCTGTTAACCCTCATATCCTCAGTGCGCATGCTGATTGATATTGTCATCGATGTGTTGCTTTATGTTGTGCGTGTGCTTCATCAGACGCATATCTCGAGAGGCGATCTGTGAGGGTTTTCATTTCTCAGGCTTGTTTCGAAGCTTGTGTGTGTATCAGATAGCAACCGCCTCCTAAAATAAATTAAGATGCCGTAATTAAATTTGCAATCAACTTGCTTTTCCGTCCTGTCGTTTTAAATTTGGAGTGCCACAGTGTAGCGGCATATTTCTGCAGCGGATGAAGCGCTCTTTCACATATGTGAGTGTTTTCAATCACTCCACGGCTCTTGGCTGCGTTCACTGCATTTGGGAAAACCACAGGATGTTTTTTTCTGTAATACACAGACTCTCTGAAGAGAAAAGGGGCGTGGCTTGTGCCAACGGTTGCCATGGCGCTCGTCTTCTGTGGGATCTCATTTATGTTTGGCTACTTATAGTAACTCTTGTGTACTATTAAAAATATGTATAGGCCTAATATATAACTTTACTTTCAGATAATTACTTGCTACTGACTGTAAAGCTCACATTAGGTTTTGTCCACATTTGACCTGAATTTGGGGTTAAAACAACCCAGCCTTTTTAAGAGTGTATACACTCGTGAAAATGAAAATTTCCTCAGCTATCCTAACGAGCTGAGGATCTGAATCAGGTGTGTTAAATAAGGGAGACATGCACAATATGCAGAGCAGTGGGTCTGAGGACTGGAGTTGAGAATCCCTGCATTAAAGGAATATAGAAATAATTAGGGAATTATATAAATATGTACTTAGTCCTACTTAAATGGGTCACAAACACTATATTTCACTCAATTGCATTTATTAATTATGAATAACATGCAATTAAGTGTCTGAAAACATTACAATCGGTTAGTTAAAGTATTAGTAGTTTGTGTAGAGTGTTCTGAATGCACACAATAAAACAATTTTAAAACTACAATAAATTACAATATTAATTCGATTTTTTTCTTAAAGTGAATGCAATACGCTTCCATAAGTTTGCATTTGCACTTTCTGCATTTAGTGAAGTATCTAAAGTTGAAAGTAATGAATTATGGCTGTGTGTTGATTTGATGAGCTTGTGTGTGTGTGTGTGTGTGTGTGTGTGTGTGTGTGTGTGTGTGTGTGTGTGTGTGTGTGTGTGTGTGTGTGTGTGTGTGTGTGTGTGTGTGTGTGTGTGTGTGTGTGTGCTGTGGGAGCTGAGGCTCATTACCGCAGAAAAGCTCCGTCTATTTAACCCCTGTATGAGGCTGATAAAATGTTTATGTTCACTGTAAGGACTTTATGGACTCCTCCGGCCATTCACAATCAATGACTCTCAGGGTGTGTGTGTGTGTGTGAATCTTAAGGACAGTCAGCTATGAACAGTTTTACAAATTAATATTAACTTAAAAGAAAGCCTGTGATGTTCAGAAACATTACAATGCATGCATTCAGGTTGATTTTATTTCATTAAAAACACAAATGAGATTAAATGTGTAACAGCATCAAAAATGATGCCATGTGTAACACTGCAGAGCAGACACGGGTGAAGAGATGACAATCTAGATGCATTTAACAAAAATAACAAAAATAATCCAGGCAAGAAACACAGTGCAAACGCTTTACATTAAACGCTTTACATTTGTCATGAAGGTTAAGTATGCCTAAGCATAATCTGTCCTCTTCATTAGTACACACACACACACTGCTGCGGCGCCCAGGGAGTGATTGGGGGTTAGATGTCATGTCAAGGGATCCTCAGTCATTTCCTGCCGGTATTGACAATCAAACCCGCAAAGTAAATACCAAATACCAGTCAAACTCTCTAACCATTACACCATGACATCTAAAGCACAGACAAATCATAGTTTACAGTCACGTGACCAGCGCAGAGACATGGAGGGCAAAATATCAATAGAACTGCAGCACAGATCTGTCAAACACTAAAATATGTGAATAAAAAACTCTTTTGATCCACGTACAGCACTGCGGTATTCAATCACCAAAAACAGCTCAATGTAAAATACTCTTAAAGTGTAAGTATAAGTAGTTCAATTTATATATCGTTTTTTCCCAAGCTCAAAGCTCTTTTGAATCAACAATAACCATAAATACATAAACTGAAGGCTTAGATACACGTGAGAAAACAAACCGAACAGGAAACAGGTGCACAAAGCAGTCAGTAACCATGGCAACAAACAAGGGCAACATCAGGAACCTGGAACAGCAACATGCAGAACACAGGGAGACTAACCTTCCATAAAATATAAAATAAACCTATATATATATATATATATATATATATATATATATATATATATACTATCAGTGTCTAGTTGAAATCATTACAGTTTTTTTTTCGATTGCTAAATGCCAGTGAGCACAACTGGAGCTAAATGTGCAAAACTCTAACTCCAGCCTGCACAAGCAACAGTCACCTGAGCACAACCCTTAACACACAGCTCAAAACAGGCTCAGTGTGCACAACCCTCACTGAGATAACACACACTGACACTCAGAACACACTGAGAGTAACACTACACAACCCTCACTGAGATAACACACACTGTCACTCAGAACACACTGAGAGGAAAAACACTAGCATCAAACACCAATACAGAAAATACAAACTTTGTGTGTTTACAAACAAGGTGCTGGAAGCATTCCTCAGGGAGTTTGGTCCATATTGACATGATGGCATCACACAGTTGCCGCAGATTTGTCGGCTGCACATCCATGATGCGAATCTCCCGTTCCACCACATCCCAAAGATGCTCTATTGGATTGAGATCTGGTGACTGTGGAGGCCATTTGAGTACAGCAAACTCATTGTCATGTTCAAGAAACCAGTCTGAGATGATTCCAGCTTTATGACATGGCGCATTATCCTGCTGAAAGTAGCCATCAGAAGTTGGGTACATTGTGGTCATAAAGGGATGGACATGGTCAGCAACAATACTCAGGTAGGCTGTGGCGTTGCAACGATGCTCAATTGGTACCAAGGGGCCCAAAGAGTGCCAAGAAAATATTCCCCACACCATGACACCACCACCACCAGCCTGAACCGTTGATACAAGGCAGGATGGATCCATGCTTTCATGTTGTAGACGCCAAATTCTGACCCTACCATCCGAATGTCGCAGCAGAAATCGAGACTCATCAGACCAGGCAATGTTTTTCCAATCTTCTATTGTCCAATTTCGATGAGCTTGTGCAAATTGTAGCCTCAGTTTCCTGTTCTTAGCTGAAAGGAGTGGCACCCGGTGTGGTCTTCTGCTGCTGTAGCCCATCTGCCTCAAAGTTCGACGTACTGTGCGTTCAGAGATGCTCTTCTGCCCACCTTGGTTGTAACGGGTGGTTATTTGAGTCACTGTTGCCCTTCTATCAGCTCGAACCAGTCTGGCCATTCTCCTCTGACCTCTGGCATCAACAAGGCATTTCCGCCCACAGAACTGCCGCTCACTGGATGTTTTTTCTTTTTCGGACCATTCTCTGTAAACCCTAGAGATGGTTGAAAAAAAGTAGAAACTAGAAGTACATACTGTAATTTGAACAAATAATTGAGGGGCTAACCCTGCCTCTCTCAAGCACTAGGGCACAGATCTTCAGCCGTTCAGCTGAAATTGTATGTAAATCTGCAGTGTGTGAAAGGCACAAGGCTGAAATCTATTCTGTTTTGAATGTGTGGTTCACAGTTTTGACAGCAGTGTGTTAGCATTTGAACAAAGTGCTGTAAATCCACAGTGTTGTGCAGGTTGTGGTTAAAGTCATGGGATAAGTGTGTAGAGTTTTGAAAACTGTGTTCAAGCACTGAAAAACGAACTAGAGTTTGGTCCACATGAACAGACTGGAGTTAGAGTTTTGCACATGTAGCTCCAGTTGTGCTCACTGTCGTTTAGTAATCGAAAAAAACTGTAATAGGTTCTCATAGATGTCATTTTTATGTATGTCATGTATGAGATGGAAGATGGCAGATGAGGATTAATTTCTGACATGTAATTTTAGAAAATATTGTCCATTGCTATCAACAATTCCCTGTTGTGAAAAGCAAAGTACAGATTTACTTAAGAAAAAATGATGTATAAGATGTAATAATGTAACTTTACATTAAAATGGTTTTAAGTCTGTTCCATTGTGATGCACAAATTCGTGTCACACCTTAACACCGCTCATGTTCTCTCATGGTAACTTTCATTGGTCTCGTCTGGATTTTATGTGCAAATGAAGTTTCTCCATCATGAGAGTTGCATTGTGGGATTGTGTCAGTCACTCGTCACTTGAGTAAAAGTGTTTGGCCGTATACGCTGATATCCATATACTCTAATCATCAGACCACCATTGAGAACGAGACTTTCATCTGTCTCCGTACGAGATGTGGCCAGCACTCGCTCATAAACATCCTTCAGATCAGAGATCGTGCCCTTCGCAGGAAGACAAAGGAAAGGCTGATGTCATGGTTTAATTCGCTCACGCTGAGGTGTAATGATGGAGACCCGTCTGAATGAAATGACCTGCGGTTCTGTAGCGCTGCTTGTTCGTCTTGATGTGCCTTTAGGATGAAGACACATTTATCTTTCATCATCTTACGCTGACTATTGTTTCCTTCCCACACTGCGGACAGACGTGCATTTACCCCTTGCCATTCAAAGCAGCTTCACCCTCGTATCTGGATTTTAATTATTGAAAAAAAAACACCAATATATAGTAGTTAGTAGTAGTAGTAGTAGTAGTAGTAGTAGTAGTGGTAGTAGTAGTAAAGACACTGACAGGTTATGATGTATTGGTTTATGTCAAGATGCCATAACAAAGACGTCTTAAACAATGTCATATTTGCATTCAAAATGTCATAATTGAGCGCAATTATCACTTAATTAAAGCTGTCATAAACATGCATAAACCCTCCTTCATATTCATGTGTCATGTTATGAAGGTGTCATGTCAGTCTTATGCACACCCCTTCAAGTCAAATGTTCAGGAAATGTCTAAAGTGGACTATGGAAATAAAGAAGATATTTTGAACAAAATTCGGACAACAGATTTAATTCCATAAGACACTGCACTTGTGAACCTAGTGAACAGAACCATCTGCCAGGTTTTCTCAAAGTTATGAAACAAATGTAATGATATCTACTTGTTTCGTAATGTTCCCGAAAACATTCAAAAGTAAAATTCCATAATGTGTGAAGAATGATACAATGGAAAGTTCCATTAACGTTGACATAACCAGCAGAACAAGTTTTTAAAACATTTTAAAACTGTATGCTGTGAACGTTCAGAGCACATTCAGAAATAACATTGTCATATCTTAATTGGAACAGTCAAATCTTCTTAAAACAGTGTTTCTCTCTCAGCGGGGGAATGAGATGCAGAAACACTAGAGAGACACTTGGCTCTTTCCCAAATGAGTTGGCTGTTGTTAGTCAGGAACTCCTCATAACAACATCAGTGTAATATTTAGCATATGCGCAGGTTTCACCAGGTCAAACTATACAACTAATTAGAGAAGACGTCCTAAACAACAAGATTAGACAGCCATCAGACAATCTCGACATTAAAGATTAAACACGCCGAGAGTCAATTACGATTTGCATGTTCTTATTTGCTCTTCTCTCAGTGGACATTGTGTTCATCTGCACAGCCCAAGGCTTGATGTGAATTGGCATAAAACAGTGACAAATTCTGTCCAAGAAAAAGATCTCGTTCACACAGTCGCACAGAGAGTGAAAGTCGACTCGTCAGTGTTTCACAGCTCATTCACTGAACGAGATTCACCTAACGAGATCATGCTTAAAACACTCAGAAAGGGTGTGTGTTAAGCATCATTTTAATCCAAGCATATGTGACGAATAAAGGATTTGATCATGATTCAGTCCCGTAAGAATATGCTGTGTTAATAACAAACCATTTTGGGTCCCTTTTTGACTTGTTTGACCAAGCATGCTGGGATATTTTGTTTTTTAGAATCACACCATGCAATCAAAATTCAGTTCCATTCTGTGTGTCGATGTTGCAAAATTCGTCAGTTATCAAACAAACTTGATTCCGCTCTAAAGCAGCTTTACTCTCTTCACTCCAGGCGTGATACTCATAACTTTTTACTTCAATGCCAAAACATGAAAGAGAATAATGTCCAATTTGTTTGCTGTGCGCAGTAAGTCGACTAGCCGTCTCTCGCGCGCTGCGGTGGTGAATAAATATGGTAATGCTAGGCTTTCTAGCTGGAGTTGATAGAAGCGTCACGATTAGCTCGGAGCTAAGGCCTGTTTCTGCTGAGATCTTCTTCATGTGTTGTCAGGCTCAGCGTTACTGACAGAAACGCTGATGTGCGTCTGGGGGAGGTGAAGTGCAGTCAGGGTTTGACTCGTGTCTGTAGCCTCTCTGCTGTCCCGACAAACGGGGATGTTTGAAGCGGGGTTTGTTTGTCTGTGACCGGGCAAACACACACCAGGCCAAGAGCGAGTAGCTTAATTAACTGTTCAAGCGTCACACTCTCTTAGCACTTGGACAGTGCATTAGGGTTTCCTAGAGTTTACCAAACACTCTCCAGGCCTCATGATGGTTACTTAAAATCACCATGAAATCAAAATGGACAATTCTCGTTCTTTAATGGTTTAATAAGATCTTTAATTCAGAATAAGTTCCTCTTCCAGCATCTCTTCTCTGATGACGAGAGCGGGACAACCTGTCACCTAGCAAACCACAACCATCCAATCAATTCCCCACGGACACAATCAAGCCCCGCCCACATTTGTGGAACATTGTGCACTTCACTCGGATACACGGCACAATAGAGAAGAAAAGACAATACCACAACTTAACCAACAAAATATGAAAGTGTAATGATCTTATATATAATTGTTGTGTGAGTGTCACAGTCCTCGTCTGCACCAGTCTGTCATCTGCACTACACTTCCCAGGATCCTCTTGTCTCCACACCTGAACACCTGTTCATCGTCTTGTTCATCTGTATCACCTGTTTTCACCTTGTTATGTTTAAATTCTTGCTTGTATTTAGTTCTCTCTGTTCAGTCTGTCTTTGTCGGTCGATGTTTCATGTTACCTTGTGTTGCTCCTGCCTGTATTCTTGTTATATTGATCGTAAAAGTTATCTTTGTTGGAATCTGGACTCTGTCTGATCTTCTGCCTGCACCACACCATGACACTGAGAATGTCTGGCAGCAGTTTTGGTTACTTTACCTCACGACTAAATGGTGTTTTACATCAACATGACGATTACCACGACTTAAAACCAACAGAACATCAACATCAGCAGTCGTGAAACCAAATTCAATCCAAGGATTGGTTGGATCTGAAGGACACATACTTCCACATATCCATCCTTCCGTCTCACAGGAAGTTCCTGAGGTTCGCTTTTGGGTGCGATGCATTACAATATCAGGTTCTTCCTTTCACTTTCTGGTGCAAGCACTATCCCTCGCACATGTACCAAATGTATGGATGCAGCTCTAGTGCCGCTGAGGCTTCAGGGTATCAGGGCATCAACTCTATAGAAGACTGGCTTATTATGGCCCAGTCACAGGAGCTGGCAGTTCGGCATCGTCCCTTGCCCACATGTCGTCCTCGCCCGCATCCAGAGCCTGGGGTTGAGACCAGGGAACCACGTTCCTGGGAGTGGTGTGGGAACACGATGACAAAGCAGGCCCAGTTGTCTCCTGCATGGATCTAGTCCATCCTGGCAACGGTGACCAGGGTAAAGCTAGGCCAAGCCATCACTGTAAAACATTTTCAGAGAGTGTTAGGGCTCATGGCAGCAGCGTCCAGACGTCAGAAATCCATTCGGACTGCTCAACATGTGGTGCTGTAGTGGTGGTTAAAAACCAAGGGTTTTTCCCGAGAGGTCGGCCTGTCAGCAGGAGCAGTTGAGACCATACTCAGCTCTAGAGCTCCCTCCACAAGGAGAAAGCACCGGCCTGAAATGGAATGTTTGGTGTAGAGAGCGTGAGGTGGACCCAGTTAACTGCCCATCTGCCCAGTGGCTTCAGTGCTGGAGTTCCTCCAAGATCACTTCTCGGCTCGTCTTACCTCGTCCACACTCAAGGTGTCCGTGGCTCCTCCAGGTGATCGGCCTCTGGGGAGACATTAGGGCTTGGAGGATGAGACCTGAGCTCATACCAAAGTTCCCACATGAGACCTGGTAATGGTTCTCGAAGGTCAAGGCCCTCTTCGAACCTCTGGAGTCGGCTGAGGCCAAGAACCTTTCCTTCAAGGCAGCTTTTGTACTAGCCATTACTTCTCTGAGGAGAGTAGGGGGATCTTCAGGCGCTCTTTAAATCTCACGGGTGCCTGGAATTTGCTCCAGGCGACATTAAGTCTATCTTGCATTCCAGGCCGGGCTATGTTCCTAAAGTGCCATCTAATGTGACACAGCCTACAGTTCTGCAGGCTTTTCATCCTCCACCTCACGTGATGGCGGATGAAGAAAGACTTCATTTGCTCTGCCCTGTCAAAGCTCTCAAGATTTATATTCAGAGGTCCTCTTCATGGCGGAAGTCAGGACCAGTTGCTGCTGTGTTTTGGGTCGCCCAAGAAGGGCCTCCGCATCCAAACAGACCATTAGTAACTGGATCGTTCAGGCTATATCTATGGCGTATTTGGTGTGCAGTTTGCCTTTACATTTGGCCGTGAAGACTCACTCAACCAGATGCATGGAGTCCTCTAGAGCCCTCTAAAGTGTGTGATGCAGCAGAATGGGCCACTCCTCACACCATTATTAGATTTTTTTGAGTCTGGACATCCCTTCTACGCCTGGCACTCTAATGCTGTTCGATCCTAAATGTGCCTGTGTGCCAGCTTTACACTGGGACAGGCAGGGCTTCACTGTGGCATAGTGGGTACTCGTTCTCCAAAGTGTCGTCATCCACGCAGTTTGATTTACATTGAAAGGGAACGTTCCCTGTTCCCTGAAAAGTGAACGAGACACTGCCTTCCCTTCACCACGCCTTCCCCTGCCTGGGAGTGACTTGCTTCATCACAAAAGCTAACACTGTTGTGTGCCAGCGTCTCTTTATAGCTTTGGTGTATGCTGTTGCACGTTAGGTTATGATGCAATATCAATCACGATTGGCTTAGTTTCCTTCATGCTTCGAAGGTGTCACACTGAGGGGCGTTCCCCAGAGTGACGTCATGGTGCAGTGTCATGGTGCAGTGAGGTTACAGTCGTAACCCAAGACGTTTTTCAGTTTGACACATTAGAATGAGAAAATTAGAAAGTTCTACATATAGCATTGATGCTCAGCTCACTGAAAATACAAGCGAATTGAACACGTATCAGCAATTAAAAACATTTATAGAACATATTCCATTCACAGACCAACATTAAATGAAAGGGTAACACTTTCATTTAAACCACAAGGTTCATTAATAAACATGTATTAACTGACATGAACTAACAAATAGAAATACATTTGTTACAGTATTTCTAAATCTTTGTTAATGTTAGTTAATAAAAATACATTGTGTGTTCAAGTTAGTTCACTGTGCATTAACTAATTTTAACAGATTTTAGTAAATGAATTAACAAAGATTAATAAATGCTGTATAAGTGCAGTTCATGTTAACTAAAGTATAAATAATGTTAACTAATGAACCTTGTTGTAAAGTGTTACCAAGTTTCCACAACATTCCGGAAACTGGTTGCCTCAAGTCTTTGAGTTTTCGCAGATTCAGATTTTTTCACCGTGTGGAAACGTGAGCGAGTTGTTTTGCGCTGAAGCTCGACGGTTTGTTTTCTCTGTCACAGGTCTATTGGTGCCGCTGGTATCTGGGAAATAACTCTGTCAGCTCCGACTACCAGCATCATTCCAGCTCTCACGCGGCACTCCATCATTCCTCCTTGACCGTCTCTGGGATCAGGGAATTCCCTCATTCCTGCCTGGAAATGGTGCAGACTGTGAGGAAGGCTTATCCTTCATAAGGACCCGCGGGCCGGTGTTGTTTGTACTCGCGCGGGTCATTCATAATGGCCTGCCGTGTGTTTTAACTGGGGCGAGCGTGACTTTCCAATGTTTTTGGCCATCCGTCAAAACCTGGCGTGGGATAGTGGGAGCGAAAAGATCTGGCGTTCATTACCTCTCTCAACAGGTCCAACGTCTCAGAGACACTTCCATTTCCCGTCTCTGTACGGGCCGGTGTATTTACATCAGCACAAAACTGATTAAAACCACTTAAGAAAAATGGACGGCAACCCAACATCCTTAGTAAAAACGGTAAGGCTTTACAATAAAGGTTAATTTTATTAAACATATATTAACTAACATGAACTAACCACGAGCAATACAATTGCTAACCTACTGTTTTTGTCAAATTTGTTAATAAAAATCCAGCTGTTCATTGTGTGTTCATGTTAGTTCACAGTGCATATAAAGAATTAGTAAATGTTTAAAATAACATTACAAAAGATTAACAAATGCTGTATAAGTGCAGTTATTAGTTCATGTTAACTATTGAACCTTATTGTAAAGTGTTACCGTAAAAGCTAAAGAAGTTTTCTGTGGCTTCTCTCCGTGGCTCTTTTACGAGGCATATTGTGTCAATTAGTCACGAGGACGTCTCATAAACTTCCCTTTCTTCAGTGTCTTCATCACAAGTCTTTGTTTAACATTTATGTTTATTGATACATGAAGATACATTTAAATAATTCAGGGCAAACATTAGCCGCGAGGTGGGTTATTAATAATTGATAGGCTGTGGAATGGGCCTCGGCGCTCGGGGAATGGATGATATTGTAGTAATGCACGTGTAATGGATCTGCCGGCTTTAACTGATGATGGTTATTGTGGCCTCAGAGATGCTCTGAAGGCGTTCGGGGGGTTTGACTTACACTCACAGACACACATAGAGCTGACGCTGCAGATCGAGGCTTAATCAGATTTGCTCTCTGACGCGGGCCCTTAATGGACCAGGTCACAATTCAGTGCAAGGAGACGGAACACTGCAGCGTTATTAGAGAAATCCAAGAGTTCCTCTGTCACGCTTTCCTTCATCTTTCTTCCTTCTGATCGGCTTCCTCAGTGTGAACCGCACACACACACATGTAAATGCAATGATAAATCTATAAATCTATCAATGACAATAGAATTGAAACAAACAAACCCTATAGGGGGACATAAGACAGAATTCATTCAGAACATGAAATTACATTTTGAAACTGATACGTAAAAGACGAGTGTTGTGCTCTTGGACTCAAAGAAAGATGATGATTTGAAGGGATCCACTGCTGATCGAGGTTAACTTCGCCTCTCTCTGTCACTAACTACCCTACAGGACCCGCTAAGAGCATCAGCGAGTGTGTGTGAGCGACAGCATGTGTACAGTGACAGGCGCTTCATTTACTCACCGGCTCCAGGGAACACTGTCTCGCTGTCAATAATTTTAGGGCTGATGTTCATTGAACCTTTCCCCTCAGAACAAAACCAGCCTTTTTTCGACGTGTGCCAGACAAACGCTCTAGGGCTCAGAGGCGCTGGAGGCCTGGAGCACACAGCGCATTATTAGCCCAGACGCGGCTGTCATTAGCCTCAGCGCGCTGTCTGATGTGCCGCTGATACACTGTTGCTGCGCTGCACCTGTCACGCATGTCTGTGATGTCATCAGAACACACACTCGCACATGAAGAGATTAAAACTGCAGATCCATATCATCAAGCAGCAGCAGCCAACTACATAAACACAGATCTGTCTGTCTGTGTGTCGTGTGTGCTATGTATGTGTGTGTCTGTATATATATCTATCTATCTATCTATCTATCTATCTATATCTATCTATATCTATCTATCTATATCTATCTATCTATCTATCTATCTTATCTATCTATCTATCTCTATCTCTATCTATTATCTATCTATCTGTTATCTATCTATCTATTGTCTATCTGTCTGTCTGTCTGTCTGTCTGTCTGTCTGCCTGTATGTTTGTATGTCTGTCTATCTGTCTGTCTGTCTGTCTGTCTGTCTGTCTATCTGTGCTGACTGTCTGTATGTCTGTCTGACTGTGCGTGTCTGTATGTCTATCTATCTATTTCTCTGTCTGTCTGTCTGTCTGTCTGTCTGTCTGTATGTTTGTATGTCTGTCTGTCTGTCTGTCTATCTGTTGTCTGTCTATCTGTCTATCTGTCTATCTGTCTGTCTGTCTGTCTGTCTGTCTATCTGTAGCAGTTTAGGAGTATGTGTGTAGGCCTGTGTTTCCTTCAGTCTCTCAGTAAACATATGGTTTGTTTAAGCGTTTATTGTCTTCACGGCTGCAGCTCTTGTAATGAGTGTGAGGACTGTGTGGTTTAATTCGTGAACAATAAACACCCTCCAAACAACAACTTCATTCATGCATATATTTGCACACTTCAGCTCTCTTTGTGCTTGTAAAATTTTAAACGCAGAAGCTTTTAGGAGTTGTTCCTCTCAGTCGCTAATTTGGAATTAATAGTCCATTCCCACAAACAGACAGCAAGCCTTTCCAGTGCTATCAGGGCCTGGGATTGAAAAGGCCTTTAATGGATATTTTGGAAAAATGACAGGCTTTCCATCCTTTAGTTTGCAAAGAGTCCATAAAGAAGCGTGTGACGTGAACGCCGTCTGCAACCCTGAACATCTGCAAGGCTTTGAGAGCCAACAAAACAACCTCTGTTGCCACAATTTGAAGAAACGTTACAAGCTCTTTTCCAAGTGTGATGAGCTCTTGCCAGCTGAAAGCAGTAATAGCTTGAGGATGAAGACTGAGATTTCTGGGTCGAGACTGCTCGAGTTACTGCAGAACACTTCAACACACGCAGAGCCAAAGCAGACACTTTCCACAGAGTTAAAGTTTCAACTGAATGAAGTTGATGAACAACTGCCCGTTTTGCTCCAGGGACACAGAGAGGAATGAAACACTCAGATTACATAAGAGAGAAGAATCTAGCGCTTTTCCGCAAGTCTTAATGTTGTTTTTGAGCTCTTGAATGTTGATTATTCTCCTCATATTCTCCATTGTTGCGGCTCCTCTCTTCCCAGTCTGTCAGTAACGCTCTGTTTACTTCCTGTCTCTATGAAGCCCCTCCTCCTGAAAGCACACTGTGCTCTGATTGGTGGGCTGGAGCAGAGTGTTGTGATTGGTCAAGCACTTTGAGTGTGTTTGGGAAATGTCCTGTCCCTTTCCATAACCGCCAGTTCAACACACTACTAACTCAATCAGGCCCCGCCCCTTTATTCTGCGCATTAATTATTATAATGAGGAATATTGAGACGTGTCCGTTGAACTCAAGACTACAATGGAGGCGTTTCAGGAGTTTAGAAACACTGACAGAAGCAGAATAAGAGATCTTTCTTTAAACTAAACCTATAATAATCAGTGTCCATGTTCTCTGGCTCAGACTCGAGTATAGCTTGAGATTTATCCAGACGCCAAATACACAACAAACTCAATCAGAGACACACGAGAGTAATTGTGGACCATGGTCCGATGCACTCGTTCAAGTTCATTCGCAGCGCTTGCATCAGCGCACACACATCAAAATGAATATGGAAATTCTGTCTGAATTAAGTGAATAAGCCCTTTTCATCTGGTGCCATAAGGCATGTAAAGCAATGACGTGGAATAATCTGTCATTGGTTTTTGTGGCCGTCAGCACTAAAATATGAGGCTTTCTTCCACTTGCCTTCAAACGCCTGTGAGACGGTTTAATGTGTTAAGCAAACGCCCCGCAGGAGTCGCTGATGATAATGGATCAGGAAAAACAAGCAATATTCAGCTGGCATAAACTGATTTGTGCTCTGAGGAGACGCACAGGGAAATTATATTTACAACAGAGATATCAATAAAACACGCATCCCTCCGAGAGTGCACAAACACATCTGAAATCTGAAGGGACGCGTTTAAAATATTTCATTAATGACATTTGTGAGAAATTTAGCTCTTATTTATGCAATTAATCTAAATCTTTTTCTCGATTCTTAGTCATTTTTTATTGTAAAAATAATCTTTAAAAGAAGTATCCCATTAATAATTTCCATAATAATGAACCTTGTTTATAAAGCTGTCAGTCTCTGAAAACAAGGCTTTGCTTAAGAATATAGGTTTTATCACGTGTAGAAGTTAGCGAGCTGAGATCAGGTCACGTCTCTCCGCGTGTGTCGTTTAGCTCATCAATCCTCTATTAGGGATAAGAACACAATTAACGCTTTTTAAGTTCTAGTCAGATGTGATCAATTAAAGACATGGGAGTTACACTTCCTCTTGCTTCATTTGTGGTAATACAAGCTCTCTAGTCCAACACACACACACGTACTCACAAGTACACTCACTCACACACATGCAAGCATGCATACACACACTCACACACACAAACACACATACACACTTTGTCCAGAATTATACGTCAATAGTTCTGAACTGATATGATTTCTTCCATCTTACGCGTATATTCACACATATAAAAAAAAACAAAATACGATTCTTCCCAGCAATAAAGACACAGGAAAGTGTTTTCATTTCTACAGATCTACAAACATGAATACTGGACATTCTCCATAACACACACACACTCACATCTTTAAGCATTCATATTACTGTAACAGAAACACCTAATCTCAGAGAGATCTGATTAGCATTTTCCTGTGGCACCAGACGCCATAAATAAGAAATGAGAAATCAATACAAGTCATTATACAACTATGAGAGATGAAATATTAACAACTGGTGAAACTGACCTGAGATTTTATCCCATGTCAAGTGTCCGAACAAACAAAGCGGAGCACATCTGTAACACCTCATCTGCATTACTGTGTGTGTGTGTTTCTAAATCTCTGCACAGTCTGACACGAGTGCGCTCTAATGTCCTCCAGCATCTCCTCCACCGCTTGCGGATCCAGAGGATTTCACAAACAATTTACGGTAAATTGCAGGAAAATTGTGTGCAGATTGTGGAGGAGAAGGCCTGTGTTAGGAGGATCTGGGCCTTTATTCCCTGTCCTCTCCGTGTTCCTCAGGTTCTCCTGTTTTCAGGCTTCCCCCAGCACTCATTCACCGTTTCAAATGTATTAATGGTCCGTGAACGTTCCCTGTCTGATCTGGGAGCTGCGGCTAATGAAAGTGGCATGTGTCCCGAGTGCCCGGTGCGGTAATCAGCCGTCCTGACCTTCAGATCCACAATCACTCATCCGATCCAGACCGGTCCCAGCTGGAGACGACTGCCGTCCCAACGCTACACACACCCAGTGTCTGAGACACGTCTTCTTCATCAGCAGGTGAAGCTCCAACAAGCAGAAGTTCAGTAATTCAACATAAGAGCTGAAACTAATATATTATACTTCACTATATATACTCATAATATATTATACAGGTTCTTTACATGCAAAGAGATATTTCAAGCCTTTATTTGTTACAATTTTGATGATTTACAGCTTATGAAAACCCCAAGTTCAAAATTTATTGAATATTGTCTCTGACGAGGTCTCTGATCTGATCTGATCATGATGTTCTCCAGTCTGGACCTCGAGGTCTCTGACCTGATCTGATCTTGATGTTCTCCAGTCCGGATCTCAAAGGTCTCTGACCTGATCTGGTCATGATGTTCTCCAGTCTGGACCTCGAGGTCTCTGAACTGATCTGATCATGATGTTCTCCAGTCCGGATCTCGAGGTCTCTGACCTGATCTGATCATGATGTTCTCCAGTTCGGATCTCAAGGTCTCTGACCTGATCTGGTCATGATGTTCTCCAGTCTGGACCTCGAGGTCTCTGAACTGATCTGATCATGATGTTCTCCAGTCCGGATTCTTGAGGTCTCTGACCTGATCTGATCACGATGATGTTCTCCAGTCCGAATCTCGAGGTCTCTGACCTGATCTGATCATGATGTTCTCCAGTCTGGACTTTGAGGTCTCTGACCTGATCTGGTCATGATGTTCTCCAGTCTGGAACTCGATGTCTCTGAACTGATCTGATCATGATGTTCTCCAGTCTGGACCTCGAGGTCTCTGACCTGATCTGATCATGATGTTCTCCAGTCTGGACCTCGAGGTCTCTGACCTGATCTGATCATGATGTTCTCCAGTCTGGACCTTCGAGGTCTCTGACCTGATCTGATCATGATGTTCTCCAGTCTGGACCTCGAGGTCTCTGACCTGATCTGATCATGATGTTCTCCAGTCTGGACCTCAAGGTCTCTGACCTGCATCGTGATCATGATGTTCTCCAGTCTGGACCTTGAGGTCTCTGACCTGATCTGATCATGATGTTCTCCAGTCTGGACCTCGAGGTCTCCAGTCTGGACCAATGATGTTCTCCAGTCTGGACCTCGAGGTCTCCAGTCTGGACCAATGATATTCTCCAGCTCTGGACTTTGAGGTCTCTGACCTGATCTGACCATGATGTTCTCCACTCTGGACTTTGAGGTCTCTGACCTGATCTGGTCATGATGTTCTCCAGTCTGGACCTTGAGGTCTCTGAACTGATCTGATCATGATGTTCTCCAGTCTGGATCTCAAGGTCTCTGACCTGATCTGGTCATGATGTTCTCCAGTCTGAACCTCGAGGTCTCTGACCTGATCTGATCATGATGTTCTCCAGTCCGGATTCTGGAGGTCTCTGACCTGACGTGATCTGATCATGATGTTTTCCAGTCTGGACTTTGAGGTCTCTGACCTGATCTGGTCATGATGTTCTCCAGTCTGGACCTCGAGGTCTCTGAACCTGATCTGATCATGATGTTCTCCAGTCTGGACCTTGAGGTCTCTGACCTGATCTGATCATGATGTTCTCCAGTCTGGACCTCGAGGTCTCTGACCTGATCTGATCATGATGTTCTCCAGTCTGGACCTCAAGGTCTCTGACCTGATCATGATGTTCTCCAGTCTGGACCTTGAGGTCTCTGGCCTGATCTGATCATGATGTTCTCCAGTCAGGACAAATGATGTTCTCCAGTCTGGACCTCGAGGTCTCTGACCTGATCTGATCATGATGTTCTCCAGTCTGGACCCGAAGGTCTCTAACCCGGATCTGATCAAGCTCTCACTGAGACGTACGTGGTTTTGCTCCGTCACGCTTCTGTACCTTCGGTGTGGTTATTCCTGGTTTGGGGACACAGCTACTCTCATGTCTGTCAGTGTGAGCGGATAAGTATATCAATGAACTAAATAATCTTTTTACAACAGAAATGGACTGTGGTGTTATTTTCTACTGGAAACACACTGTTGCATTATCTGTGTAAAGCTGCTCTGAAACGCTGTATAAATAAGGTTGCTTGTTGTTATTTGATTATGCGGTTTCAAGTTCACTCTACTGTCCGTGTGTGTTCTATTCTGTTCTTGTGTTTTTTGGCTGTGTGTTATCATGTTGTCATGTTTTGTGTGAACACGTGTGTTTGACCACATGTCTGGTTCCCTGCTCTGTCCTCTACATCAGTCATCGCATCAGCCCTGCCCTGTCCAGATACTGGGCTTGGTGTCCTTCTCAACGCCCTTGCACACAGTCCGAAACCTTCATCCGTCATAAAAAAAAAAAATCGGATCGGGTTCGATTTTCTGCATTTTCACATCCGTAGCAAGCCGTTCGCCACTGAATCACAAATACGATTCCCGACTAAGTGTGCAAGGGCCTTCAGGGTAGTCTTGGTTGGTTTTGTTATTAATAAAGCCCATTATTTCCTCATGAGTCCTCATCTTATCCCTTCTACCAATCCTTACAGCTTGCATGTCTACATGTCTCCAACAGGAGCCGCACACAGGCTCTCGTGGCCTTTCTCTTTATTTTAGGCCATTTGGAATATATTTCTGGACAGTTTGACCATCCGAGATCTGGTTCCATACTAACACACAACACAGAAACTGCTTCCACATTAATAAGAGCCAACCCCTCACCTCTCATAGTCTCTTCAGAGACAACATCACTGCGATATTGTGCTGTGCCTTGAGTTCAGAGCGAGCGGGAAGCATGTGTGTGTTATAGAAGTGTGTTAGAGAAGTGTGAGCCAAGTGTTTACAGGACGTCCCCTGCCACCCAACAGCTCATGGACTCTCTAATAGTGATTCATGGCTCATCTCTGAGAGATAAAAATGGATTTCTACCAGATATTTAATAACAACATAAAGCATTTAACAGGTACAGAAGCCAAGGCTATGTTTGGTGAACAAAATTGGATTGCTTTTACAGACCTGTAATTCCTGTGCCGCATTTCACTGAATAAAACCATGAACCAACAAATGATGTGAATCCTCATTCGCATCAAGATAGTAAAGCACGACTGTAAGACAGATCCGATGATCTTATTAGATCTCTAATGAAACCATTAAAGTTCGGAGTAATTGATGAAGGCTCACTTGGGTGTCTCTTGTTCAGTTGTGTAACGTCTACAAACCTGGCATGAAATACGCAATGTTGAACATCATGTAGCCATTTGTACCTTCATATGGAAGATGAGGCTGTAATCCAGAGCTCTTATTGATTACCAGCTTCATATATCTTTAATGAGGGCATTAAATACTTGTTTAGGAAGCACAAGTCTGGGCTTAAGTGGTGTTTGTTGCAACAGCTCATGCCGGTGGAAACCCAGCTAAACCCCCATAGGTGAACCGAACTCAACCCAAGGCAAGCTATTAGAGGAATGATGTCACAGCGTTCTGCATCATCCAAGGGCAAACAGCAATGCATTATGATGGGCTGAAAAAACATCAACAAAAAAAACGTGTATGATAAAGTCACATTTTGCGTCATGAATGACAGCCAGAGACCTCAGCGATGTGGTTGTAATTCATAATCTGCTAAAGAGAGGAAACGATATCAAGATGACACAGCGTGAAGCTGGTGGTGGTGTCGTGTGGACACTCATGAATGAACCCTCATCCTTTCATCGGGTCAATTTGACCCCTTTAGGCATGAATGGAATGTAAGGAATGCTGCAGTACACAGAAAAAAATTAAATTTAAACTAAAAATGTTAAAACTTTCCCAAACAAAATATTTTATATTGTCTACTACATGTGTATCTGAATGCATACTGAAGAGAAAATGACTTTAAGACCCAGCTCATTTACTCCATATAGAGATATAAGCCCATCTAGAGTCATGAAATATCATTTTATATTATTTATTTTCCACAACAGGTCAGCAAAGACTCCCAATGTAAAAGTTATTTTGAATTTAAGTTTGAATAATAATGTGATAAATGTGCTTAAATTACTATTTATTATTTATTGATCCAAAATAACAAAAAAATCAACAAAAAAACTGCATTAAAAAATAGAAAGAAAATATAATCAAAAATGAAACAACAAGCTTTCTGGACAATTGTACAGCTTTGGTTCATTTTGCCCGCGAGGGAAGGACGAGGTTAAAGTCGTAATGCACAGCAGCGTATCGATTATCTAAAAATCTCACCGTTGAGTTATCATCACATCATTAGCATCTGCTCCACCAGGGCTTTCGACTGAGATACGGCAAATGGACCTGCTATTGATCTGAAACAGCAGATGGAGAGAGAGAGGGGACACAGGCCGGTTTGGGGGTCTCTTTCAGGTCCTGCTCCAAATGTGATGACCTGAAGAAATCCTGCGAGACGCCACACCGCTCTGAAAACCCAGCTGTGGATTCAGTTTTAAGAACGTGACTGTTAATGGTGTTTGTTCTGTCGAGAAGCATCCATCATACTAAAAACCACCGAAACACACGAGGCCATGGATTATTTTTTTTTATATGTTTTCTCGCTGATGACGACTTTTTTTTCTCGTGATATCGATATACCAAAAGTTGTTTTCTTGTGATCTTGACATAATTTTAATGTTATTTTAAAGTTGTCGAGTCAAGATCACAATAAAACAACTTTTTGCTATCTCGGGATCACAAGAAAATGTATTCAAGATCACAATAAACATCTTTTGTTATCTCGGGATCACACGAAAATGAAGGGCTTCCATGTAAAAACACAGACCCTAGTGAAATTCTTATTCAGAGGTACTTGATTGGTGAGATGCAGTTTATGTGTCCTCACAACACCCCCCACACCCACCCCTTAACCCCAACTATACACACCACACACACACACACACACACACACACACACTGGTATCTGCGCCATTAAAATAACAGATTGGGACACGATACTTCCTGTCAGGAAAGGGATATCCTGAGGCGCAGCGATATAGACCTTAAGTGCTGACAAAGAGTATCTAGTGTTTTTCCCACAATGCCTTTTCAATGCACTAGTGGACAAACACAAAGTTCAGTCTGGTCATCCGAAGCTCAACTCTTCTCATAATATACGCACGTCCATGTTTAAACGTCCATTGTTATAACATTAAGACGCCTGCTCTGACGCATCAACACAGCCCAAAATAAGGACAGATTTCCTTTGAGATCATCTCGTCCAGAAGCCAAAGTTACTCGTGTCTTTCTGTCTTTCTTTTTCTGCGCCTGTTTGTTTTGTAACGCTTGATTACCTGAGAATGTGCTCAAGTTTACGTATTGTTTCCGCACCATGAACGATGTCATAAATATTTGCTGTGCTCTAAATATTTTCACAGGCAATCAAAATCCTTTCAGCGCTGCACATCCGTGTGAACAAAGAGCAACACAAATAAAGGTCCCGAGCATGCGGGCGGAGGAAAACACGTCAACAGCGTCAGGTAAAGCTGACTGGCGGCTAAGATTACTGAGGATTTGGTTGATGGAACTTTGACACGTAACTGTGAAATAGTTTCATGCAACATACCAAGCGAGGTGTCTGTCAACTCCTCTTGGCTCTGATTATCAAAGCATCGGTCTAAGGTGCAAATCTGGCAGCAAACAAACCCTTGTTTTGGCATCATATATGAAAGCAAGGGATTACTCTGTCTCATAGCCAAATAAAACTAATTTGAAGCACACAGATGTTTGAGGAATGCCACATCTGAACTGGACCGCAGAGCGTGATTTCACAAACAAATCTGACATTACCCAGCAAGCAATGTTGCGTTTAAAATATGTCTAATAACCGTGCAAACACAGCCCTGACGTCTAGCCAAAAACAAGGCTAAGTTTGGGCTTTCTCTTTAATATAACCATCGCCCAAGAATAGATGCATAGGCTACGCATAGAATATGCCAATGAAATTAGACCAAATACCTTATAATCACTGTTGACTCTGCAAGTTATTTTGTCTATAAGTGCGTTACTCACAGCCGGACTATATCGGGTCTATAGCTCAACGAGACGGAGGAATGACGGCTGTTGCTTGCAGGAATACCATCATACCACACGCTCAACACTGCGAGCTTTATTTGTCTGTTTTTGGAGGTTTGTGGAATGGAAATGAAGGGCACGTTCTCAAAACTCTCTTACCAACAATTTCGATTATTCTCAAACTACTCCATCATCGCTGAAGGATTTGAGTTTCCCCGTGACGCACAGTGATCGTCTCTGTGTGTTTAATCAAACTGAGCTCAAGATAACACAGACTCCCAATAAAATCAATCAAAGCCCAGAATGACATTTTAATATCTGCTACACAGAAATCTGCAGAAAGGTATCGGGTCTATAGTTAACAAAGTCTGTGAAATGACGGCTATGGCTTGCTGGGTAGTTGTAGAGTCCTTCCTCTCGTGACACGGTGCTGGTAGAAGTCCTTGAACATGAGCCATGTTAAAGAAACCAGCTGCAAAGGATATGCCCTTCAACCCGAAACGCCTCACTTTTGACTTTCTGCTCATTCGAGCCGCTGCAGGTGGATCCTCAATCTCAGAGGGTCATGTGACTCTGATACCGAGCACTTTTTATTTTTGACAGCAGTGGATAGCAGTTGATTGGGAGGACTCAAGTAAACCAGGAAACACATTTTTCAACACAATCCATCTCGGGAAGCATGTTTCTCAAATATCTGCATTATTAGTTAACCTCAGACTGCAGGTCACATGCATTTCACAAAATGTTCAAGGCAGAGGAAAAGTGTTTAGGAAGGGTGTCGTTCAGCACGTAGGAAAGAAAAATCACAAACAAGATCACTTTAACATCTCATTAACTGTAAATTTGATGGAAATCAAAAAGATCAAATTCCAGCATTCTAGAAAAAAATCCCAAGCTGTAACCTAGTATGATTGTTTGTTAAAGGGGTGGTTTACTGTTCTTTTTCTTTGCATGATTGTGTTTATGGGGTGCAATATAACATGTATCCGTGTTTTTTTCTTTTTTAAAAGTCTTATTTTCATAAATTTCACCTTTATTGTCAGCCGCGCTCTCCTTTGTCCCCTGAACGAGCGGTTCACTTCCTGAGTCTCTGAAAACACTCCCTCAGAACCACGTAGCGGGCTCAGATTGGTTCGTTTGGGCCGGTGTGTTGTGATTGGCTAAACTGTCGCTCACGTTGTCGGAAGATTAACGCCCATGACCTTTACGGGCGAAACGGGCGGGCATGCCAAATGTGGATACCATAGACGGTGGATACACATAAATAATGATGTCCGAGACTGCAGTATCAGTGAGGCAGAATCAGACCGAGAAAGCCGTGATGAATCGAGTCAAGCAGAACCTCACCACACACGGCTCTTAATAAACGTTTCTGAATGATAATTTGCTTCATTTTTAACTTTATACACGTTTGTTTTACACAATAGCATCTGACTGGCAACGATAGCAACTGACTGGCTAACTAATGTTAAACACAAACAGCGTTTGCAGGTTTACGTTCTTGATCAAATCGAAAATAAAGTCATAAAGCATATATACATGAAAAATACATTTACAACATTAGTATTATAAAAAAATTCAGGTCCATAATGTTTGTACGCGTTTGCCGTAGACACAAAATAGCCAAACTAGTAGCCCATAAAGCCTACAAAGCCAGCGCTGGCATTTGAAAAAAAAAACAAAAAAAAAAACACAACGCTACGTCGGGAATTATACATGCAAATACATTTAAAATGATGAAGTCTTAGTCTACTTACAGGTTGTGGCCCAACAACTGCTGCCTCTGGTTTTAAAGTTGGATCTGCTTCATGTTTTAGAAACAGTTTCTTTTTTAATTCGGTGATGAACTTGTGGAGATTCTGGAAGTTGTCTTCCGTAAATGCGCAGCACAGAGAGCTAGATTACGATCGTCACTTTCAGGAATATAATCAAACACAAATTGTATCCATTGTTGTCGAAGTATAGTGTCCGTGGGAAGCCCGAAACACAGAAGACCTGACAGCTGCGTGAACACAACTCACTCGACGAGGAGCTGCTGAAATATTCCCTTTCCTGCATATTCCGGAGGGAGGGGTTAATGCAAATGTGTGGGTTAGTGATGTACCATAACCCAGCTGTAGTCCAAAACGAGTTCGTTTTTTTGTAGGCAATTTTACTTCCTGATTTTTAAAAGACGATATCTCTGCTTACACTAAACTTTCAGTGCTGCAACTTTGCAGATACTGTTCATGCACCAACAGCAACATTACACACTATTTAAAATGAAAAAAGTGAAATCGCAGTAAACCCACCCTTTAAGTTTGTTGAAATAACCAAATATATGTATAAGGGGTGTAATGGTACATGTATTCATCCTGAACCGTCACAGTACTGACGTCACAGTTCGGTGCATACAGTCAGATGATGAATACAGTCAGATGATGATTACAGTCAGATGATGAATACAGTCAGATGATGATTACAGTCAGATGATGAATACAGTCAGATGATGATTACAGTCAGATGATGAATACAGTCAGACGAATGAATACAGTCAGATGATGAATACAGTCAGCTGATGAATACAGTCAGATGACGAATTCTACAGTCAGATGATGAATACAGTCAGATGATGAATACAGTCAGATGATGAATACAGTCAGCTGATGAATACAGTCAGATGACGAATACTACAGTCAGATGATGAATACAGTCAGATGATGAATACAGTCAGATGATGAATACAGTCAGATGATGAATACAGTCAGATGATGAATACAGTCAGCTGATGAATACAGTCAGATGACGAATACTACAGTCAGATGATGAATACAGTCAGCTGATGAATACAGTCAGATGACGAATACTACAGTCAGATGATGAATACAGTCAGATGATGAATACAGTCAGATGATGAATACAGTCAGCTGATGAATACAGTCAGATGACGAATACTACAGTCAGATGATGAATACAGTCAGATGACGAATACTACAGTCAGATGATGAATACAGTCAGATGATGAATACAGTCAGATGATGAATACAGTCAGATGATGAAACTACAGTCCAGATGATAAATACAGTCAGATGATGAATACAGTCAGATGATGAATACAGTCAGATGATGAATACAGTCAGATGATGATTACAGTCAGATGATGAATACAGTCAGATGATGAATACAGTCAGATGATGAATACAGTCAGATAATGATTAGTCAGATGATGAATACAGTCAGATGATGAATACAGTCAGATGATGAATACAGTCAGATGATGATTACAGTCAGATGATGAATACAGTCAGATAATGAATACAGTCAGATGATGAATACAGTCAGATGATGATTACAGTCAGATGATGAATACAGTCAGATGATGAATACAGTCAGATGATGAATACAGTGAGCTGATGAATACAGTCAGATGACAATACTACAGTCAGATGATGAATACAGTCAGATGATGAATACTTTCAGATGACAAATACAGTCAGATAACGAATACAGTCAGATGATGAATACAGTCAGATGATAAATACAGTCAGATAACGAATACAGTCAGATGATGAATACAGTCAGATGACAAATACAGTCAGATGATGAATACAGTAAGATTATAAATACAGTCAGATGACAAATACTACAGTCAGATGACAAATACAGTCAGATGATGAATACAGTCAGATGATGAATACTACAGTCAGATGACGAATACTACAGTCAGATGATGAATACAGTCAGATGGCGAATACAGGCAGATGAGCAAATGCTACAGTCAGATGATGAATGCTACAGTCAGATGATGAATGCTACAGTCAGATGATGAATACTACAGTCAGATGATGAATGCTACAGTCAGATGATGAATGCTACAGTCAGATGATGAATACTACAGTCAGATGATGAATACTACAGTCAGATGATGAATACAGTCAGGGTGTACTCACACTAGGCACGGTTGCCATGAACCGCGCCTGAGTACGATTGTCCCCCTCCCCACTCCCCCGCTGGCCTGCACTCACATAGGGTTTCAGCATTCGTGCCAGAGCACACTTACGTCATTATGGTGTGACGGTTTCGGGATAAACAAGAAGAGCGCGCTCTCTGAACGGAACACAATGAAGTCCATCACTCTATTTTCTTTGTGGATAATTTTGTGTCGTTTGGTCCACTGCCTTCTCACAGCCTGTTGTTAAACAGATGTGTCGCGAAAATTTTCACGAAATCGTGCTGCTCGTATGAGGAGGTTTGCACGTCACGCGCCCTGTTCCGTGCTCCAGCACGGTTAGCGCTCACACTGCATGCGAACCGCGCCCGAGTCCAACTGAACCGTGCTCTGGCCCACCTCTTCCAAGCGGGCCAGGGCCGGCTGCAATCGAGCCGCGCCCGGGCACGGTTCAGAGCACTCACACTAGTCAAACGAACCGCGCTTTGGTGGTCAAACGCACTCGGGCACGGTTCAAACTGGCTAGTGTGAGTACACCCTCAGATGATGAATACAGTCGGATAATGAATACAGTCAAATAAATACTGAGAGTACACAAATAAAACTCTTTACAGTTTCGATTGATGTCTTACTCTTATCAATACGATCATAAATGACAGCATATTTTAAGTTGTTTCCACTGTTATGAGACAAAATCATTTGGCATTGAGTCGATTTGTACCATGAAAGTCTCACAAGAGTCCAGTGATGAAATATGAATGTCCTGGAAATATGAAGCCTCAGGTGCCGCTCCACTCGCTGTGTCCTTGTGGAAAGGTAAAGTAAGCTCTTTAAAAAAAAAAGAGCTTACTAAAAATGATAAAAAATGCAGTGTTGTTTGGGCCTTCAGAAACAGGGATAACTCTGTATTAAAAGGTTAAACTGGAGTGTTTCGAGTTCCCCATGCTTATAATTGACTTCTGAGATGGTCTGAGTTAAAGTGGAGTGTTCATATAATGCTCTGGGAACAAAAAAAAAAACAAAAAAACAAACATGTTGGCCAGAAGCTGACACATGACTTTAGAGCTGTTGTTTCTCACATGCAACATCTGAGGATAGGGGGACTGGTAGAAAATTTGTTGTTGTGGAAGCAAACGAATAGTCAAATGATTTATACATTTTAACTGCATGTCTCATGAGCTATGAAAGAGATGGTCTGAAGCAATACACACTTCCCTCTGGGAGGCTGTTGCTAAAGAAAGACCCAGATGTGGAAAAAGAAGTCTTATCTCATGTTAAACAATTCCACGGCTGAGCGCTGTGGTTAATCTCAGGTTGAGTTGGAGAAGTGGATGGATGACACTGGACTGTCACAGTGCAACAGAAGGAGACTCCGGATATCAGGTGACCCACTGAACAATACAGGTTTGATTCTGGTTTTATTTCTGCCAATATACCTGAGTGGACAACATGAGATGCCTCAGTTGAAAAATGACACATTCACGTATAGGAGAGCGTCTAGGAATCGGATGACCTCTGCCTATAAATAAAACAGCAATGGTGCAAAAAAGGCAAATTATGAGAGTCATTACAGGAAACACAATTCCATACTGTTCCTCATAAGTTTTTCCGCTCGGGTTGAGAGGAAGTGTGTGTGTTCTGCCACAGGAAGTGAGGTCATCCCTGGTCTCTCACACCCCACTGGGTAAAGAGCGGATACTGGGGTGTCAGCGCTGGTGCGTGCTTAAGCTGTGGCCTCTTTCATGAGGGCAAACGGGACAAGATGAATGATCACCTCATAAAGCGCTGTTGCTGTTGATAAGGGGATGAGGATAACGAGGGGAGACATCGTTAGGACGAGCTCCTCATTCAGCGGGGGAAAGTTAGCAAGCGAAAGGTGATGTGGGATGACTTGACACAGGTATGGGATCGTACTCCACCGAAACTCCACGAAGGACTTCGGTTCAATCAAGGCCACGATTGAAGCCCAAGACTAACGGGATTTGGCTAGGGATTTCCCTCAGGGAACTGGAATAAAGTTGTGGTGTTTGAGCCACGAGAGCAGCCCTGACAAGCACTGGCATCCACTTTGACATCCCCTCATCTCTCCCATGATGCCACGGGGTTTCCGAGGGCTTGAGAGGAGGACACAATTAGGAATGAATCACCTCGTGGCCCAGTAGCCTGATGAATATGCATGCTGCTAAAACTGAATGGGGCATATTCATCAGAAAACTGACAGCGGCACTTTGACTTCTCAGGACTGTCTACCTGTCATTGGCGCTGACGTTTGTGGGACGGAACCGCAGAGATCGAACAGATTCGTGCTGTTTGAGAGACACAGGAGCCTCGGGCTTCTGATTAATAACATGCTTCATGCAGATTTGAAGGGTTCAACACTTAACATTTGCTGTGGAGAGAATCAAGTCAACTTGTAACACAGGGCATATATTTCCTGACATGGTAATTCTGATGACTGTTGAGTTGTTGAGATGCAACAGCCTTAAAGGAGGAGTTCACTTCAAGAATTAAAATTTCCTGATGATTCACTCTCCCTGCATGTCATCCGAGATGTTCATGTGTTTCTTTCTTCAGTGGAAAAGAAGAAGGTTTGTGGAGGAACACACTCCAGGATTTCTCCACATAGTGTCTTCAATGGGGTCCAACGGGTCGAAGGTCAGATGTGAGTTTCAGCTTCAAAGTTCTCAGCACGATCCAGCCGAGGCAATAAGAGTCTGATCTAGACAAACCAGCCGACATTTACAACAAAACACACATTTAACTTCAAATGCTCGTCTTGCACAGCTCCGTTGTCTGAAAGGTCTCGCGTGTTCAAAATGTTGGGTAAAGCTGCGTTCACGCTACATGCGACCAAGTGACTCGATACCATTAATTTTTAGTGGTGAGCTGGGCCGACATCCTGGCTAACACATGTGATCATTGGCGACTGGATGTGAACTGGAGCTACAATCAGATGCTGCTTTAACTGGCGGTGCATTATTTATTTCTTTTTTATTAATATTTTTATTGCAAGCCATGGCACAATGAAAAATACATTTCTTCAAGGATAAAGGACATAGGAATAAAGCCATATTTAGCTGTTTTTCTTATCTTTTTAACATACAATTGAAAACCAACAGGTGTGCAAGACTAACAAGTTATACATTGAAACATTAAAGTTATCACAAATTTACACAAGTACAAAATAAATAAATAAAACCAGTAATGCGGTGCATTATTGATAGAGACTGATGATAGACGTCAGGTTCAGGTAAAAGGGGAAAGCATTTATTTAAGAAATTAGGGAGAAAAGAATTCCTTGTGCATTCAGGAATCTCCAGGCATTTCTGAGCTCACATGATGATCAAGATGATTCTGAAGCTCAATGATTTTCTTCTCTCATCTGTCTTCATGTTTGGCATGACCATTACTCCTCCTAAAGTCAGGATGCTCCTCAAGCTGATTGGGGTTAATCTCAGCGGACAATGACTGAACCACTGGCCTTCTGTTCCACATTATGTTCCTCCGAGGGCCTTAGCAAAGATGTGAGCCATTGCCTTGTAATAACATTTTGCAGACACACACGTGACCCGACATATGGTATCGCTCTCCGCTGGGTGGCATCATCAACTTCGCTATTCTCGCAAATCATTCCTCAGTTTTTCCTTCTCACAACACATCATCTTTAAAACGCTTGTGCACAACTTGTTGCCTTCCTTGCATTTGTGACCTGAACTCGTGGGAAATGGATCTCCTGTGGTGTGGGTGAATGGGAGGTCAGGCGAAGGTGTTGACGGGTTAAGGAAGACCCAGGAGTCCGGATATGCGTGTGATCACGTGATGTCCAGCCACGGCATGAACGCAGGTGTTGAGATTGACCTCTCAGTTAAAGCTCAAAGGAAAATGTTTTGTGCATCAGGGAGACATGCGTGCTCTTGGATCTCGTGTCAACACTAATATCTGGACGCCTATGGAAGTGGACATGAGAGGCAAACACACACTGCTGGCTTTTACAGCTTTATATGACTACATTTGCAGTTCCTGAAGGAATTAGCAGTGCATGCACAGAGGGTTACAGGTTTAGGCTTTAGTCTTAGGATGAAAGTCTTTGCTATTGGCACAGTTTTCAACACTTGTTCTTGTGATTTGTAGGCAGTGCACTGAAATCACCATCACACCATCTTTGCACTGTACGACCAATCCAAATTCAGTATGCAAACATTACAGTGGTAGAGTAGTAGTACTTGTAGACTGTAGGGTTAGAATAAGTTGACATGTAGTTGCAAATATACTTATAGTAAGTAGAATGTCTGTTTGAGGAGCATCACAATAAAGAGTTTTAGATATTAAGCAGACAGTCTACTAATACTCTACTAATACTATACTCTACTAATTCTCTACTACCACCCTACTAATACTCATACTCTACTAATGTCCTTCTAATACTGTATTAATACCCTACTTATACTCATACTCTACTATATACTTATACTTTACTACTACCCTACTAATACTCTACTAATACTTTACTAATAGTCTACTAATACTCCACTACTACTCTACTAATACTAAAAGACATGTAGGTGTAATGCTACTTATAGTCGGAGTGTGTTAAAGGGACCATCAAAATGTGGGGAAATTTTCCCACAAAAAGTGAAACCTCAAATGTTCGTGTCATGTCTCGCCTGCGTTCACTAATGTGAAACGCTCTCTTTCCATTCTAAGTCACACACAACTCCGGGCCTCAGTCGGGTCATGAAATGAAAGCTGGGAAACCCAAGCAAGCCCGCTGTGGCGTGACAGACAAAAGCCCTCTGTGCTCCGGGCTCCTTCGGCAGACCCGTCTCTCTCATGGCACCGGCCCAACTCGGCCCCGGTCCACTCAGACCCCCAGCGCCACGAGAGCCCGTGTTTGGCTAAGCCCGTCTCCACTCATCAAAGCAAGTGGAAACGTCAGATTGATGACCTCATTCGCAGTTTGATGGATTTATCTTCCCAAAGCGCTTCCATCCTCTCAGCCCGGCCGCAGAACCACACGGCACACGTGAGGGACAGCAGGATTGAGTCCTCCAGAACCGTGGTGGAGGAGAAATCCCCTGATGTGGGTGTACAGGAGTACACGTGAATGCCTCATTCATTCATTCATTCATCAGAATATCAGGGTCTGGATTCTGGATCTAAATGTGAGTGAGCCAGTCTAATCTTTTAATTAACATTCTGAGTATATAAGCAGCCGCTTACCTCTCTCCAGCATCTCTCCCCGGCTCCACCTTCATCTCATCCCTGCCCTTCGTGATCCTCACCAGAGCTCCAGTTGAAGTTGCTTCATCGAGTCCCTTATTAGTAGACAGCAAGACTCCTGAAACGCCTCCATTGTAGTCTTGAGCTGAACGAACACATCTCGATATTCCTCATTATAATAATTAATGCGCAGAATAAAGGGGCGGGGCCTGGTTGAGTTAGTAGTGTGTTGAACTGGCGGTTATGGAAAGGGACAGGACATTTCACAAACACACTCAAAGCGCTCGACCAATCACAACACTCTGCTCCAGCTGACCAATCAGAGCACAGTGTGCTTTCAGGAGGAGGGGCTTCATAGAGACAGGAAGTAAACAGAGCGTTACTGACAGACTGGGAAGAGAGGAGCCGCAACAATGGAGAATATGAGGAGAATAATCAACATTCAAGCAGGAAAACCTGTTCTAGGAGAGCCTGAACACAACATCCAGCCATAATATGGCCTCTTTAAAAATCATTGAAAATAAACTCAAAGTTAGGATAACCTCCAACTTCTTTTAAATCCCCAAAGGTGAGATGTTTCATGGGTCCACTGGGTCGTTCAAACATTACAACTACATTATCCCTAGTAGTAATATGACTTTTTGGTAAACCTCATATTTAATTCATGTATAGACATCATTTTTGGCATCATATAGTAAAAAACAGTGCTTTAAAAGTATGCACACTTATTCTAATAGTGTGCATTAATAGTGAGTGGTGCACAAATTATTTTTCAGGAATTGCATTTCTTAAGGAATGTCGTGAGGTTTTCGTGTATCCGGCTCCTGGTCCAACAAAGATTCCCAAGCTGTCTTGCTCCTGCATGAGTTCATCGCCTAAGTATGCATGGTGTTTGGCCTGAGCCATGCTATCCATATTTCATGTGCTGAGTGTATTTGCCAAACACTAAGCCTGTGAGTTGTTCAGGGAAAATATTCCTCCAGAGTAAATAAACCAGCTAAAGTTGAGGGCAAATATTTTGTGAGGGTCTGGAGCGGGGCCAGACGTGTGTGAACGCACAGGCCCGTACAGTTCCTCACACGCTGTGTAATGAGCATAAGCTGAGATCACCTGCGCCCGAGGCTTCGCTGTCACTCCTTCATGCCCGCCGGACGGCCCGTTGAGTGAAACTGTCCGGCTGCGAGCCCTTATCTGTCTCCTTTATGAATACACATCCATCAGTAGTGTGCCGTGGGGTCATTAGCACTTCACGGGGCCCAGAGACATGTAAAGCCGGGGATGTTGATGATGGGGTGAAGGGGGCGTTTGCTGGGTGAAAGGGTTCAGAAGACAGAGAAAACTACATGAGTACTTGGCAATCTATGGAAGTTATGCTCTCTTTGTTCATTGAGTTCTGCCTGAAGTAGCGCATCAGTAAACTCAAAGCACTATTGAAGTTAAAGCACAATGTTTGCATGTATATATATATTTATACGCAATTTATATTATATATATTACACATTTTTCTTAAATATATACATGCATGTGTGTGCATATATTCAGTATATACAAAATAATTATTCACAATTATTATAAATAATTAGATTTTGGATGCCCAGAACTCATTTAAATACAACAGTATGTTGATCCAAAGTGCTCTACAGGTTAATGTGCATAAGTACAACTCTCCATACCGCAGTACAGAAGTGTAACATGGCGAAAGCTCAACGTCCTCATCATAATCAATGAAAGCTGTCTTCACTCCACAGCCTCCAGTCAATGTGAATTTATTTTGGGATCAACATCTCCTGCTGGAAGTGAAACGACATTCCTGTCAAACAAACTTCAGCATCAACAACCCTTACATCCAGAGGGGAATAAGCCCAGACCCAAAATAGACATGCAAATATAGGAATGCATTAATGGTAACACTTTACAATAGGGTTTATTAGTTAACATTAGTTCATGTATTAAAGGGCGGGTTTACTGCTCTTTTTCTTTGCATGATTGTGTTTATGGGGTGCAATATAACATGTATTTGTGGTTTTTCCTTTTTTAAAAGTCTTATTTTTATCGTCAGCCGCGCTCTCCTCTGTCCCCTGAACGAGCAGTTGACTTCCTGAGTCTCTGAAAACACTCCCTCAGAACCACGTCAGCGGGCTCAGATTGGTTCGTTTCAGGCCGGTGTGTTGTGATTGGCTAAACTGTCGCTCACGTTGTCCGAAGATTAACGCCCATGACCTTTACCGGGCGAAACGGGCGGGCATGCCAAATGTGGATAACATAGACGGTGGATACATGTAAATAATGATGTCGAGACTGCAGTATCAGTGAGGCAGAATCAGAGCCGAGAAAGCCGCGATGAATCAGAGTGAAGCAGAACCTCACCACACACGGCTCTTGATAAAGGTTTCTGAATGATAATTTGCTTCATTTTTTAACTTTATACACGTTTGTTTTACACAATAGCATCTGACTGGCAACGATAGCAACTGACTGGCTAACTAATGTTATACTCAAACAGCGTTTGCAGGTTTACGTTCTTAATCAAATCGAAAATAAAGTCATAAAGCATATATATATGAAAAATACATTTACAACATTAGTATTATAAAAGAATTCAGGTCCATAATGTTTGTAGGTGTTTGCCGTAGACACAAAATAGCCTAACTGAGTAGCCCATTAAGCCTACAAAGCCAGCGCTGGCATTTGAAAAAAAAAAAAAAACACAACGCTACATCTGGAATTATACATGCAAATACATTTAAAATGACTTACAGGTTGTGGCCCAACAACTGCTGACTTTAAACTGCTGGTTTTAAAGTTGAATCTGCTTCATGATTTAGAAACAGTTTCTTGTTTACGTTAATCACGATGTTGAACTCGTGGAGATTCTGGAAGCTGTCTCTCGTAAATGCGCAGCACAGAGAGCTAGATTACGATCGTCACTTTCAGGAATATAATCAAACACAAATTGTGTCCATTGTTGTCGAAGTATAGTGTCCGTGGGAAGCCCGAAACACAGAAGACCTGACAGCTGCGTGAACACAACTCACTCCACGCATGCCCTTTCCTGCATATTCCGGAGGGAGTGGTTGATGCAAATGTGTGGGTTAGTGACGTACTATAACCCAGCTTTAGTCCAAAACGAGTCGTTTTTGTAGGCAATTTTACTTCCTGATTTTTAAAAGACGATATCTCTGCTTACACTAAACTTTCAGTGCTGCAACTTTGCAGATACTGTTCATGCACCAACAGCAACATTACACACTATTTAAAATGAAAAGAGTGAAATGCAGCAGTAAACCCGCCCTTTAACATTGAACATTTGTAACAGTATGTATTCATTTTTGTTAAAGTTAGTTCAAATCCAGCTGTTGATTGTGTGTTCATGATAGTTCACAGTCCATTAACTAATGTTAACAAACACAACCTTTGGGTTTAATAATGTATTAGTAAATGTTGAAATGAATATTAACTAGAGATTAATAAATGCTGTAATAAAAGCAATGTTGCTCAAGCTTAGTTCATGTTAACTAATTATCCTTATTTTGTAAATTGTTACCGGATTCCATTACAATGAAAAAAGTTAGTCTTTTGGTGTTAAAAGTAATGTTCTCCAACATTTTTACAGGAACCCAAAGTCAACAGGCATAATTTATGGCTTCTTTTTTTTTTTACCCCAGGGTGCACATGTAGTGAACTTTAAATCTTAGAGTCCCCCTGTGGTGCAAATCCAGCATTTGATGTTGTTTATGTGTGTGTGGTGGTGTGTTTAATCCGCTTTAACACACACCATGTGTAAGTTGATAAGTGGACAGCATTGCTGAGTATTTCCTCCTTAAAACTGCAGTGAATCAAAGACAGTCTCAAAACACACGCTGTGAAATCGCTGGTGTTTCTGACGTCACAAACCACCTGGTAACCAATCAGATCAACGTGTGATCGTCAACCAGAGTGAGTAAGTGAGTGGAGGTCATATGCTCATTTGCATATTCATATGACCGCGCATACTGAAATGAGGCGCGGGTGTCGAGACCTCGAGTCTTGGCGATTCGTCGTGGAACTGGGTGAGTGATAACGGATCCAGGACTTCATCTCAAGAGACCCATGAACATTCCTCTGGACCGTACCCCTCCCCGTCAATCAGGCGGGTCCCGTCGCCATGAGTCGAGGATGGTATGCACTCGGTACACAAGATCCTCGTCAGCAATGTCTGGATGAGTACGTGGTGGGTTCTGTGGAAGAAAGAACAGAGGTTCAGTGAAGCGTTTCAGGACGAGAAGACATTTGAATGTCTCTTTGCCCACTAAGGACGGGGCCTACGCTCAAGAACTCATAGATTTATGCTTGCTGAGCTGCCAATAAATGTATACTGCTTTTCAATTTATCTCCCGAGACTTTCTGGTAGAAATCATATAAACCTAATATATTTTAAATGTGCAACATCGAAACTTTAGCATTACAAACTTGCAATTGCAAATATATTTTAAAAAAAGTTTGATTAAAGTATATTGTCGTTTTTCATAAATGCTTGTCGAGACACTTCAAAGAGGCTATATGCAGCTTCCCCAAATAAACGTAACAATAAGCCTTTTTATTTTACCATTTATGACTCAGACATCTCCTGATGAGCATTCTGACACCTTGTCCGCTCACAGCGGGTGCACCTATAAGCCTGTATCCTATTTTTCCTATTTTCTGTCGGGTCGGACTTTTCCCGGCGCTGTCTGCGGATGTGACGTCAAGCGTGTTCATGTTACGTGTTTTCCGCACTATAAGGCGCACCAGATTAAAAGCGCACCTTCAATGAATGACCTATTTTAGAACATTTTTCATATATAGGACGCACCAGATTATAAAGCGTATAAGATACTGCAGTCACATGTCTGTATAGGTTTGCGTTATGCAAAGAAGGGAATGTAGCGACGTGAGGCGTTCATTTTAGTAAGCGTGAGCGCGCTGGGGCAGCCTGACCATTATGAGTATTCAATGTGCGGCGGCTCGCTGACAGCAACGGCTGGCTGTTCTGAATGAGACGGCCCGCTTACTGTGAACAGGGAGCGCTTTATGGACATTCAGTGACGCGCGAGCAGCGCCGGGGACAGCGTGTCTGTTCGTGTGTCTGTTAAGAGCGAGCGCTCATGAGCGGGAGACACACATAACCTGAGGGAGGATAAGGTTGAACTGGCCGTGTGACAAAGCGGCATAAGATGGACACGAGCACGAGTTCGCGGGCAAATTTAACCAGTTGATCCATATATCAGGCGCTCCGGATTATAAGGCGCACTGTCGTTTTTGAAGAAGGTTAAAGGCTTTTAAGTGAGCCTTATAGTGCGGAAAATACGGTAAACGTTTCAGATCACTCTGCCGCCACCGCTAGTTAGCAAGTAGCCTAAACTCGCAAGCAGGAAACTTAAAGGGCGGGTTGACTGCGATTTCACTTTTTTCATTTTAAATAGTGTGTAATGTTGCTGTTGGTGCATGAACAGTATCTGCAAAGTTGCAGCACTGAAAGTTTAGTGTAAGCAGAGATATCGGTCTTTTAAAAATCAGGAATTAAAATTGCCTACAAAGACGACTCGTTTTGGACTACAGCTGGGTTATGGTACGTCACTAACCCACACATTTGCATCAACCCCTCCCTCCGGAATATGCAGGAAAGGGAATATTTCAGCAGCTCCTCGTCGAAGTGTGTTGTTCACGCAGCTGTCAGGTCTTCTGTGTTTCAGGCTTCCCACGGACGCTGTACTTTGACAACAATGGATACAATTTATGTTTGATTATGTTCCTGAAAGTGACGATCGTAATCTAGCTCTCTGTGCTGCGCATTTACGGAAGACAGCTTCCAGAATCTCCACGAGTTCAACACTGGATTCAACAAGAAACTGTTTCTAAAACATGAAGCAGATCCAACTTTAAAACAAAAGGGCAGCAGTTGTTGGGCCACAACCTGTAAGTAGGCTAAGACTTCATCATTTTAAATGTATTTGCATGTATAATTCCAGACGTAGCCTTGTGTTTTTTGTTTGTTTGTTTGTTTTTTTTTTTCAAATGCCAGCGCTGGCTTTATAGGCTACTAGTTTGCCTATTTTGTGTCTACGGCAAACGCGTACAAACATTATGGACCTGCATTTTTTATAATACTTATGTTTTAAATGTATTTTTCATATACAGTATATATATGCTTTATGACTTTATTTTCGTATTAGTTAGGCCAGTCAGTTGCTATCGTTGCCAGTCAGATGCTATTGTGTAAAACAAACGTGTATAAAGTTAAAAAATGAAGCAAATTATCATTCAGAAACGTTTATTAAGAGCCGTGTGTGGTGAGGTTCTGCTTGACTCGATTCATCGCGGCTTCTCTGTCTGATTCTGCCTCGAACTGATACTGCAGTCTCGACACATATTTACATTTGGACCGGAATCATCTGACAACGTGAGCGACAGTTTAGCCAGTCACAACACACCGGCCCAACGAACCAATCTGAGCCCGCTACGTGGTTCTGAGGGAGTGTTTTCATAGACTCAGGAAGTGAACCGCTCGTTCAGGGGACAGAGGAGAGCGCGGCTGACAATAAAGGTGAAGTTTATGAAAAATAAGACTTTAAAAAAGAAAAACCACGGATACATGTTATATTGCACCCCATAAACACAATCATGCAAAGAAAAAGAGTCCACCCCCCTTTAACCCAACTGGCTTTTAACCCAATGTATTTGGTTAAAATAACCCACAGTTAGGACGGTGCTATGCCCTCCCATAGTTGGGTTACTAATTGGGTTATTATTAACCCAACATTATTAAGTGAGTGTGCTAAAGTTTATTGATTTTCAGGAGGGCAAGCTCTAGGAAACGTGATGTGCCAGTGGACGGCTGTAAGCCGACGCTTCTCAATAAAGCCGTGGATGCTCCTGATTAAAAAACACACAACAGTTGAAGCTTTTGTCATCACTAATATAAATGATACCCATGTGCCACTGTAGAATAATCCTCTTTCAGAGCACCTGACTTCCACAAGAACACACTGCAGGTAATGATTAAACTGCTATGCATGGTTAAATTTAACTCATTAATTCTGTAGGGAGGAAAATAGTGACTAGCTCTGCAGAATAATTTGAAAGTAGTGTGTGCGCTACGATACACATGGAGGAGTATGAATGACAGCGCAAGACAGCTCTGACTCTCATTACCTTCACCCATCTCTGAAACACACACACACACACGTAGGCTTACTCCATGTCATGGTTCCACAGTGGCGCTGCTTCAGGATGAGCAACACTCAAACCCCTCTCAGATGTGTGTGCAGGTTTACTGTACTGTTCTTACTGTAAGATTAAGAAAACAGTGCATTAGTGCCGCCCATGCATTCAGAAGCGCTACTTCCGAAGTTACATTCATTTTTCCCGTCGAGACTTAAAATCATGAAAAAGTTATGTTAAAAGTCATGAACCAAACCATGCTTAAGTTGGTGTGGACTTTTTGTCTGATTTATTCAAATTAAAGTTTGTAATAGTTGCAAAGCTACGAGGAGGATCATAACATTACAAACTTGGATTTGAAGCAACATTTGAAAATCAGACAAAAAGACAAAGTTACAAGAAATCCCAGTAATGCATTGCAAAAGACATTTGAATGAAAAAAGATTGAGAATTCATAAAACGATTCATTTAGTTGTTGTATTAAACCAGATAACAAAAGTCACCTGCAGTGCTTGCAGTTCAGTTGTTCACCTGTAGTTTGCGCACCTGTATTCACGAGACTTGAGATTCTCCGTGACCGTGAGAGGCTTAAATTCATTGTTTGATATTCTCCTTACAGCGAAGGTAAGTTGGTGAAAGCATTTAAAACTTTGCATTAATGTTCTAAATATAATGTTTGTGGTGTAGATAAGCAAGTATGATAGGTTATTTGTCAGTCTACAGCATGTGTTAATTATTCTCAGCGTTTGAGTTTGTTGTTTCTGAGAGGATCTCTGATTATCAAAAATAATTATACAAATTAGCTTTCACAAGAAGAGTATTAATATCGAGTGCATTTGAGTTTGCTTTGCGAATTGAAACATATTGTGATGCAGTGTATACTATAAGTGTCATTTCATTATTTTATGTTATAAACGGAAATGTGTATTTGTTATTGGTGTTGAGTGGAGAGATTCTTGTAAGTAGTTTGCATGCTGACAAGAGCGAATGTGAATATTTTCTAAATACATATTTTCAGACAATAACTTGCATGTGTTTCTGTTTGAGTGCTGAAAGGAGATGCGATGGAACAAACGACGGCTGAACTGGAGCATGCCTGATTTTTCTTTTCCTTCCAGTTTCTCCCTGCATGTGTGTGAAGTGACTGACAGCAGGATCTCTCCACAGCATTCCCTGAAGTGTAAGAGCATTCCGCCACACATGGGAAACGCCAGCGAAAGCCTCTGGTTGTAGAGAACAGGGGAAGTGAAACACACTCTCTGGGCTCCGGTTCTTGACGGATCTGGGCCGCAGATGTAGACGGATTCTCGTCAATCCCGCAACAGGCACCTTTCTCTTTTTTATTTTGGCTTTTACTCTGTCCTCTTTAAAAACTGCTAAATATTTTAAGACTTCTCCTAACAAACAACACAAACAGCAGACACTTTGTTTCTCAACTCTAAAAAATGCTGGTTTGTTTCAACCCAACTTTGGGTCAAATATGGCCGTTTGGGTTACATTTTTAATTACATTTGTAACCCAACGTTTGGGTTTGTCTGTATTTGACCCAAAGTTGGGTTAAAACAACACAGCATTTTTTTAGAGCAGCACTTAGAAAATAAATCACTTCGTCCAAGTCAATGGCCTCAATAATTAAATGCCCGGCAGTCTGTTTTGGGTTTACGATTCGGCCGATCACACGCTAAATTTATGGCTGTGGTAAAGCAGGAAGCCGATTTTTATCGCTATTCAATGTTTGACTGGAAAGCGGATGATTTGAGTACGTCTGTGAGGGCTGGATTAGAGGCTTTCTGCATGTATTCCTCATTCTCTGATCGATGAAACGCTGCGCTGTAGCTCACGCACACATCAGGTATCCTTTACCAAATCAGGGCCAGTCTGTGCCATTCAATAATGAGTGTGTTATTTTACATCCTAGTGTTCAGATGTGGGCAGATTTATTCGAGTGTTTCAGAGCCGGTGGCGCCGAGCTGTGTGTGTTTCCAGAGCCGAATGTCGGTCCACCTCGGAAAAGTTCTGCTGCTGTTCTGAAAGGGTTTCAGGGCTAAATATAAGCAGGTGATGTAGACAGATGGATATAACTCGTGACATGATGCAGTGAGACGCAGGAATGAGAGGGAATGCGCGTGCACGTCACCGTGCGGCCGGAGTGCTGCAGTTCCTCACAGTGAGTGGCAAAAACACTGAGCGTCTGTATACGTGTTCAGTGAATGCCGCGAAAAACAAACACAACACATATAAAGTGGGAAAGAGCTTTGCGATTGACTGTACAATAGGGATGCACCGATACCGATACCGGTGATCGGTATCTGAGCCTCGATATGCACATTTTTCAAAGTACTCGTACTCGCTCAAAGTCCCCCGATACGCGAGACTCGATACCACGGTCTAGAGAAATGGGTTAATCACAGGCACCGAGTGCCCGCCCCAGGCCTCGGCTGCAGCTCAGAGCGGGGAGAAGGCGAGGCGAGACGAGACCTGTCAGCCGCATGGACCAAGTCGGTACTGAAAAAATGTAAACGTCACGGTACCAAGTCCCGGTGGTACCGATACCTGATCAAAACCCAGTTTCGTCTGCACATGCATGCACGAAGGGCGTGAAGTTGCGTCATCATCAGTGAAAGCGCTGAGACATGGCGACCGGCGGCGCTGCTGATGCGTGTCTGTGTATATCGAAACTGCCAAACGACTGTTTTAAATATAAAACCTGCATGTTCTGCTTGTCTCTGTGTGAATGAACAGTGCAGACGCGCGGTTTCATTTAACGTTAGCTACCTCTCACATACACTGAAGCTCGAGTGACGCTCGCGCTGTTCTCCGTCTCTGCTGCCTCACGATATGATGACATGATTCATGATTTCATCTCCGAGAGTCACTTCATGAGTAACGGTAGGTATTTTACCGTTTCATTTGAGAAAAACGACTCATCATATCATTTCTTTTACTAGGTGTTTCTCAATGTCAAGGATACTTCCCTTTGACATTGAGAAACGCCCAATGTCTATGTATCAGACACGCACAGAAAACTCAAAGGTCTTCACGGCAACCCGTCAAAATAAAAGTTTGGTAAGAAATTGACAGAAATAATTATATTAGGCTACTGTACAATAGATTTAACTACGTCTCTATTAATCAAAATTGCTACTACTAATAATGTGTGCATAAGGTTGCTTTTCTCTCTTGATTTTTTATAAGCAATATTTCTCAATATCATCAATATTTTCGTATAAACAGCATGTAGCCTTCAATGCTTTCATAAATGTACCATCATAAATAATAGTCATTGAATTGAATTTTTTTTATTTAACTATTTTGAAAAAAAAAGAAAGAAAAAAAGAATATATATATATATATATATATATATATATATATAAATGAAATAAAATATAATTAAATAAATTGGAAAAATAGTTAAAACTGATTTTAAATCATGTTTTTTTTATTAAGTACTCGGTATCGGTATCGGCGAGTACTGAAATGCAAGTACTCGTGAACTCGTACTCGTTTTCCAAAAGTGGTATACGGTGCATCCCTACTGTACAACTAGATTTGACAAAAGAAAATCTGAGGTATATTTTTACAGACTGCGATGAGAAAGAGGAGCAAACAACTGGACTCCAGTCAGTGAAAGCTGGATCTGCAGTTCTCATTTTGTGTCAATATGCTGAATTTAGCTGTAAAACCATACTCATATATTTTGTATTGTTATATATATATTAACAACTCATCAATTAAATATGTATCATTCTATATTCTGCATTATTGGATGTTTTTTTTTAATAAACACTGACTAAAAAAAACGATAAAGTTTTAGACCTATATTGTATTTATATAAAGCGTTCACAGGCAAATTTGCTTTATGTTTAGGTCTATATTGCTTTTATTTCCCCGGTGTGGAAATCAGGCAAACATAAATGTCAGGCGACACGATTCCTGGCTGCGTGTGTCAATATCCATGATCACTGGATCTTTAGTGAGTATGTAAGGAACACTATATTGAGTCCAACATTTAATTTAAATTGATAAAATTGTTCGTTTTAGTCGCATTTTCGCAGTTTCCCCTATTAAATCCAGTCACGCAGCAGATGTTTTGCCACTCGGTCAGGCTGAGGGGGTTGTTCCGGCGGGAAAGTCACGTCAATGCATTCCCTCTATGGAAGAACGGTAATCAAACCTGCTGCCTAAAGGGATAGTTCACCCAAAAATGAAAATGATCCCATGATTTACTCACCCTCAAGCCATCTGAGGTGTACACGACTTTCTTCTTGACGCACAGTCAGAAAAATGTCCTGGCTCTTCCAAGCTTTATAATGGGAGTGAATGGTCCAGAGATGTTGATCATTACAGTGATCCGTACGGCTCTGGAGGGTTAATATAGGCCTTCTGAAGAAAAATATCCATATTTATCACTTTATAAACTATAATCATTGTCGACGCGTGACAAGTGACCTCTGACCCGACATGTGACGAGTGACCTCTGACCCGACACATGACGGGGTGACCTCTGACCTGATGCATGCAAACAAAACACAGCAAGAGGCGTTTATCCTCATCTAATCTTATGATAATCCTACGTCATGTGTCATTTCAGAGGTCACTGGCCATGTGTTGGGTCAGAGGTCATGTATCAGGTCAGAGGTCATTCGTAGGTCAGAGGTCACTCGTCATGCGTCAGGTCAGAGATCATATGTTGGTTTAGAGGTCACTTGTCATGCGTTTGATCAGAGGTCACTCGTTCACGCGTTGGGTCAGAGGTCGCTCATTATGCGTCGGGTCAGAGGTCACTCATTCATATTCATTGGTGAATATTTAGTCCTAATGTCCAAATGCTCTGCTTCCCTTTTCCATCAAAATGACAGTGAACGCGGTGACCATTTTCAGTGCCAGATTATCAGTGTGAAATAACTATCATCAGTCTTGGAATATAAAGACTAGACTAAAGACTATAAAGACAGTGTGCTTCACTAGCGCTACATGTAAAAGAGCGGCTCTCGGCTTCTGTCGTGTTTGACCGCAGAGGCACACATGTGCAGTGACAGGAGGCAGAGAGTCTGCTGGTTTCAGACGCGACCGAACGAGAACACACTGACCACTGGTTGCACACACACACACGATTGAATGCGCTCTATTTTTGACTCCCCGGGAGAAGGGGATGTTGATGGAGCGCAGCCACTTCTGCGACCCCCGTGGCCTCTCCGGGAGGAAGGCCGGAGACAGGTAGATATATGGCCGGTTTGTTATTGTGAATTCCAGATCTGCTGGTTATCTGGGAGCGTTTTTTAATCTCAGATTCCAGAGACGGTTCACCCGGGTGTCGCGCTCACCTTTCCCTGACCTACGGGAAAATCCAGCGGAGGAAAAGAAGAAAAGCAGCACCTTACGGATTCCAGGAACCCGGATCGGGTTTCGTTTTAATGTTCGTCTGCGTGAACGGGGGTCGTTCCTACAACAGCCATCCATTCTCCTGATGTCACGAGACGAGAGAACAGACGCATTTACTTCTACTGTTGACCGAGGCATCAGAACGCTGGACAAGACAAACACGCATCGCTCCGAAAGCTCGCTCTCATCCACACACACACACACACACACACACACACACACAGACAGAATCACGTTTCTGGAAAGAGAGAGCGCTGATTGAAACCAGATAAGGAGCGAATGTAAGTGTAGCAAGGAGTAATGAGATTCCTCCAGTGTGTGTTTGGATTAGGTGATTACAGGCTCCCTGTCTTCATCCAGCTTTAACTCCTGCGTTTACAACTGCAGAAACACACACACACACACACAGAGAAGGAAAAGAGCTCATGAGAATGTCTACAGCAGGAGAAAAGCAAACGATGGAGCTGTAAAGGTCTGCAGGGACCCGACGCAGTCCTGGGAGACGACGTGCTGACAGTTTAACTCACTTTAATGCACTTTCTCCTCAAGATTATTGTTGCTGAGAACAACCAGTTCAAACTGAGGTCACATAAATGCTGGAATTTGGTGTAGAAAAAAATTTTCGCTCAGAAATTGCTAGTAAAGTTTACAGTTAATTAAGGAAATGTCATGTAACGCATTTAATTAAATGTCTGAAGTAGAAAAACTGAAAAGTTATTTCTTGTATAATCTACTCAAGTTATCTTTGTTTACAACTTAAAAAAATCAGGTTGTGTGAAACTATAACAGACTGTCAAAAAACCCTGGAAAAGTCATGAAATTTTAAAGTCGTCATGAAAGTGAAGTTGAGCTGGTCTTTTCTCCTCTATTGTGTCGTATATCGAGTGAAACGAAGACTAAGTAAGTCTTAGTCTACTTACAGGTTGTGACCCAACAACTGCTGCCTCTGGTTTTAAAGTTGGATCTGCTTCATGTTTTAGTAACAGTTTCTTGTTGAATCCGGTGTTGAACTCGTGGAGATTCTGGAAGCTGTCTTCCGTAAAATACGCAGGAATATAATCAAACATAAATTGTATCCATTGTTGACGAAGTACAGCGTCCGTGGGAAGCCCGAACACAGAAGACCTGACAGCTGGATGAACACACACAACACACTCGTACGAGGAGCTGCAGAAATATGATCATGCCCTTTCCTGCATATTCCGGAGGGAGGGGTTAATGCAAATGTGTGTGTTAGTGACGTACCATAACCCAGAGCTGTAGTCCAAAACGAGTCGTTTTTTTGTAGGCAATTTTACTTCCTGATTTTTAAAAGACGATATCTTCTGATTACACTGAACTTTCAACGCTGCAACTTTGCAGATACTGTTCATGCACCAACAGCAACATTACACACTATTTAAAATGAAAAAAGTGAAATCACAGTCAACCCGCCCTTTAAATCACACAGCATGTCATTATTTGAAATACTCGAACATGGATGTTTACTAGATGATGCATGGAACGGTAGGCCTCAAAAGTCTTGATGAATCATGGAAATGTGTTGTTAGAAATATAAACCAGTTTCAGGCCCGTTCACTGTTTTTGTCCATAAAGACACGTTATGGGAGTGATGCACTTTCTGTGATTAAATCTGTTCTCCTGTAAAGGGCCGCGTTTCCATTCTCTCTTAATTTGCTCCTTTATTCCAGGATTAACAGTCGGGATGAATGAGGAATTATCATATCAAAGTTGATTTTCAGATCAGCGCGTAAGGCTGAGTGTGACACCGCTTCACACGCCGGTTTCTCCTCAGCGTGACACGTCAAGCGCTGTATCGTGACGTGTTTAAAGTAAGTTAGTGGAGGATCCATGATTCAGCGTCGTCCTCCTCTCCTCCTCCTCAACTGGCAGGGACACATTCAACACTTCAATAACAGCACGTGTGTGTGTGTGTGTGTGTATATTGTGCCTTTGAAAAGTTTGTCAGCATGACAGCGTCACTGGGGTTTTGTACACCATCTGTCACGAGGAAGATCATTCCCGCTGTCAGCTCTTATCAGCTCCTAAGTTTGTGCTCGCAAATATTCACCCAAATATTAACATTCTTCCAGCCGTCTGGGGAGAAATATGAAAGTGTTCAATAATCTCTCTCGGTTTTATCTGCGAGCATCCTTCATCCGAGAACTCGAACATCACGGATTTTCATCCCTCACTCAAATGAAAAAGAAGGATATTAATGTTTTGATGTCTCATCTTTTTGAAGACAAGCCGACGCGGATCGGCGCTGCACAGCCCAGCCGAGGCCGATTCTCTGCTTAATATTCTCCAGAATTATTTCAATGCACCCTGGGTTAAATGGTGGCGTCAAAAATGACTGCAGATGAATTTGTTTTGTGTGTAGACAATGGCGCGGGGTGCGGGGGCGGCTTACATGCGCCGTTTAATTGCATTACAAGACCCACATTTAAGAGAATAATGCCAAACAGCAGAGGCGCGATTTTCCAGCATGAGCCGGCGAACGCCCAACGAGAGCCGCCAAACCCAGATCGATTTCAGCAGATCCGTCACAATGCCCTATCAGCGCGGCGCAGGGTAACCTGATTTAGGGTCGCGGATGGGATTTGTGTGGCTTCCACAAAAGGTTGAATCGGTAATCGCGAGGCGGCGCTGGGAAAGCCGGTTACGGCACGGTCTTGCCGAGGGAGCGCTCCGCCGCCGGCCGTGTTGTTCCTCCGGCTCTTCTTGTCAGGTGTAATCGTTTTGTTGTGCTTAGTGTTTTATGCAAATGTGGGTTTGGTTTGGGGATGGTGGGTGTGCGGCTGTTGTGTCACATCACGGGGTGTGCTGTTGTTGTCTTTACGGGGACTAAATAATATTTGCATTCCTCTGAGCATCTTGCTCTGATTATTTCCTCTTTGCATCAGGGGTTTGTGTGTGTGTGTGTGTGTGTGTGTGTGTGTGTGTGTGTGTGTGTGTGTGTGTGTGTGTGTGTGTGTGTGTGTGTGTGTGTGTGTGTGTGTGTGTGTGTGTGTGTGTGTGTGTGTGTGTGTGTGTGTGTGTGTGTGTGTAGAGAGAGAGAGAAAGAGAGATCAGAGGTCAGATTTACCGGTGCATCTGAAAAGCCAACACTAAACACCCGTATTCAATATCCTCATGTCCCGATTTGACACATACCCCGATACTCTTAGAACAATAAAATGATTAAAATGCTAAATGTGATGTATGAGATTGTGTGTGTGTGAATGAACAGGCTTGGAAGATGAAAACACTGAATTATTGGAGATGAATATGATGATCTCTGTCACTGACTAGATATGTTACTCTATTTATGAATATGAAAGGGAACACTTTTACAATAAGCTTCATTAGTTGACATGAACTAATAATGAACAATACTTCTTCTGCATTTATTAATCTTAGTTCAAATTAATTTCAACATTTACTAATACGTGATTAAAATCAAAGGTTGTATTTGTTAACATTAGTTAATGCACTGTGAACTAACATTAATAAATACTGTAACTAATGTATTGCTCATTTTTAGTTAATTCATTATCTAATGTTAAATAATGAACCTTATTGTAAAGTGCTACCACCAATATAGATAAGAAATACATTTATATTATCTTTAAATCTATATATTATGATATTTTGTGCATGTTAACTGGCGAAATGATCTATCCTCTTCTATTATCCGTCAACTCTAAACAGTGCAATCTCAGCCATGAAATAATGCCCAAACCCGATTATTTCCCTCCATGAATAAAGCAGGCAATCATCACTTAAAATCAATGAAGAGGAAAATATCCCAGTCACGGAGCAAATGTAACATGGCCTGCAGTAAAACTCCTTCGCCTTTAACCGTTTCATTTTCCCGATATCTCTTTTATGGTTCATTATCATCATCAGATGTGATGTGGGAATCAAAGCTTCAGTAGCCTGAGGTTTCTCTGGGCTTCTGCTGATGGATGTTTACGGTTCGAGTCGATCCTCTCATCTTACATCACGTGTAGACGGTCAGTAACACTTTGTTTTGATGGTCCCTTTCGCACATTCTGTTGACTATAGTTACTTTGCAACTACATGTCAGCGAACTCTCATTAGAGTATTAGTAAAGTATAAGTAGACAACTATAAGTAGAGTATTAGTAGACGGTCTGCTTAATATCAGCTAACTCTAGAGTATTGGTAGAGCATTTAGTAGAGAATAAGTAAAGTATTAGTAGAGTATGAGTATTAGTAGGGCATGAGTAGAGTATTATTAGGGTATGAGTAGATTATTAGTAGAGTATAGTATAAGGATAGTATAAGTAGAGTATTAGTAGAGAATAAGTAAAGTATGAATATTAGTAGAGTACAAGTATTAGTAGAGTAATAGTAGATAATTAGTAGAGTAGAGTATTAGTAGAGTAGAAGAGTAGTAGAGTATCAGTAGATAATTATTAGAGTACAGTATTAGTAGGGTATTAGTAGATAATTAATAGAGCAGAGTATTAGTAGAGTATACATAAAGCATACGTAGATTATTAGTAGAGTATGAGGATAAGTAGGGTATTAATCGAGCATTAGTAGGGTATTAGTGGAATATTAGTAGAGTATAAGTAGAGTAGTAGTAGAGTGTTAGTAGATAATTATTAGAGCACAGTATTTATAGGGTATTAGTACAGAATTAATAGAGTAGAGTATTAGCAGAGTATACATAAATTATACATAGATTATTAGTGGAGTATGAGTATAAGTAGGGTATTAATAGAGTATGGGTATTAGTAGGGTATTAGTAGATAATTAGTAGAATATTAGTAGATAATTAGTTGGGTATTACTTAGAGTATTAGTAAAGTATTAGTAGAGTATTAGTTAAGTGTCTGCTTAATATCTGCTAACTCTTTATTGTGATGCTCCTCAAACAGACATTCTACATACTATAAGTATATTTGCAACTACATTTCAACTTACTCTAACCCTAAACCTACCAGTCTACTAACACTCTAATAATACTCTACTAATACTCTACCAATACTTTACTAACACTCCACTACGATTCTACTAATACCCCACTAACACTCTGCTAATACTCTACTAACACTCTACTACTACTCTACAAATACTCTACTACCACTCTAGTAATACTCCACTAACACTCTACTACTACTCTACTAGAACTCAACTACTACTCTACTACCACTCAAGTAATACTCCACTAACTAGCACTCTACTAATACTTTACTTATGCTAATACTCTACTAACACTCTACTACTACTCCACTATTACTCTACTAACACTCTACCACCACTCTAGTTAGTAATACCCCACTAACACTCTACTACTACTCTACTAATGCTCATACTCTACTAACACTTTACTACTACTCTACCAACACTCTACTAATAGTCTACAAACACTCTCACTAATACTCTACCAAGACTTTACTGAGAGGTAGTAGACATGAAGGTGTAGTTACTTATAATAAACAGAATGTGTTAAAGGGACCATCAAAATAAAGTGAAACCAAACAGGATTCAGGATCCGCGGGTTTGCCTCCCATGCGCTTTCAAGACACGAATGAATGTTTCTGCTTCCCGACGAAGGCTCTGAACGGTGAGAAAAGCTCGAGCTGTGTTTACACTCGACTCGTCTGAACTGATATGAGCCATCAGAGATCATAAAACAGTCATATTCGGGTCCATTAAACAGGCGTATTCGGGTCGGCGAGGTGTTCCCGTTAGGATGAGCGCTGTGATGTTTCACTCTCTCCTGAAAGCGTAATGAGGACACAGATTCACACGGCAGGCTTTAATCACATCTGATACGCAGGCCTCTGAAAGTTCACCTCTATTATAGGCCTGAACCGCTAGTAATGACATTGCGGCTGCGAATCGTTCGCCTAGTAAGTTAATAACAAATATGAGGCCATTGATTAATGTCTGTGGTCGTGCGTGTGCAAGTACAATCTCTCGATATTACAGGTCATTTATCATCTCCTCCTGACATGCTCATAAAGCAGAACATACAGTAATTAATTTTGCCAGAGAGACAGTGTGAGAGTGAGTGAAACGCCACACATGAGTGCTGGGTTTCGCTCCAAACAAACACAGGGTTATTACGCTGTCACCAGAGTTTTAGCGCAGGCCTCGCACGTGTCTGATAAAACACGGAGAGATGATTTTCACATTCGAGAGGTGTCTGACAACGCATGGAGGAATCCGTCAGGAACGAGACAGCATGAAGATATTTCACATCTACAGACATCCATGAAGCGGAGGCGGACCAATCAGCGGAAACACACGCTCAAAACACTCTCAACTGAGCTAAAAAGATCAAAACTGGTACCAATTGAGCATCATTGCAACGTCACAGCCTACCTGAGTATTGTTGCTGACCATGTCCATCCCTTTATGACCACAATGTACCCAACTTCTGATGGCTACTTTCAGCAGGATAATGCGCCATGTCATAAAGCTGGAATCATCTTGAACATGACAATGAGTTCGCTGTACTCAAATGGCCTCCACAGTCACCAGATCTCAATCCAATAGAGCATCTTTGGGATGTGGTGGAACGGAAGATTCGCATCATGGATGTGCAGCCGACAAATCTGCGGCAATTGTGTGATGCCATCATGTCAATATGGACCAAACTCCCTGAGGAATGCTTCCAGCACCTTGTTGAATCTATGCCACGAAGAATTGAGGCAGTTCTGAAGGCAAAAGGGGGTCCAACCCGTTACTAGCATGGGGTACCTAATAAAGTGGCCGGTGAGTGTATAAGTGAACTGCGACACTGTTAGCGAACATCCTGATGCCCTCCACATCTAGAGGAATTGCCTCAGAGCCACACCCACATTTTACATCATCACCACTGACCAGAGCTACACCCACATATTACATCATCACCACTGACCAGAGCCACACCCACATTTTACATCATCACCACTGACCAGAGCCACACCCACATATTACATCATAAAACACCATTTGGATGCTTGATGTGTCCCGCCAAGCAAAACGCACAGGGTCAGCTGGCCAATCAGAGCACTTGGCTGTTCAGAAGGCGGGGCATTGCAGAAACCAGAACTGGTTTCAGACAGACGGGGAACAGAGGTGCTGCAATAATAAAGTATGTGTTTGTTGGACAAGTCAGAACAGTTTGTAAAAAAAAAAAAAAAAAAAAAAGGACAGAAACTGCCAACTTTACACAGTTTAAACTCCATTTTTAAAATCAGTTTCATCTAAAATGTGCAATTCTGTGTTTTTCCAGTAATGGCACGCTTGATAATTGCATTGCATTGTGTGGAAGTGTGTGTGTGTGTGTGTGACACATCAGTGATGTGTGTCGAACAGAAACACTGTGTTCTGCACAGGACTACGCTTTAGATATCACGAGGGAAGATAAAAACCTCGTTCCTTGGCTTGAGTCGAGCTTTGAAGCGAGTGGGCCTGCTGAGGACACGAGTGTTTTTAATCACGAGTCCTCCAGCGAGACGGCCTCCGCTCACACACAGCTTCGAGGAGAACAACACATGGGTTTGACACTATTTAAATACAGAGCTGGAATATTTATTTCAATAACCTTCACCCTGTGAGGATCAGCACGGCGAAACACAGACGAAACACTTGCTCGACAAACAGTGTCTTACAGCCCCGCCGCTGTTTGTTTTCCTCCGCCGATCATGTTAGCGTGTGTGTTTGAGTGTGATCACACTAACCCTGATGTAATCTGACTTGACAATGAGGTAAGTGTCTCTTTCAGCAGCGCAGAAACACACTCGTGGATCTGTGACAGTTTCCTAACCTTCACACCCTTCTTACCAGTTTATACCGCACTGGAAACATGTGCACGCGTGACTTTAACTCACACTTACCAGCAGTTTACCCGTGAAGCTTGAGCAATAACTCAGTCTCACAACTCTTACTTTTTCCTTGCAATTGTGTTTGTATCCCGCAATTCTGGCCATACCCCCTTCAGAATAGACTTGAACGCTCTGACGTATGTCTTTACCTTCCGCATAGAGCGTTCTATAGTGAAGAAGTGTACTAGCGGCAAAATCAAGAGATATAAACACAATTTTATATATGCAAGAAACAAAATCTGAATTGACAGATAAAAGTTAAATTTTTTATAGTTTGATTCCGTGGAATCATAAAACATGAAATAGTAGAACACCTTGAATAAAAAATAGTATTTTCTCGTCAAACTACCTTTCAATAATCTAGTAGTTTTAATCATTTGTGTTTCTCAGCATTCAGCGTTTGACATTAGAGGCCAGAAAACTTAAAGGATTACTTCACTTTTAAATCGAATCATTCACACAAAGCACGAACAAAATTACTCAACACGAGCATTGGAGCTTATAAAACTTAAACTTTGTTATTTATTTATTAAATGAGCGATCGCTTCGCTTGATAAGACCCTTATTCATCGTCTGGTGATCGTTTAAAGCCCTTTCAGTTTGCACTGAAACTGTCTTTTGGACCCTATAACCTTTTGGATTATATGGAGAAAAATCCTGGACTGTTTTCATCAAAAACCTTCATTTCTTTTCCACTGAAGAAAGAAAGACATGGACATCTTGGATGACATGGGGGTGAGTTCAAAAGTGAACTACTCCTGTAATAAAACAGAAATCTGTGTGGAGAGATTTTCCTGCAGTGTTTACATTAGATAAACTACAGTGTTTGGATTCTCTTGATTTAGACGAGTGAGACGATCTTCATGTAGATCTGAGACTAGACTTTAGTAACTGCCAGTCCAAATGAAAAAGCAATACTTTACCTAAAAAAGGAAATTTGTCATGTACTCTCCCTCGTGTCGTTCCAAACAAGACTTACTTCGAAACTCAAATGAAGATATTTTAAACCTGAGAGATATGAAAGTCCATTCTACCAAAACATTGACAACTCACAAAGTACATGAGGCATTTTGTAAGTGCTTTGATGGAACAGATTTATTATATTTAAAGATTTAAAGCTGTTATTCACATACAGTAGTGGCTAGCTCTGTGGCAAGTAAACTAGATATCATATTGTGCTTTGTGTGAGAGATATATACACTCACCGGCCACTTAATTCAGGGTACCCCATGCTAGTAACGGGTTGGACCCCCTTTTGCCTTCAGAACTGCCTCAATTCTTCGTGGCATAGATTTGAACAAGGTGCTGGAAGCATTCCTCAGGGAGTTTGGTCCATATTGACATGATGGCATCACACAGTTGCCGCAGATTTGTCGGCTGCACATCCATGATGCGAATCTCCCGTTCCACCACATCCCAAAGATGCTCTATTGGATTGAGATCTGGTGACTGTGGAGGCCATTTGAGTACAGCGAACTCATTGTCATGTTCAAGAAAACCAGTCTGAGATGATTCCAGCTTTATGACATGGCGCATTATCCTGCTGAAAGTAGCCATCAGAAGTTGGGTACATTGTGGTCATAAAGGGATGGACATGGTCAGCAACAATACTCAGGTAGGCTGTGGCGTTGCAACGATGCTCAATTGGTACCAAGGGGCCCAAAGAGTGCCAAGAAATATTCCCCACACCATGACACCACCACCACCAGCCTGAACCGTTGATACAAGGCAGGATGGATCCATGCTTTCATGTTGTAGACGCCAAATTCTGACCCTACCATCCGAATGTCGCAGCAGAAATCGAGACTCATCAAGACCAGGCAACGTTTTTCCAATCTTCTATTGTCCAATTTCGATGAGCTTGTGCAAATTGTAGCCTCAGTTTCCTGTTCTTAGCTGAAAGGAGTGGCACCCGGTGTGGTCTTCTGCTGCTGTAGCCCATCTGCCTCAAAGTTCGACGTACTGTGCGTTCAGAGATGCTCTTCTGCCCACCTTGGTTGTAACGGGTGGTTATTTGAGTCACTGTTGCCCTTCTATCAGCTCGAACCAGTCTGGCCATTCTCCTCTGACCTCTGGCATCAACAAGGCATTTCCGCCCACAGAACTGCCGCTCACTGGATGTTTTTTCTTTTCGGACCATTCTCTGTAAACCCTAGAGATGGTTTTGCGTGAAAATCCCAGTAGATTAGCAGTTTCTGAAATACTCAGACCAGCCCTTCTGGCACCAACAATCATGCCACGTTCAAAGTCACTCAAATCACCTTTCTTCCCCATACTGATGCTCGGTTTGAACTGCAGGAGATTGTCTTGACCATGTCTACATGCCTAAATGCACTGAGTTGCCGCCATGTGATTGGCTGCTTAGAAATTAAGTGTTAACGAGCAGTTGGACAGGTGTACCTAATAAAGTGGCCGGTGAGTGTATATATATATATATATATATATATGTATATGTGTACACACATTTGCTGTTCATGTAGTCAGCGTTTGGTTTATTACTCTGCTTTGATTGAACATGAAAACAAAACCAACAGTTTTTGTCTTCTCCAGCTATCAGAAAAACATGTTCTGAGAATGTTTGGCTAACACCGTTTCGAATGTCCTCTGAACGCTGGAAATGGCCTCCCAGCGCTCCTACAACGCGGAGGGAATCAGGAGCGTGACATTGACGGCTCTGTAATTCTACCTGTGATTGACTTTATGACGGCTGGAGTGACACAACCAATCGTTCAGGCTTTCAAGCCGTGCCAAAAGTTTCCTGGGAGAAAGTGTGGAGAAGGAGGAGGGCATTTGTTGACACCACTGGGAAGCGGTTCACCTCCCCAGCCTGCACTTTTAATGGCACTGAATTACAGGGCTGGCTGGAAGGCAACAACTGGCTTAAAACGGGCCATGTTGACAGGAATGACACGGCTACGCTCTGGGCTCCATTAGAGGACCTCTTAAAGACCCCACGCTCCTCCTCCCTGACCATTATCCCCTGACACCTCTTATTTTCATATTGACACATGGTTAAAGCCGTCAGGAAACGAGGCTTCCTGAGCGAGATGCTTGAGAGACGTGCCTCGTGCGTTCACATTTAGCCCTTTAGCGGATGCTTTTAATAATAATGATCATAATACCAGACCAAGACAAGCAGAAGGGACTCATCAAACACGAGGAGAAGACAAAACAAGGACTGGGGGAAGATGTGGCTAAAAACATATTTCTTAAATGTAAATAGATTTGAATCAGAGGAACCAGGTTTTTTGTGGGCAGGATTAATAAAATTTAAAATAATCATGTGAAAGCCAAACATTTTGGGAATGCGCCAGTCCAAAAACAAATACATTATTTTTAAATCATTCACCCTGTCAAGCCTATATTTTTCTTAATGGAAATGTTTAAACTTCAGACAAAATTTAGAAAGTAATATACGGAGGAGAAAACTGCTCCAAACTGAGCAAAAATATGCAATTTGCATGTGCATATGCTGATATTTATATGGACACAATGTAATTTCAATGTATCCCATGCAATTTTTATGATCAAAAAGTTTCAAATATGATACAGCAGGTGTTAATATGCGCACTTGTTGGTAAAGTGAGTTTAAAACACTGTATTAGCAGGTACATGTGTTCATTTGGTCAGTCATTATGATGAAAAAAAAAAACATTGTTAATAATAAATCAGCAAAAAATTATCACGGTATTTAAATAATACAATTTTCCTTCTCGCACACAATGGTGAGAGTTTATATTGTGTGTTTGCGTGTAAGTTCAGTGAAAAAAAGTTAGTTAAGAGCTCTCAGAAGAGCTGAGTCTTAGATTAGTGAAGTTCATTCATCACTGAGGAACAACTACGAAACAATGAAACTGCATGTCTACCAAAGAAAGTGAAAAAAAAATGCTGTTATTTTAAATTAAAAAAAAGAACCATAGGACTGTTATCTCTGACTCATCCTCTGGATAAAGGAATTATGAAACTTGAGTCATTGCATATATACAGATAAAAGACAAGTATTATAATAGTTTTAAGATTATTTATGACACCATTACTCTCTTTAATTTGGGATTTAATTTGGTCTGTGTATTTTCAGACACTGCCGCAGCAACTCACTGGAGATGCTTGGATTGCTCTTTTACATGCTTGAAGGCAAGATGTATTTCTATAGCGCTGGGCTTTACACAATAAATGAATGGAATCATTATAATAAATAAAATAAAGTAATAATCAATGATACAAAAATAAAGGGTATGAGTACGAACTCAATAAGCTCCCTCGGTGGGACATCACTCTACACTCTAAACAATGCTGGGTTGTTTGAACCCAAATTCGGGTAAAATATGGACAAACCCAAATTTGGGTTGAAAATGTCATTTCAAATTGTAATCCAACTTTCAATTTTTTCAACTGTAATTTTTTTAATTGCATTTTAACCCAACATTTGGGTTTGCCCATATTTGACCCAAGTTTGGGTTGAAACAACCCAGTATTTTTAGAGTCTATTGTACACCAGTAAGCACCCTAGCTCACTACACATTGGTACACTTTTAACTCTGTCTTGCATCACTACTGGTATTCATGAGCAACAGCAGAACTCATTTTTGTATGACATTTTGTAATGCTATGCTATTATTACACATCCCTGCAATGTTTCAGCAAAAAATTGCTGGGCTGTTTTAACCCAACTTTGGGTCAAATATGGACAAACCCAGCCATTGGGTTATATTTTTTAATTACATTTTTAACCCAACATTTGGGTTTGTCCATATTTGACCCAACGTTTGGTTAAAACAACCCAGCATTTTTAGAGTGTATGAATCAATGGTTTGTTTATAAAAAAATCAATCGCATGTCATTGTGTCACGATTCCACCTGTCAGCTCTGTACTACAGTAATCACCCGCACCTACCAGCAATCACCCTCAACTGCTCCACACACACCTTAGTTCTCTGGTCTCAGCTAGGACTCATTCAGGTTGTGGATATTCCTTACCCGAGATACTTCCAGTGTTAATTTCGTTGTCTCCAATCTTACCAGTTTCCAGTCCCTCATTAGTTCTGTACTCAACTCTTTGCTGGTGTGTAGGGAGCATGTGGTGCAATGTACCTGTGTTCATCTGCTTCATCATCATCATCATCATCATCATCATCATCATCGTCTTCCCAGTTGTTGTCTACCTACATATACTTACCATTCACCTGTGTAGAATTTCCTGACAGAAGACCAGACCAAACACAGATTACAGCACAAGCATTCTTCATCATAATGAAAACAAATATTAATTTTGATTTTGAGCTGGAGCTTGAAACGTCTAGAGTCGTTGTGCGACTGACAGCGGGATGAAGCCCACTGTCTCAACCATAATTACAGAAGTAAAGATTTGTTACTCTAAAGCAAAATCCCTCCTTCACAACAGCAGTGAATTCACACACTGCCACAGCAACACAGACCTGAGACCTCTCAAACGCCAGTGGTTCATGTAGGTTGTCTACAAACCAGAAGGTTGGTGGTTCAATCCCCAGTTCCACCTGACCAAGTGTCGAGGTGTCCGTGAGCAAGACACCTAACCCCAGCTGCTCTCGACGGGCTGGGTGGCACCTTGCATGGCTGACATCGCCGTCGGTGTATGAATGAGTGCATGAATGGGTGAATGTGAGGCAAAAATGTAAAGTGCTTTGGTGGCCATTGGGCTATATAAATGTGCTCTATTTACCATGTATTAGTTGTTCTGTCAGGAGAGTTCCCTCCCGAGTTCTGTCAAGAGTCTGCTCCTGAGTTCATTCAAGAGTCTGCTCCTGAGTTCATTCAAGAGTCTGCTCCTGAGTTCAGTCAAGAGTCTGCTCCAGAGTTCATTCAAGAGTCTGCTCCTGAGTTTAGTCAAGAGTCTGCTCCTGAGTTCAGTCAAGAGTCTGCTCCTGAGTTTAGTCAAGAGTCTGCTCCTGAGTTCATTCAAGAGTCTGCTCCTGAGTTCATTCAAGAGTCTGCTCCTGAGTTCAGTCAAGAGTCTGGTCCAGAGTTCATTCAAGAGTCTGCTCCTGAGTTCAGTCAAGAGTCTGCTCCTGAGTTCAGTCAAGACTTCGTTCCTGAGTTCAGTCAAGAGTCTGCTCCCGAGTTCAGTCAAGAGTCCGCTCCTGAGTTCAGTCAAGAGTCTGCTCCCGAGTTCATTCAAGACTCTGCTCGCGAGTTCAGTCAAGAGTCCGCTCCCGAGTTCAGTCAAGAGTCTGCTCCCGAGTTCATTCAAGACTCTGCTCAGCGAGATTCAGTCAAGAGTCCACTCCAGAAGCCTGCTTACTTCCCTGAACTCAACCAAGAGCCTGCACAGCCCAGTGCCCGCTCTCATTCCCAGAGCTCAGTCCAGTGTCAGCTCCAGCCCCTGAAGCACAGGCCAGAGTATGTTTCCGTGTGTAAAATGACCAAATATTTTGCTGAAAGGATTATCACTAAGTAGTAGTAGCTAGAAGTAACTTTCCTGTCCATTCCTGAGAATATAATCCCAGAGTCTGTTCCAGAGAAGGAAATCCCTGAGCCCATTCTTGAAAATGAAGTCCCTCAGTCTGTTCCACAGAGAGAAATCCCCCAATCAAATACAGTGAGTGAGATTCTAGAATTAATTCCAGTGAGTGAGATTCTCAAGTTCATTCAAGTGAGTGAGATTCTCAAGTTCATCCAGGTGAGTAAAATTACTAAGCCCACTCCAGAAAAAGACAGTTCTCGGGCCTGCTTTAGCTCCAGGGCTCAGTCACGAGCCCGCTTCAGCACCATAGCTCGCTCCTGGGACCTCTCCAGCTCCAGAGCTCGTCCCTGAGTCCGCTCCAGCTCCAGAGCTCGTCCCTGAGTCTGCTCCAGCTCCAGAGCTTCGTCCCTGAGTCTGCTCCAGCTCCAGAGCTCGTCCCTGAGTCCGCTCCAGCTCCAGAGCTCGTCCCTGAGTCCGCTCCAGCTCCATAGCTCATCCCTGAGTCTGCTCCAGCTCCAGAGCTTGTCCCTGAGTCCGCCCCAGCACCAGAGTTCGTCCCTGAGTCTGCTCCACCCCAGAGCTCGTCCCTGAGTCCGCTCCAGCTCCAGAGCTCATTCCTGAGTCTGCTCCAGCTCCAGAGCTCCGTCCCTGAGTCCGCTCCAGCTCCAGAGCTCGTCCCTGAGTCCGCTCCAGCTCCAGAGCTCGTCCCTGAGTCCGCTCCACCCCCAGAGCTTGTTCCTGAGACCTCTCAAGTCCCAGAGCTCATCACTGAGACCTATCCAGCCCCAAAGCTCGTTCCTGAGATCTCATCAGCTGCAGGCTCGTTCCTGAGATCTCATCAGCCGCAGAGCTCATTTCTGAGACATCTCCAACCCCAGAGCTCGTTCCTGAGACCTCTCAAGCCTCAAAGCTTGTCCCTGAAACCTCCCCAGCCCCAGAGCTCGTACCTGAGTCCTCTCCAGCCCCAGAGCTCGTCCCTGAGACCTCTTCAGCCCCAGAGCTCAACTCTTAGTCCGTTCCAGCCCCCAGAGGTCTTTACTGAGATCTCATCAGCCCCACAGCTCGTCGCTGAATCCGGTACAGCCCCACAGCTCGTTCTTGAGACCTCTCCAGCATCAGAGCTCGTCCCTGAGTCCACTCCAGCCCCAGAGCTCTTTATTGAGATCTAATCAGCCCCATACTTCTTCCCTGAGTCCGGTCTCCAGCCCCAGAGCTTGTTGCTGAGACCTCTCCAGCCCCAGAGCTCATCCCTGAGTCCACTCCAGCCCCAGAACTCCGTCCCAGAAACCTCTCCAGCCCCCAAGATCGTTCCTGAGTCCTCTCCAGCCCCAGAGCTCATTCCAGAAACCTCTCCAGCCCAAAAGCTGGTTCCTGAGATCTCTCATCAGCCCCAGAGCTCATTTCTGAGACCTCTCCAGACCCAGAGCTCGTCCCTGAGACCCTCTCCAGCCCCAAAGCTTGTTCCTGAGTCTGCTCCAGCCCCAGAGCTCGTCCCTGAGACCTCTCTCAGCCCCAGAGCTCATCCCTGAGACCTCTCCAGCCCAGAGTCTCGTCCCTGACACCTCTCCCAGCCCCAAGCTCGTCCCTGAGACCTCTCCAGCTCCAGAGCTCATTCCTGAGTCTGCTCCAGCTCCCAGAGCTCCGTCCCCTGAGTCCCGCTCCAGCTTCCAGAGCTCGTCCCTGAGTCCCGCTCCAGCTCCAGAGCCTCGTCCCTGAGTCCGCTCCACCCCCAGAGCTTGTTCCTGAGACCTCTCAAGTCCCAGAGCTCATCACTGAGACCTACTCCAGCCCCAAGCTCGTTCCTGAGATCTCATCAGCTGCAGGCTCGTTCCTGAAGATCTCATCAGCCGCCAGAGCTCATTTCTGAGACATCTCCAACCCAGAGCTCGTCCCTGAGACCTCTCAAGCCTCAAAGCTTGTCCCTGAAACCTCCCCAGCCCCAGAGCTCGTACCTGAGTCCTCTCCAGCCCCAGAGCTCGTCCCTGAGACCTCTTCGGCCCCAGAGCTCAACTCTTAGTCCGTTCCAGCCCCAGAGGTCTTTACTGAGATCTCATCAGCCCCACAGCTCGTCGCTGAATCCGGTACAGCCCCACAGCTCGTTCTTGAGACCTCTCAGCATCAGAGCTCGTCCCCTGAGTCCACTCCAGCCCCAGAGCTCTTTATTGAGATCTAATCAGCCCCATACTTCTTCCCTGAGTCCGGTCCAGCCCCAGAGCTTGTTGCTGAGACCTCTCCAGCCCCAGAGCTCATCCCTGAGTCCACTCCAGCCCCAGAACTCGTCCCCCAGAAACCTCTCCAGCCCCCGAGATCGTTCCTGAGTCCTCTCCAGCCCCAGAGCTCATTCCCAGAAACCTCTCCAGCCCAAAAGCTGGTCTCCCTGAGATCTCATCAGCCCAGAGCTCATTTCTGAGACCTCTCCAGACCCAGAGCTCGTCCCTGAGACCTCTCCAGCCCCAAAGCTTGTTCCTGAGTCTGCTCCAGCCCAGAGCTCGTCCCTGAGACCTCTCCAGCCCCAGAGCTCATCCCTGAGACCTCTCCAGCCCAGAGCTCGTCCCTGACACCTCTCCAGCCCCAAAGCTCGTCCCTGAGACCTCTCCAGCCCAGAGCTCGTTCCTGAGACCTTTCCAGCTCCAGAGCTCATCCCTGAGACCTCTCCAGCCCCAGAGCTCGTCCCTGAGACCTCTCCAGCCCAGAGCTCGTCCCTGAGACCTCTCCAGCCCCAGAGCTCGTCCCTGAGACCTCTCCAGCCCAGAGCTCGTCCCTGAGTGCTCCAGCCCAGAGCTCGTCCCTGAGACCTCTCCAGCCCCAGAGCTCATCCCTGAGACCTCCCCAGCCCAGAGCTCGTCCCTGAGACCTCTCCAGCCCCAGAGCTCGTTCCTGAGACCTCTCCAGCCCCAGAGCTCATCCCTGAGACCTCTCTAGCCCAGATCTCGTTCCAGAAACCTCTACAGCCCCAAAACTGTCCCTGAGGCCTCTCTAGCCCAGATCTCGTCCCTGAGACCTCTCCAGCCCAGATCTCATTCCAGAAACCTCTACAGCCCTAGAACTCGTTCCTGAGACCTCTCCAGCCCAGAGCTCGTCCCTGACCTCTCCAGCCCAGAGCTCGTCCCTGAGACCTCTCCAGCCCAGAGCTTGTTCCTGAGGCCTCTCCAGCCCAGAGCTCGTTCCTGAGGCCTCTCCAGCCCAGAGCTTGTTCCTGAGACCCTCTCTAGCCCAGAGCTTGTTCCTGAGGCCTCTCCAGCCCAGAGCTCGTCCCTGAGACCTCTCCAGCCCAGAGCTCGTTCCTGAGGCCTCTCCAGCCCAGAGCTCGTCCCTGAGACCTCTCCAGCCCAGAGCTCGTTCCCTGAGGCCTCTCCAGCCCAGAGCTTGTTCCTGACACCTCTCTCAGCCCAGAGCTCGTTCCTGAGGCCTCTCCAGCCCAGAGCTTGTTCCTGAGACCTCTCTAGCCCAGAGCTTGTTCCTGAGGCCTCTCCAGCCCAGAGCTCGTTCCTGAGACCTCTCTCCAGCCCAGAGCTCGTTCCTGAGATCTCTCCAGCCCCGGAGCTCGTCCCTGAGACCTCTCCTGCCCAGAGCTCGTTCCTGAGATCTCTCCAGCCCCGGAGCTCGTCCCTGAGACCCTCTCCAGCCCCAAAGCTCAGCCAAGCCACAACCCTGCATCTCTTCCCAAAGAGAGGCTCCCCTAGTAAGGCTGTGAGAATCGACCCTACACCCAGTGATTTAATCTCCAGCATCCACTGGAAGGATTTTACGATTGAGACAGAACGCCCCAGATAGCGCAGACGTTCCCACTCAACTTCAGCTGTGAAGCAGCTCTACTCCGCCTGAGTCAGCTCAATGTTGATTCAGTTTAGTCCAATAACTGTGCGTACACTTGCAGGTAAAGATCATGCATGAATTTGGAAATTTGGTCTGTTCACAAGCAAAGATCGTTGCAGATGCATTAGTCCTGGAGGAGTAAACAATGAGTAAATTCACTTGTGGTAGCTGAGAATAATGGGTAGGAGCTCTGACAGAAAGATTTTAGATTCTGAGCACTGATAATTTCACACATCAAACTCCACACACACGACCTGAAGAGCGCAGTGTTTTGTGGTCATGCGTGATTGAGGATTCTGCAGATCCGAGCTCAGACGAGCAGCTTGTTAGAGGCCGTAATGGATGAGCTGCTGTCACTCATTAAATATCGCACTGTTAATGCTCTTTGTGTGTTTATTATCATCCACACAATTAGCACACGCCGGTCAGAGCGCCAGAGTATTTTTAGTCTGGGTTTGATTTCAACCAGAGATGACATGAAAAGAGACGTCCTAACAGATCTCGTCAACCGCTGCATTTCTATGTACAGTCGGAAAAATAAATCATTCATCCCTAAATTTAGATGTGCTTCCCATTGTGTGGAAATTCACTTCTAGCCTTTGAAAGATAAAATGCAGGAACTATTTGTGGTCGAACGACAGGATATTTTTACACAGGGTCTGTTTATGATCCATGCTCTCTTTCCTCTAACTTCTATGAAGAATTAGTTTAAAAAATCTCCAAGCGCGTACAAAAAATGAAAAGGCGGTCCAGGTGCATTTCTGTCTGGACGATGACATCATTTTCTTTAAAGTTGCAATGAACTATTTTAATAATTATCTTTACAACAGATGTGAATAAACACTGAACTGACTCTCCTGTAAGGCTGCTTTGAAACAGTCGTGTTGTATGAAGAGCTGTGTTGATAAAGCTGACCTATGAAATCCGCTGCGTTTGTTAATCGAATTGCTTATTGCAAGTAAATTAAATATTGAGTTCTGATAATGAAATGTAAATGAAGTCCTATACATTTTAAAAACAAAGAAGATATATTTATTTAAGAGTGACAGAACAATTAGTTTTACAATTAGCTTCATATCTGGACATTGTCAACAGAAGTCCACCATTTTCAGAAGTGCAGAAATGACTGAGATTTAATACAAATACAAATTCAATTCAGATTACATTTAATACAGCCTGTCAGAAGACATTAATGCATTATAAATACAGTACTATTCAAAACTTGGGAGTTTTTTAATTAATTACTTTTATTCATCAAGGACGCATTAAATTGATCAAAAGTGACAGTAAAGACATTTATAATGTAACAAAAGATTATATTTCAAATAAATGCTGTTCTTTTGAGTTTTCTATTCAAAGAATCCAGATAAGAAATGGATGATTTCCACAAAAATCTGAAACATTGATAATAATCAGAAATGTTTCAGATCCTCATATTCGAGTGATTTCTGGAGGGTCATGTGACACTGAAGACTGGAGTAATGATGATAAATTCAGCTTTGATCACAGGAATTAATTACACTTTACTGTATATTCACATAGAAAAACCTGATTAATATTAATATTTCACTGTTTGTACTGTATTTTTGATCAAATAAACGCAGAATTAGAAGCCCTAATTGCAAACGTTTGACTGGCATATAATAAATCTAGCATGTTCTCATTGGTTATATACAGTGTTTTATGAAATGCTCTAAAGCGTAACTCATGCAGTGATTGTGTTAGTATTTTGTGTATTTTGTCGCAGTATTCCTCATCGTTCCTCGTTTATCGACGCCGCCGAGATATTTACAGTCACTCAGGAACAAGCGAGACAGGAATATAAAAGCATGTAAATAAAACTCTATTCTCCGACGCCGTCGTGCCGCTGAATGTTGATGTGTTTCACTGCTCACGGGAAAGAGAAGCAAACGTGTGTGTGTGTGAGTTAATACTGTAACTAACTGTCAGTGAGGTCAGAGGTCAAGCACTGATACACACACACACACACACTGCTGATCAATGTATTGCTCAAGGTTAGTTAATACATTATCTAATGTACCTTATTGTACAGTGTTGCCAATAAAGGTTCTATTTTGATCGATGATTCCATGGAATCTTTATAAAGAATAAAAAGGTTTTTTAACCTTCTTTAGATTTTTTTCTTTTAGATTTTTTAAATAATATATATGGTTCACTGAAATGGAAAATAAAAATGGTTATTTTCAAGACTGTACGATTTGAACAATAGAGTAGACCAGTGTGTGTGTGTGTGTGTGTGATGAATAATGATAGGGCTGGTAAACGGCTAATGAATGAGTCCAGTTTACCAGTGAGTGATGCGCTCTGGTTCGGACTGGTCCCCGGGCCGGCGCTGGAGTGTCTGCCATCCTCACACACACTGTAATTGGTCATTTGACATGAGGAACCTGACCGCACCTCCGCTTGACCCGAGAACACCTCACACACTCCTGCTGGACGGACACACACTCTCCAGGACAGAATACACACATTCATGCCTTCACAGAATTCATTCTGCAGTGTTTGTAGAAATGCTTCAGAGACTCGGCCGTACGTCCCCGGATCCTCTCCGCGTCACATGACCAGAGACACGCGCAGGGTTACGAGTGTGTGACAGCAACACACACACACACTGATTCACTCTCTCTCAAATACACAAACTCTCACACACACACACTCTCTCAGCGCTGTGGTCGGCCAGCAGGGGGCAGTAGTGAGTTATGTACGGATGAAGCCCTGCAGGAAAACTGCAAACAAAAGACTTTCTTTGTTGCTCCAGATAATGAAAGAATACCGGAACAGCTTCTCACAAAAGATCCGCTCGACACGCAGGCCAATACACACACACACACACACACACACACACACACACACACACACACACACACACACACACACACACACACACACAGCCCTGAGTTTACAACATCACACTGCAACACACACACTGAAACACTTCAGATTCCCAGAGGAATTAGAGAGGCAGTGAAAGCACATCTCACACACACACACACACACACACACACACACACACACACACACACACACACACACACACACACACACACACACACACACACACACACACACACACACACACACACACACACACACACACACGGGAAATAAAGAAAACAAACATTTGCATCAGTTTTATTCGCCAGAAGCGGTTAAACATAAACTTCACAACTTCACCTCAATATATATATATAAATACTCACTACTGAGATCCTCTGTTCCCAGAACACACACAACACAAACAAAACAACAACATTTATTCCCTTGAGGTTTAAACACAGAAGAAAATTTATATTTGAGAAATTATGGAAATCTTTACAAGTTTACAATCAAATGTTCCTCTCACATACACAAACACACTCTCTCCACAGTACATACACTCACACACACATCTCTCTCATACACACATCTCGCTCTCACACACACAAACACACCTATGTATATTCAGTAGCTTTATTTTTCTACTATAGTTTTCTACATATTCATCATTGAAAAAAGGAAGAAATTATGAAAATAGAAGATTATTAAAAATAGAGACAGTCTTAAATAATAAACAAAAAAATCACAGGAAAAAGTGGAAACCAGAAACCTGATGTAGCCTACGTATAAAATGTGTTTTGTTGACATGAATGAATGTATTTTGGTTAAAATAACTTCAATGAAACCCGTTAATTTAGACCATTTTCTCAGCTTGTGCAGAAATGCGCTGTGATATTTTATTCTTTTTTTTAAGTAAACGGTTTCATATAATTTAATAGCTATGACAATAAAACACAGAATCGGTTTATTACGAATCAGGTTGTGTGTGTCAAAAGCACACAGCGACATGACTGTTATATACATGTGTGTGTGAATGTGATTTCCCGCTGGTGTTTGTGTGTGTGTGTGCGGATAATGAGTGTGTTATTGTGGCGTCGGCTGCTATCAGCGCCACTCTTCAAACACAAACACATTTGTCAGAGTTATTGACCTTTATCTCTGCACTTTCCTGACAGCCTTCTGCAGTTATTGACAATACAAACACAGGGCAAAGCATAACCTTTCATTTAGCCAGCGTCTGCCTCTGTCTGCCTCGCGCGCAGTGTGTGTGTGTGTAAATGAGACGCTCTCAGTGTGTGTGTGTGTGTTTGTGTAAATGAGACACAATGCCTTCGCTTCTCTCCTTTAGATCTGACTGGATAATGTCATTAGAAAGATACAATGCCACGAATCTTCAATCTGATGTTGTGCTGTGTGTGTTTGCTCTCCGATATCATCCACACACTCCAAGAGCTGCGCAGGGGAACCACAGCACGAGCAGATATTATTATAATAGTGTGAATGTCCGAGCACAGGTATGTTCACTGAGCTTACGTGTAAACAGAGACACACACAACACTGGCCAATAATCATCAGCAAACACACACATCACAGTATCTTTCATGATGAGACACATGCCTCAGGATATTAGCAGTGATTGCATAAAGAAAATCTCTCTAAACACACACACACACACACACACACACACACACACACACACACACACACACACACACACACACACACACACACACACACACATACACACACACACACACACACGAGTGTGATTTCTCACTCACTAATGATTGATAGATAGAAATGCTATTTTTTAAATTCCTCATTTTGATATAGAAATGTCAAATAATTTATATTTGTAATATTATTCTGATATCAGAATTGTGAGCGATGGGTAGCCTATTTTCCTGAATCCGAGAGTAGCCTATACTCCTGAACACACACAGACACCCAACAACATTTCAGAAATGACGGAAATCTTTCTACAAGTTTGCAATCATTTCTTCATCCACACACACACACAGAGTGTATGAGTTTCGCGCACCTCACAGGAACACACTGCCGAGGTTTAGAGTTTTCTGTCAGAGTAATTAGCGGTGGGTCCGAGCTCCGGCCCTGACAGGACTCAAAGTGTGTGTGTGTGTGTGTGCGTGTGTGTGTGTGTGTGTGAGCAGCACGGGCCGCTACACACACTCACACACACACACACACATCTCCTCTCGACATGATTAATGAGCTTCAGTCGCGCTCTTTGTTTCGGCGCGCGGCCATTTAGTGTGAAACACAATCCAAAAATATTATCTATCCCCAATTAATCCGGCACATTTGCTCATACCACACATGTTGTTCGGGCCAATTTGCAGCGATGGGGGAGGATGTCGCGAGCACAATTACATTTAATTACTTGCCGTCTAATTACGTTCATTAAAAGCTAATAAAATAAATGAGTGAAGCAGCTTTAAAATCTCAGAGTCTTGTACTCTTTCATGTGAAATATAGCTGTGGGATTTCAGGGACATGACGGATCAAGTCCACGCGTGTGTGTGTGTCGTGTGTGTGTGTGTGTGTGTGTGTGTGTGTGTGTGTGTGTGTACACCCATGGAGAGCTCGTGCTTTTAAAAATAAAACCTCAGTGCATTGGACATCAGCAGGTGCCAACAGATCAGCAGCATCGCCGTCCAAACACACACTTATTAACAGTTTAGGCCATATGAGGGGGACTGGTCTATGGAAAGTAGATTAAAGTCAGCATGAAATGGAAGTCTTCTCTCCATGTCGGATATCGCGGGAAACGCTCCTGGAACCGGAACACATGTGGGCGGGGCTTGACTGTTTCTGAGGGGAATTGATTGGATGTTTGCTATTGGTGGATTTCAGCAATACATACAGAAATTGTACAAATTTTTACAAAAACACGACCAAAACCAAACAATACAATCAGTGTAGGGGTAGTTACTCCAAAAAGTAATTAGTTACTAGTTACTTTTGTAAATTGTAATGAGATTACTTTACTGGTTACTGCATTGGAAAAGTAACTTCAGTACTTATTACTTTACTTTCCCGTTTGTTAATTTACCGTGTAGATATATTATCAGTTTTTACCCCATCATGTAAAAATGTATACAAAAATGGCATGAGAGATCAATATCCCTGTCTGCACAAATATATATGCCGCACTGTAAAATTCACAAACAACAGGATAAAGGAGGCTATGCTGGGGTCATTTTAAAATGGGTTCAACACACACGTTTCAAAACACACGCTGGGAGAATAAAACTCTTCTCCTGTGAACAAAAATAACCAGCTTTTTATTCGACTCATGGCAATAAAAAAAAATAATAACAAATAAGATGTCAATGAAAAATAATAAAATAAAGGTCACTTTATCCAATAAAATTCTTAATCTTAATTTAAAATGCATTTTTCAATGGTCGACAGGGGAACCATGTCTTCTACAATCAACCCTGCAACAATCCTGTTCATTTCGTTTTGTGTTATCCAAGACTTTCGAGCCTTGTTTTTACTCTATGCGTCGGCACGAGCGGGAAGGTGCGCGCGCAAACAGCTCCGAGGATGAACCACAAGAAGAGACGAATCTGATGCCTACATCTCCGCAACGGCACCCAGATATTGCACGTCTAAATCAGTTATTTATGTTTACAAAATCAGCCTAAGATCCATGTTTTATAAAGTGTCCACGAATTTGTGAAATGTTTAGTGAAATTAGAAAATAGAGATCATAGAGACATGGCTCATGCCATTTTGTATCATAGAGATCGTTCATTTAGTTCTTTAGCCTATATACATGTTTTTATATCCACAAGTTGTTCTAATGTAGCAAGTAATAATCTTAGGGTTTACTATAGCCAACAATTCACACGGATATTTTTGTCCTTTCGAGCAGTAAACTGAAAGTGATGTGAATATTGCGATTTGCCGAACCCCGTCTCTGTCTCCACTTCCCTCTCTCCTTCACTCAAATCGGTCTCTATGGCAACGGTGCGCATGCACCACTAGACGGAACTTTCCACACAGGCGAACACGGCTCGGGTAACGCGTTCCTTTAGTATAGTAAAGTAGTGTAGTTACCAATATATTTTTAGTGTAATGCGTTCCTTTACTTCGTTACCCAAACAAAAGTAATATTGTTACTGTAATTCGTTACTTTGTAACTCGTTACCCCCAACACTGTTGAAAAAGGTAAAGAAAGAAAAGAAATATCTTAAAATTGAATATGTCCTTTGGGTATTTTAAGGTATTCAGTAATTCAACCCTTACTCTGGTTACAAAACAACCCAAGTTGGGTTGAAAATGGACCAACAACAACAACAACAACAAAACCAGCACATGGGTTGTTTTAACTCAGCGATTGGGTTAAATGTCTGACCAAGGTGCTGGGTAGTTTTATTTAACCCAACTATTTAAAAACAGTTACTAGATGGCTGGTTAAAATGAACACAAAATAAGACATTAAAAATCAGACACATAATAACTAGAGGCAACAATAATCAAAAGGTGAATATTTATCAATAAGCAATTTAATAAATGCTTATTGTTTCATTATTATCCATTAAACATATTCATAAATGTTCATTTTCAACATACTTTGGGTTCATTTTAAGCAAGAAATACAGTAAACAATAGTTGAGTTAAATAAAACTACCCAGCAGGTTTGGCAAACATGTAACCCATTGAGTTAAAGTTAAAACAATGCAAGATTATTAACCCAAGATTATTAATCATGAGACACTCATAAATTTGCAACATCACATTAAAAAACAAACGGACGAGAATTGTTCATTTTGATTTCATGGTGACTTTAAATCAGATCTGAGAACAAAAAATGTGAAGAGAAGTGTGTAAATAAGCATGTTTTAAATGTGTGTGTTTTGCGGCGGGAGGCTGACATGTGTGTCCGGTGTGTGTCGAGGGGAAACGCTGTCATTAGAGACGCAGCTCTATAACGGTGTGTGTGACCGCAGCGATGCAGAGATCAGTGTCTCACAGACACACACACTTACACACTCCTTCATCTCCTGCTGAGAGCGACTGCACAGCTGGTTAACATCACTGCGTGTTACACGGGCCTGTTTACATCAGCCTCCACACACACACACACACACACACACACACACAAACTCAACACCTAGGCCTACCCATTACACACACACACACACACACACAGTCACACTCCCCTCTGATCCGTTTGTAACAGCCATTATATCCTCTGATGTTATCACTGGCGTACACTGATCCGCTGATCCACTCACACACACACACACACACTCCTCTCACTCTCTCTCTCTGATCCACACACACTCTCTTGTCTCTCTCTCTGATCCACTCCTCTTCTCTCTCTCTCTGATCCACACACACACACACACACACACACACACCCCTTTCTCTCTCTCTCTATGATCCACACACACACACCTCTCTCTCGATCTGATCCCACACACACACACACACACACACACACACACACACACACACACACACACACACACACACACACACACACACACACACACACACACACACTCCTCTCTCTCTCTCTGATCCACACACACACTCAGCATTACTCTGCCTCAGGACCTCTCTGAAATGCCTTTCTGAGGAGCACTGTCTGATCCAGGGGTCAAAGGTCACTCACTCACACACACACACACACAGCGCTACACTTACACACACTGGATTACTGTCTGTGATACACTACAGTCTAAGTGTTCACCACAATCGTACAAACCCAGTAATCTTTCCCAGTCTGAGCTGAAACAGGTGAACATGGAGTTCATGTCAACACAGTTATTATAGACTTATTTTGAGAATATTATAACAGTGATATGAACCAGAATTATTCAGATTCACATGAAAATGTCTCGTGTCTCCAGAGTTTGAAAGGCTGAAATGAGAAATAACGGATCGACACAGTAAGAGGTTTATCAGAAATATGAGCCATTTATGACGAAGTAGCCCTTGAAATAAAGACACTACTGATGCTTAATAAGTTTGTCAGAAAATAGGCCTATCTATGTCAGTATTTTAAACCAAAATACATTTTAAACGCACATAGTCAGACTCTGTATTAAACCTTGAACATGTCAGTTTGTAGTTTGTAGAATTACGTATGCGATTACGGACAGTATTTGTTTATTTTAAGGGATTGTTTTGGGGGCAAAATACAAAATATAAATCGCTTAAAAACATTAAACGTTTACGCTCGTCCAGAAATATTAGTGTGGCATAATTAATGTTAAAAGCGTCAGCTAAATGAATAAAAATGTAATGTTTTGGTAAAATGTAGTGCTCTTAGGTTTAATGAATGATTATAGTCTAGACTCGGACGAGTAATGAAACCAATTCTGGATCTGAAATTGATAAACTGTCAACTTTTATACCGTTACGTATGGTTTCTTCATGTAAAGCTAGACAGTCTAATGATTTATTTATCCGGTAACACTTTACAATAAGGTTCATTTATTAAACATCAGTTCATGCATTAACTAACATTAACTAACCATTTGATTCTGTATTTGTTATTCTTTGTTAACGTCAGTTAATACACTGTTAGTTCACAGTGCATTAACTAATGTTAACAAGATTTTAATAAAGTATTAGTAAATGTTGAAATTGACATGACCAAATAATAACAAATGCTGAAGAAGTATTGTTCATTCTTTGTTACTGTTAACTAATGTAGTAACTAATGAACCTTATTGTAAAGTGTTACCATTTATCCTTATATCAACATCAGGCAGCTTCACGTCTAATCCTCCAATCAGCTTCCGCTGTGCTCAACGACAAAATCCATCACGACCAATCAGGAGCGCGTTTCCTTCGATGTGACGTTTGAACGCGTTCGCGGGAGTGGACCAGGAAGTGGTGCAAGTGTTTGGCGTAATAACTGTGTTGTTTATGTTGTGAAAGTGTTTTTAATTGAATCATGGGTTCCGTGTCAGACAGCGCCGCTCTCGCAGGTACAGTACAGTGTGTGTGTGTGTGAGTGTGTGTGTGTGTGTGTGAAAGAGAGCTGACAGCTCTCCTCATGTTTGTATATGCAGATTTAACATCTATCTGTGTAAATGATGTTGTATTTATATAGAAAACGTATCATGCCTTTACACGATGGAACAAACTGCGACAAATGATAAAAATCACCATGATAACCAGCTCTGCTAATTACAAATTAGGCAAATTAGGGTTATACATCACTGTCGTAAAATAACATCGTGCATCTGTTAGTCTTAAGGAGATGTCAGTGTCAAACTGCTGTTTTCCACACTAAACACTGTAAGACTTTATAATTAAGAGTCCTCATGGACACATATAAGCTTTAATACTAACAATAGCTCTAATTTGTGTACACACACACACACACACACACACACACACACACACACACACACACACACACACACACACACACACACACACACACACACACACACACACACACACACACACACACACACACACACACACACACACACACACACACAATATGCTAGTTTATAAAAGAGCTATTGTTAGGATTAAAGGTTATATCTGTCATGAAGACTCTCTCTGTGTGTGTGTGTTATATATATATATATATATATATATATATATATATATATATATATATATATATATATATATATATATGGTTATTTTTGTCATCATAGTTTCATCGTTTTCGTTTTTTATAAATCAAATGTAAGTTCATATCTCAGTTACACTTAGTAATTGTTGTCACAGTCTCCTGATTAAATAAGCATTACTTACAATATCAACAAAAAGAGAGAGAAATGCAATTCTTTTTTTGTATATATATATTTTTTTACATTAACAATGTAATTAAATGCTCTTTTAAAACCAAGTATAAATCTCATCATGATCGTGTTTTAAGCAGTTTTACATTTATACATCTTGTAACGAAATGCAGTAACAATTTAAATATGTTTTATTTGTGAACGGTGTATTTTGGATCATCCGTCATGATGGTTGCTCGCTGAAATCCCCGAAGTATCGTGTGTTCAGGCCTCGTCAAGTTTGATTTTGACATGATATCTGAGTGGCTGAGTTGATTACTTAATTTTAGTTAGTCTTCCTAATTTAACACCTTCATTTTGTTCAATCAGACTAGGGGTGGGCGATATGATCAAAATCTTAATTTTGAATCATTTCGTTTCACGAGTGCGATACGTTATTTTTGCTTTAAATGAGGTTTTTATGACATCTATCACTAATTCTTGTCACCATCTTAAATATCACAAAAAAACTAATGCAAGCCTAAGTATAAAAACTCTTAAATTTACTGGATATAAGGAAACGCGAGACAACGAATAGCAACTAATTAAAAGCTTGTAGGAAGTAGGGATGTGCTACGAATATTCAAATTTTCGAAATATTCGATATGTAATTATTATTCGAAAAATAAAATACTATTCGAATTTTGAATACGTTGCTTTGCTGGCCGTAAATGCAGTGAGTCCATGATAAATCCTAAGAACTAACTCGCAGTTATAATTAAATGCACTGGATGGCGCTGTGGAGTGTGTTAACAAGTTGTCTGTATTTGATCACATAATGTTGTCGTCTGCCTCACGAAGTTTGGAATTAACGTTACTTGAAAAGGATCTTACTAAACGGAATTACTTTTGATCAAATTAATTAATTAATCTGAGTTATGATATCATCACCATGAGAAATCACATGAAATCCAAACAGTCGAAGTGAGGAAAGATAACGTTAGCTGTTCATCATTGCATCACAACTGCAGGTAAGCGCAGCTGGACCCGCGTGATCAAAGATGTTAACTTATCTAATAGCAAAATGATTTTGAGACACACTTATTTTAAGTTTCGTTGAGGGAGACCGGTTTAAGAACAGAAAATGCAAAGTGCTGTTAGAAACACCGTTCTCTTTGTGTCTCTGAAACGTCTGTCAGCGCGGCGTCTTTTCTCACTCGAGCATAAAGTGCTGGCGACGCCCCTGCATGTAACGTTAGATATTATTGTTTTTCTCAACATAAACGTGAAACAATATAAACACGATAATCAGTCATTTGCTGACTCGTGTGTATAGTGTGTACGTTCTGTACGATATCTGACGCAATCTGCTTTATTAGGGTTTTTTTTCCGCTCGCGCTGCTTGAGCATGCTTTTAATAATGCTTTTTTATACATATATTTTTTGTTTACACATAGGCCTACTGTTTAATGTTTTCAACTAAAAGAAAACTTGAATTACTATTTGTAAGCTTGTTGTGTATTGCCTAATTGTAAGCTTGTCCAGAAATTGTGACAAAAACGTAAAAAAAAACAAAACTTAAAACTAACGTCTTTTTCGTTAAACATAATTTAAATAAACGAATATTCGAATATTCGATTTTTATGAGCCCGAATATTCGAATGCAATATTTTTGAAAAATGCCCATCCCTAGTAGGAAGACAAACTACAGTAGAACAAAGACATGAATGAAGTCGACCTACCTGCAAAATGTCAAGCTCTAGAAATAAGAAAAAAACTACATGAAGAGTTCAAGTAATCATACGTATTTAGTCTTTACTGTGTAAATTAAACATACATTACATTTATTCTTGTTGTAGTTCCAAAAGTGACTGAGAATGTGTGATTTTCCTCTGTTCTGTGATTAACGTTAATGGCAGTCATTAGGCTGCTGTCACTTTAAAGGCCCTGAAATCTAAAGTTTTCATCTGTCAGTATGAATGTGTCAGGCCTACGGTTATGACCAATGACAACATTCATACGCATTCAAAACTTGTGTGATCGTCAACGAGAGGATCTCTGAGTGAGCGAGTGAGTGGAGGCGGGGCTTATTTGCATATTCATAGAACCACAAAATACTAAATGAGGCGAGGGGGTCGAGTTACGTTCAAGATATTTTAACTAGGGCTGTCAAATGATTAATCGTGATTAATCACATCCAAAATAAAAGTTTTTGTTTACATAATATATGTGGGTGCACTGTGTAGAATTATTTTATATATAAATAAATACACACACATACATGTATATTTAAGGAAAAAAATATTATTTATATATAAAATATTTATATTTTTATATAATATAAATGATATGTAAATCTATATACAGTATATACATGAAAATATTTCTTATACAAGCATGTGTGTGTATTTATATATAGAAAATAATTCTACACAGTGCACCCACATACATTATGTAAACAAAAACTTTTATTTTGGATGCGATTAATCACGATTAATCATTTGACAGCCCTAATTTTAACGTATGAAGAATTAGTATTTTTGTAGTTTGTGTTATTTCTTCATCCAGCTCTTTGAGTACTCTTGCCTTCTCTTCGTCTCCTGTTCATGACTGCAGTTATCGCAGACCGCTGCGCATTCGGATAAAACATTTACCGTGTTTCGATAATGTCGATATATTGTGCAGCGCTGAGAATAAACCCTGACAGGGTGATCAGGTCTTCATCACACACACACACACACACACACACACACACACACACACACACACACACATGTTGGTGCAACAGCATTATGAGGACTCTCCATAGGCGTAATAGTTTTTATCCTGTGCAAACTATATATTCTATCCCCCTACACTAACGCAATCCCTAAACCTAACCATCACAGGAGACATGCTGCATTTTTTATTTTTTAATAAAACATTGTTTTTTATGTTTTTTAAGCCTTTTGATTTATGAGGACTTTTGATATGTCCTCATAAACCACCAATAAGTTGTAATACCAGTGTAATACACATGTCATTATACAAACTTGTGTCCTCATAAATCATATAAACAAACCCACACACACACACACACACACACACACACACACACACACACACACACACACACACACACACACACACACACACACACACACACACACACACACACACACCTGAAGGGCTTTATTCTGAGATACACATAATTAAAGAACTCTACTCAAAATGTTGATTCGACTGAGTTTTAATATTTTATTAGTTCACCAAAACGCAAAACTTCTACGAAGAAAAGCGGTTCCTCAGCGAGTGTGTAGCGCTGCTGTCTTCAGTGACCGGATGAGTGTGTGTTTCTGCTGTAATCTGGGAATATCACACCGCTGGATGGAGCGATCGACCAATCAGAATCAAGGTATTCCACCGAGTTGTGTAATAATAGGGAATCTGTCTCAGTAATGTGTGTGTGTGTGTTCTCTCTGGTCTGCAGATAAGCAGGAGATGAAGATGAAGATGAGCAGAGCAGAGCACAGGAGCCTGAGCCGCTTCATGGAGCGCCTGCGGCCCACACGCCAGTGTATGGACACACTCAAGGGCCAGTTTCCACAGTAAGACCATCACACACACACACACACACACACACACACACACACACACACACACACACACACACACACACACACACACACACACACACACACACACACACACACGGCAGTGTATGGACACACTCAAGGGCCAGTTTCCACAGTAAGACCATCACACACACACACACACACACACACACCACACACACACACACACGCCAGTGTATGGACACACTCAAGGGCCAGTTTCCACAGTAAGACCATCACACACACACACACACACACACGCACAGTGTATGGACACACTCAAGGGCCAGTTTCCACAGTAAGACCATCACACACACACACACACACACACACACACGCCAGTGTATGGACACACTCAAGGGCCAGTTTCCACAGTAAGACCATCACACACACACACACACACACGCCAGTGTATGGACACACTCAAGGGCCAGTTTCCACAGTAAGACCATCACACACACACACACACACACACACGCCAGTGTATGGACACACTCAAGGGCCAGTTTCCACAGTAAGACCATCACACACACACACACACACACGCCAGTGTATGGACACACTCAAGGGCCAGTTTCCACAGTAAGACCATCACACACACACACACACACACACACACATACACACACACACACACACACACACACACACACACACACACACACACACACACACACACACACACACACACACACACACACACACACACACACACACACACACACACACACACACACACACACACAGACGCTCCGGCTCAGTTCCCTCAGTCGGTCAGTTTACTTTTTTTACGATTTTTTACGATTTTAATACAAACTTATTTAAGAATTGTGTGTGTACGATGTTATTTAGATGCTTCATTTTCTCGCCATGTCATATTTGAAGGATTTGCTCACTCAGAATAAACATAACGTCCTCTTTTATTAGATCAAATATCCAGGGACTAGAATCCCTGACACATCTGAGCTCGTGTGTGTGTGTGTCATCTAATATCTAATAATCTGGTGAATATGTTGATTGTGTGTGTAAAGGCAGAGCCGTGTGTGTGTCGTGTGTTTATTGAATGTAACGCGTGTAACCCCGCCAGACCCTGGGGTTCAGAGGTCATCACACAGGCGCGTGAAGCCGACCCGTTGTGTTCTGGTGCAGTGATCGCAGGCGTGAGCGTCCCGCAGGACTCGCCGCTGTTATTGGCGTCAGCACTTTACAGGAGTGTGTGTGTGTGTGTGTGTGTGTGTGTGTGTTAGCCCCAGATGTGCTGCTTTATACGCCTCTGTCCTCCTGGAATACCCTGATATATGGCTGCGCTCGTCGTGCTCACGGGGTGTTTCGTCTTAGGCACGACTAACGCCTGTTTCTCCGAATACACACACAGCGATTTAAAAAGCTTTGCTAAAGCGTTATGAGTCAAACCATGCGGCTACAGAGCCAATCACAACATTACACACTTTAGCAGGAGTATATCGATATCCTCATGATATTGAACACTGAACTCATGATACATCATATTACTAGATAAAAGGTGACGAATAAAATGATTAAAATGCTAAATGTGATGTATGAGATTGTGTGTGTGTGTGTGTGTGAATGAACAGGCTTGGACTTGGTGCTGAAACCCAAAGCACAGGACAATAGAGACACCAGAAGAACAATATTCATGATTCTGAAGATGAAAACACTGAATTATTGGAGATGAATATGATGATCTCTGTCACTGACTAGATATATTTACAATAATGTCGGACACTTTTACTGGGAACATCAGACATTTGGCATTATCAGGACACACACATATTCCCCAGCGCATTACTATACATTATATTCTACATTATATACTGCAGTTCTCACACTAAAACTTTATTTTTTTTCTCACACAGTAATTTTTATTTTGGGTGAATTATACACAATACATATTGTTGCATTTTTGTGCTCGATATATTGTTACATCCCCTAGAATTTAGGCATCCACCGATATAAAACATTTTGGCCGAGATCGAAATCTGAATCCCAGTTTTGTATAATTTTTGAGAGCCTGAGTACATAAACAGAAGTCGTGTATCCCATTATGATGTTCTCATTGTAATTGACGCTTTTCTGCACAGCATCATGGGTAATGTATTTTTTCTCCACAAATTCCGCTGTTCTACTTGATTATATAAACAATAATGAGAACGAGTGGCTTCAACAGACGCGTATACTGTACATTCCATTGAGATCAGTTTTACTTTTTCCGAAATTCCGTCCTCATTCCCATACTTCATTTTAATGGTTAAATTAAGTTAAAGTAATCAAAAAGCATGTCTAATTATGATAATAGTAAGCGTAAACAATTTAACATCAATACTTGAGAGTGGGCGAGAGCTAAAGAGCTCTTTTGGTGCAATTTGCACACTGTGACTAATTGGTGGAATTTCTGCAGAGCATCATGGGTACTGTAGTTTTTCTCCTCACTTTCAGCTGTTAAACGTGATTGTTTTAAAAAATAAGTTAAAATAATCAACTGAAATCCGTTTTTTTTTCTTCAAAATTTCATCCTTTTGTTTATCTGTTTTAAATCTCCCATAGTAATGGTTAAATTAAATTGTAGTAATTAAAAAGCACATCTAATTGATTGAAATCATGAAACTGACTATTTAAAAATAATTAATTAAAAGCTTAACAAAAAAAAAAATGTTTTAGGGCCGTATGAAAACCACACAATATTTAACAGAGTGGGCGGAGCTAGAGAGCTCTTGGTGCAATTTGCTTGCGTGATTTGGTTCGCTGCATCAATTGGTTGATTTTTCTGCACAGCATCATGGGTACTGTAGTTTCCCCCCCACAAATTCAGCTGTTAAACATGATTATTTAAAAATCAGTTTAAATAATGCAAACGAGTGTGTTCCACAGAAGCTCATACGATCGATTAGCCAGCACTAAGCTCGGCAGGCGTAGTGTTGTCAGCCTGCAGTAACGGGTTCGGCTCGTGCCAATCAGCTGAGTGCGCTCTGGAGGCCTCGTGATTGGACTGGCAGGGAATTCGTGCTCTTAAGACACAACATATCGACTAGGCCATCCATCATCTCTTAGCACACGCGTCAGGCCTGCCAATACACCCCCCGGCCGAGAGCCTGGGTAAACACTAGAGGAGTGTGTGTGTGTGTGTTGTCCTCTGATGCTCTTCATCCGTGTTGTCACTGCTGGGAACACCCAGCCGGCTGAGCTCATCCCATCTGCATGCTTTATCAGCTCAACCGCACCCTGTCCTTTTATAGGCCCCGTCAAATACGCTTTATTTCCCCCAAACTCGATCTTTTCCCATTTAAATTATTCCGGATTCTGCTCTTAAATTTCCCATACTCTATTTAATGGTTAAATTAAGTTTAAGTAATCAAAAAGCATGTCTAATTAATTATGATAATAGTAAGCATATACAATTGAACAACAATTCATGTTTTCCAATTTTTATTTCAATTTCCCATACTCAATTGTAATGGTTAAATTATTTTTTGTAATCAACAAGCATGTTTAATTAATTAGACTTTTAATGAATTGTTAAGTAGTCTAACACAAACAGTTTTGAGACTTGAGAGCTATATACAGTCACTGAGTTGTTCTTCACACAGAATCTAATCCAGTGTATCTGATCATTGAGTGTAGTTCATCCTCCTAATGCATCCTATAAACACTGTCATGTGGTGTGTTTAATCCGCTTTAACACACACCATGTGTAAGTTCATAAGTGGACAGCATTGCTGAGTATTTCCTCTTTAAAGGGGTCATGAACTGGCTTTTTAAATTTTATTATATTGTTGTCTGAGGTCAACTTATGACGTTCGCTTGGTTTTTGCATTCAAAAACATCAAAACTGAATAAGTAATAGGCTATATTCTACCCTAGTTTTGAGCCTAGCTGAAAAACAGTCGTTTTTTATGGGCGTGTCCCACTGAAGACTTGGAAGTAAACGCCCACTGCTGTGAGTGGATAACAGTTTTGCATATTATAATGAGTTTAACTCACCCGTCAGTGCACGTGGGGAAATGTTTGAAACGTCCAATGTTGTCAAATGGCGACCGGAGTGATTGGCCCGTACATGTTCGACCCAGAGTCCGTGTGTTGCTCCATTCCTGTCAGATCCAATATAGACGGCACTGCACCGTTCTTTACTCTTAATCGCTCTGCAAATCCAGTCTTGTTTACGAAACAATCCTCAGTGAAATGAAGCGAACAGACGACGATGATTTACCCTCATCAGCTGGAACGTCATTAAAAATAAAGTTTCTCCATGCAGTCCTATTGGAGTCCAGAGGAAGCTTATGCAGTGACTGTCTTCTTCCACAATATTCTGTAGCGCACGTAGGACTGTAGGACGTTTTCAGTTCTGAAACTTACAGGATATTCTTATAATATGATGACCTCTTAGATGTCAAAAGAAAATTAGATTTCTCAGTTCATCACCCCTTTAAAACTGCAGTGAACCAAAGACAGTCTCAAAAACACGCTGTGAAATCGCTGGTGTTTCTGACGTCACAAACCACCTTGTAATTGAGTGAGTGAGTGGAGGCAGGGCTCATTTGCATATTCATAGGCATTAGGAATTTTGTCTGAAGGTAAAACGTTTAAGTACGTCATTTTGGTGATTAGAGATGAGTTTTAAGAGACTATTAAACGGACTGATGTATCTCTCATCAAACATCTATACGTTAAAGTAAAACTAAAAAAGGACGTGGAAATGGATGCCGATTCATTTGTGAACTCATAATCACTGAACGGTTCTCTGACTGATCTATTGTGATTCTGCACTGTAATAAATATTGTTGGTGTAACTCAAAAGTAAGGCACCTGGTTAGGCCTAGAAGCTGATTTGACAAAAGATAAAAAGTGAAAAATCCTGAAAATGAGTTTTAGGTAATGCATAAGCTGATAATCCGTCTGTGTGTGTGTGTGTGTGTGTGTGTGTGCGGCCAGGAATGGACACTCACTGCTGTGGTGTGTGTGTGAGAGGAACGGATGCGCGCGTAACACAGATGTTGGGGGTCATCTGTCACGCAGGCTCTCGGCCCGAGCGCGGGCTGTTCTGACGGGACCCCCGATCCGACACGGTGCTGTCACTCGCCCGTCTCTCAGCGCGCACGCATGCTAATCCAGCGGCCACAATGAGCGCGCCGTCAGCCGGCCGTCCTGACTCCTGGACATTAGACTTGGAAATGAAGCGCGGCGGTCCGGCTCCTCCTCCCCCGAGAGAGAACAACCCCATGAATGAATCTGGGTGTAATGATCAGCCCTCTTTAAAATGCCATTCCTCCCAGTGTGTGTGTGTGTGTGTGTGTGTGTGTGAGAGCGCTAGCTCGGACAGATGCTCCCCGGTTGGGCGCGTGTGTGAACGCGAGCCTCCGATGCCATGGCCCTTAATGCGTCTGAACGGGCCCTGATGTGCCGCTTTCATCAGCGCCGAGGCGGGCCGCAATATGTTCCCAGTGGCTCGCTTGGGGAATATGAATTTTGATTAAGGATGCACTCAGGCTTTTGAAATTCTGAAGAAGTGTCAGAATAATGGATGTCGAGACAAATGTCAAGCGTTTGTTAATTTGTGTGTTATGGTGGGGTTTATCCGCCGTGATCTGCGCGTGAGCCCGGTGTGCCATCGATATGCTGATGGTTTGGCTGGAACGCAGTGTTTGTGATGGCAAAGGGACACAAACGCTCCTCATTGATTATTTATCGCTCATCTGCCCCGTTATCCTCCCATTACATGCCTGTTAATCCAACGCTCTGACCGTTAACCAGCCTCGCTTTCATCACGCCTGCTAAATCTGACTGGGTTTTTACCAGCACTTGTGTCACTTTCATGAACTCAGGATCACCTGAGGACTGAGGACGAGGCCCAGCAGTGGACCATGGGTAGGGGGAGATCCAGTCGTTTATGAATCACGATTCTATCTTCTACCGATTCGCGTCGATTCACAAATTTCAAAAATCAGTTTTCTAAACTGTTACGCTTCTTGAACTTTCAACGGAATACTGTTACACGTGCGCTTTCCTTCTCGACCGTTTACGTTCACTTGAGGGGTAGTTCACTTTCAAATGAAAATTGAAAGTTGTTTCAAACCTGTATGCAGTTCTTTCTTCTGCTGAACACAAAGGAAGATATTTTGAAGAATGGCGGTAATCAAACAGTTAACTGGAACCATTTGACTTCCATAGAATTTTTTTTCCTACAATGGAAGTCAGTGGTTTTAGTCAACTGTTTGATTACCGACATTCTGGCACATTGATGGCGTAGGCATACACGCATACACACGGATACACGCGGATAGCTCAAAATGCATATACTGTATGTAACACTTGACTTAAAGTGGCGCGTATGTTTACGCAAAAGTCATGATGTCATGTTACCGCATCGTCAGCTCGAGGACAGATCCGGGGTCGAGGGCGAAGCAGAGGAGGTCGTGCAACTAGGGTCAGAGGAAGTAGAGGCCGAGGCCGAGGTGGTGGAAGACAGTGCAGGGCAAGGAGCACTTCTCTGGACCTGCGTCGAGTTTTGCATCTTCAAGCTCAAACAAGGGCATGTGAACAGGTACGATCTGGATACTCACAAGTGGGCAGTATTTTATTACAGGACACGTGTGTGTGTAAGGGTCAGCTTAAAGGACATTTGTTTTATGAGATTGGATTTATTTCCTTCTAGATCTATTGCCTACCGCGGCGCAGTCAAGTAAGAAAAGTAACACAAAACTGTAAACTACAATCAAATATATCGAAATGTGATTCAAAATCGAGAATCTGAATGGAATCGGGAGGTACCGAAAGATTCCCAGCCCTACTGATTGGCTAATGCGGGTACGTCTGTGTTTCACTTGTGTCGGGTCTCGGTCATGTGTACATAGCATGAGCTTATTTCCTGAGCGGAAGGTCTTTCAAATAAATCAGGACAGAAGTGGTTTAAGGTGAGCAAAAGAGCCGGATTAAACACTAAACGGGAACGTCTTCCACATCCAAACGCACCAGGTGTGAACATTAGAAATGAACATATATTAGCCGATACGGTGACGGTGGCCATTATTATATCGTGCATTCGAATAATTGCCGATGGCGATTTATTTTAAAATGCCAAAATATGGGCCTTGGCAATATATTTGTGTGTGGTCATGTGATCAACACTTCAGGACTCGTTCACAACACCCGCCTCGTGGCGATGTTTGTGTGTGTGTGCTGGGATCAGTCGCAGTGCTGGAATGGAACAAATTGGCCAGATCGGCACAAGCGTCGGAGCTGCTGCTTTGGGCCGGTGTAATCAGTTTCCTCGCAGTGCATGATGGGTAAAGAAGGCCGTGCTGACAGTTTTGCGGAGGAACTGCAGTGATGATTCTGCGAGGCCATAATCACTCTAACACACACTGTCATAGCGCCACCTCTCCCGGAGGATCATGTGTTATCGGGAATCTCCGACGGATGGAGAACACGTGTTCGTCTCAGAATCTGCTCTCCACCGCAGGACTTCAAATCAAAGGTCGTATTTGTTCACGTTAGTTAGTGCACTGGGAACTTAACAGAGATTGTAACTGATGTATTGCTCATGGTCAGTTAATGTTAGTTACTACATTATGTAATGTTAACCAATGAACGATATTGTGAAGTGTTGTTAACACACTCGGCTGTTGGTTCATTAGGGATCATATCTCATGCTTCATATACTAATGCATGAACTGTTTACTCAAACTACTGCAGAACACCAAAATAAGAGTTTGGTTTAAGTGAAAATCATGGTACAAATATATTACTATTGTATAAATTATGACAATAATAATGCAATTTCAGTGTTTCTTCAGCATTTTAATTTTAACAGTAAACATTTGTTGTGAAAGGACAGTTAAATTTCAATTTTATTACATTTTGAAAGATAAACGTCTAATGCATTTCCACTATTTTTGCTTCCGAAACAGACACAGATAATGAGTGTGACTGACTGATTCAGTAATTGGAGGATCTGATCTTTGCCTTTTGAGTCCATCAAATCACAAATGAAACGAGGCACAGATGCGCTCTGACATACACACGTTTGGGTTTGATCAGAACCCCTGATTGTGGAATAGAACCGCGATCAGATCTTTAATAACCGGACGCTCCTCTGTCAGTCCCCTCTCAAACTGTGATGTCAGGTTTATGTCATCATCCGGACCCTCAGACCGCTCGCATGCAGGAGCAGATGTGTGTGTGTGTGTGTGTGTTGATGTACGTCACATCCATCATAGTCGGCTGTTCCTCCTTGTGCCGACGGAGGCGAGGCAGATGTTCTTCTGCTCTTATCTGCATGTGTAATTAGGCCAATTTGCATATGTAGATCACAAGCACTTTTGCTTTCGTGATAAATATTGACTCTAAAGCTTCATAAGACGCCATTATCAGAAGACACACACTCGGACACACACTTTACGTTCACTCACTCCTGACATTAAATGTTCCTTGTGAGCGAAACGAGCGTTTGCCTGACGGATGTGACGTTCAGATCTGCGCGAACGCTCATTATTATCAGAACATATGACGAGCCGGCGCTCCATTAGCCAGGTGGTGTTCATTAGGTTAATTGCTGCCATTTCTGATTGTTAATAGTTTGTGAAAGTGACACGCCTGGAAATGGTTCAGTCCATGATTAAAGACTTTAGAGAGGATGTTCTGCTGATACCTTCTTATTTGGTGGGTATTTAGACTGATGTGATCCTGATAGAATTAGTATTTTAAGTACTTTAATATTGTTGTATTGCTGAATGTTTGGACTGGGTTGGTTAGGTAGGGTTCAATGACACTTTTTGTGCACTTATTTTAGTTGTAATGAGTGATTTTTCCCTAATACAGAACCGAACCCAAAGGTGCGGAGTTTGGCTCGTGTGCGTGTGAATGCGTTAATGTCAGGATGGGTAATTACGCTGACGGCGGCAAGCGCTTCTCGTGTTTCCAGACCTTCTGTTTTGTCATGTCGGGAGTGACGAGCTGTGTGATGACCTTCTGACGAGGCTCTGTGTTTCAAAGTCACCATCGTGAAATCAGTCCTTCGTGTTCATGAAATATTGCAGTGTTTATTGTAAATGATTTACAGTGTAAATGTAAATGATCATCATTATTGTGTTGATACTCTTGACTGAGTTCTCTTCTCTGATGATGTGGGCGGAGCTATGACCTGTCACTCACATGAGATCAGCCAATAGCAAACCACAACCCCAGACACTGTTCCAGTCTTACTCGATATGAAGACCAGCTCAACTTCCCTTTCACGAGGACTGATGAAGCGCTGGTTAAACGTTTCCCTCGGTCTGGGAGTGTGTGGAATACGAGTGTGTTTTGCAGCGGTTCTGTCGAACCCAGATAAACGGCTGTGTTGTTGAGCGGATGAGTGTATTGATCCTCTGGTCTGAGTTCAGGTTGTTGGACGGTGTTTGTTTACTGCAGTCTTCCAATATTCTGGCCTCGTGTTTGTTCCTGTCACCGTGTGTTTGGACATCACTTGATGATGTTTGATTTGATCAACAATTACTTTTGAAATATGACGCAAGTCTCTCCCAAACCCAACCTGACGTTGAGTAAGGCGGTGTTAACGATATCCTACGAGTCTTATTTTTAGTCTATGCCGTTTTCAGGTGATGTGTGAACAAAACTTCACTGGACATTTATAGCTCCTGCCATCCAATAATCACAGTAATCGCTGTGCTTTGATACTATTGACAAATTCAGCACTAAATTTAGCCAATAAATGTGTGTTTGTGTCTCTTTAATGTGTGATGGATCCTGTAAAACTGATCATCTCTTCCTCTTTACTACTAGTTCGTATTAACTAAATGAAATGTGTGTGTGTGTGTGTGTGTATATATATATGGGCACAGAGGACTCAGGTGTGATCCTATTTTTATTTATGTTCACTGTTGATGATGTTTTTTTTTAATTTTGGGGGTATTTTTGAATTTATTTACTTCAAAAAGTACCATATTTTCTATGTAAATTATGCTTATTTTTATGTTTTATTTTTTTAACTACATTAAAATATATTTCCAATAAGTTCTTAGAGCTAAAACCTAAAGATGAAGTGACTTTGCTGTCACCTGGTGTCTTATTTTGGCTTATTTTAGACTGCTCTAAATGACAGTTTTTCCCATTCATTTCTATGGGTGCCCATTTTTGACCCAAAATACAAGATTAAGGAGTTTTTATTTTTCACCCACTTAACATTGTAGAATTGAGTCAAAAAAATCATGTGTGTTCAGGAGGCAAACTTAGGAAAAGTAGCCAAGTCTTGTACCGCTCAGATCAAGGGAAGAATTTTTTAAAAATAAATCAAAACTATTTTACCCACATTTGTCCAGAATACGGTTTTAAAGTTAAATATTACCACAACAACATTGTTTTTCTGTGTATTAACTTGCACAGATTAATTGTTCACCACAAGACTAGTAAGGTGCGCTGAACTAAGTAAAATGGGGTCAGTTTTGATATCATGGCGACTTAAAATAATTGGAGGAGAAACATCTATACATCCAAATGAATCGATTGAATCAAAAAGGTATTGAATCAAAAGCAAAAACGAATCATGCAGTTTGTGTCAGTGCTCAGCCCTAATGTTGAATAATAGTAATGGCTTTATGGATTATCGCTCGTTGCACACCAGTTGCACGATGCAAAACACAAAATGAGTAGGCTATAACTGCATTAGCAATTCATTTGCATTTATTTTCCAACCCTGAATGCAATGTGATTGGTCACACAGAGCCAGTTCATTAACAGTGCTTGGAAACACAGAGCATGTTGTGCAGTGTCTCTCTCAGGTCCTTGTGGCAAAGCGGTGCTGTATTTACTCATGCGAGAGCGTTTCAGAGTCTAAACAAGCCCATAATTCAAAGTTCAGCCCATTGTTTGACAGGGATCTGTTTTCGCAGATATTAAGGGCAGTTCAGCTCGCTTTAAACTCAACAGGCTAAAGATTTAGCAATTAGGGCGTAATCAGGATCATTATGTGTGTAATCCATCTGAGGCGTAGCAGATGTGTGTGAGCGCTGGTCAAGGCCGTAATGGCCCGCTCGGTGTGTGTTGTAAACGAAGCCTCTCTGATCTTCACGCTGGTTCTCCTCTTTGTTCACCCAGACGGACCGCTCAATACTGAGCCGAACAGATAGGGGCGCATGTTTTCTTCTCTCTCGCTTTTTAGTTGCAGATTTTGCAGCTCCACATCTAGATTTTTTGTTGCTCGTTTTTCTACATCACATTCGCGCATACACACGAAAATTGCTGGGTTGTTTTAACCCAACTTTGGGTCAAATATGGACAAACCCAAACATTGGGTTCAAAATGGAAGTAAAAAATGTAACCCAATGGATGGGTTTGTCCATATTTGACCCAAAGTTGGGTTAAAACAACCCAGCAATTTTTTGTGTATGATTAACATAACTGGTCAGACCTCAGCTGCTTCACTAGCCTATATGTTTCGTTTGGATTGGTATGTTTTTTCTCTTTTGTACTTGTATTTAAGTAATTTTATATGCATTTCGGTCTGAAGATTTGAAAAGCTTTCAGAACTAATTTCTTGAGAGATCAATACACCTGCTGTTAATGTTTTAAATAATGTATGTTCATAAATCTGACAAAAAAACTTAAATGACTGCCACCGTTTAAATGATTATATTTCAACTACAAATTAGAGTAAAACATAACTAAATAAAAAACACCTTGTGTGCAATTTAAAGTCCCCCTGTGACTTGAAACTGTGTGTAAGTTGATAAGTGGACAGCATTGCTGAGTATTTTCTGCTTAAAACTGCAGTGAACCAAAGACAGCTGTGAGTGAGTGAGTGGAGGCGGGGCTCATTTGCATATTCACAGAACTGCACATTCTAAATGATGCAAGGGTGTCAAGTTACATTTACGCTTTTTGAGGCACGAATAATATATTTTTGAAGGAAAAGCTTTAAATATGAAATTTTTGTGATTTGGAATAAAATGATTGACTAGAGGGGGACTTTAAATGTGTATTTTTAGAGTTGATTTAATAAAATGAATTAATTGATTGGTCATTTAATACTTTTTGGTTTCTGTAAAAAATGATTTCAGTGCATCGCTAAATGCAATTATACAATGTAATTCCCCCCCCTCCCATTTTATTTTATTTTTTTTTTTGAAAATGGTTTTGAATATCAATGTTCTTCAAGGTGTGTCAGGGCTCAGGTTGAATGCATTTTGTTAGCTACAGTGAGAAACATTGAAACTCAGTGCAGAATCCTCTGTAAACCACAGAGATCAGACCAAACAGCGCTGTTTCTGGAGACAGGAGAGACTTCGTGCCAGGAACAAACAACTTATAGAAGGCTTTAAGTCCACAAATCACCACAATTCACCATGGGTTTAATGTGGTAACGCTAACTGTTACCATGGTATCGTGACAAAGTTGAATGTTATTGCATTATTAATCTACATTTTTCAGCTCTTCAGACCTATAACTGTTCTCCAATTAAATGTTATTTTTAATGTGATGACCATAAACCTTATTTGTTCATCCTTCAAAGATTGTCCCCATTTGTAAAAATAAAAGTTTCAAGATGTTGGAAAACTAATACTTTGATTTTAAAAATAAAAAGACACAAAATGATCACTATAACCAGTAGATGGCGGCAGAGGACCACTTATTTGCTTTCTGGTCGTTTCCACTTCCTTTTATATCGTTTTTTTTTTTTTTACACATTTTTTGTGAAATTTAGCCACTTTTTTGCATTTGAAGTAGTATAAATAAAATGTTTGCGTGTTATAAAGTTATAATTGCGAGATATAGACTCACAATTGCAAGATATAAATTTGCTATTGCGTGTTATAAAATCCTAATTGTAGATATAAACTCACAAGTTTATATCACGCAGTTTTGGCTTTAACACGCAATTTCAACTTTATATTTCGCAATTGTGAGAAAAAAAAGTCTGAATTCTGAGATAAAAAGTAGTTTATTTTTTATTTTGTGGTGGAAACAGGCTTCCATAGATAACTGAATAGTTGGTTTATAGTTAAGTCAATAATATAAATGACAACTTTTCAATCTGTGCTAAACTTTCAAAAAGTTCAATAAAGTTGTATTTCCAGAACTTTATGGCATGCCAGAATCAGATGATGTGGGAAGTGTTCTTTTGGTTCCAGGACCGAGGAGAAGCGATCACCTGTGATGTTCACAATAAACACGCTTTTAACAGATTACAAGCAATATTATTAATTAAATTTAACAAATTAGAATTGAGTAATAATTAATCAAATTTATTCCATAAGTTAACCATTTAAAATGAGTAAAATGTAAAAAAAAAATAATTAAACATAAATATCTGAATAACATGACAGACATCAAAGATGAATTTAGAACTCTTTATTTTATATTGCCAGCATCGAAGACACCTGATGTTAACAAGCAGAATCACTGAAGGAGAAAACAGTAATGTGAAATCACCGTTATGGTGATCAGTGTTTGATTTAGTTGGGCTCTTGACCCTAGGTTTTGTTTGGCTGCTGTTCCTGAATTATAACAGCCTGATGAACAAATAGAAAAGGTGATCTGATGGTGTTTGTTATGTTTTAACACAATCATCATTTGACCTGAGTCACTGAACTCATATAGAGCCCAATTTCTGAGCTAGGTTTACTTTATTAATTATAGCAGGTCTTCCTCCAGGATTGAAACCAGCGTTGATGCTCTCGCTAAGGCTTCGGATCTGCATTAGATAATTATAACCGCCTCAGATATATTTCATTAAACTAATTTGTGGCTTTAGTCTCTTGATTTGATGTGATTTGGGCGAGAGACAAGAACATATACAGCACAATTATCAGGCGAGTCCATATACTGAGCCTCCTTTTACCAATTCCAAACCACATCAATCTTAAAAACTACTATTCGTTTTGTGTATAGTCATTTATAAGTGATATGTAGTTGTGAACATGGGCTGGAAATGAAAACGCTTTATATTCAGATGTGTTATTATTAAGCAGGATTTCTTTTACAGGTGCAAAGGGCCAAAAAAGCATTAAATATTACTGTAATGTCTAAATTTATAAAATGCAATCCATGAGACGTGTGTAACACTAGGGGTGTCACAATATATCGCAATACAGAAATTCAATTATAAAACTTTCTGTGTGAGAAAATGTTTAGTTTTCAGAGTTTTAGTGTGAGAACTGCAGTATATAATGTAGAATATAATGTATAGTAATGCGCTGGGGAATATGTGTGTGTCCTGATAATGCCAAATGTCTGATGTTCCCAGTAAAAGTGTCCAACATTACTGTAAATATATCTAGTCAGTGACAGAGATCATCATATTCATCTCCAATAATTCAGTGTTTTCATCTTCAGAATCATGAATATTGTTCTTCTGGTGTCTCTATTGTCCTGTGCTTTGGGTTTCAGCACCAAGTCCAAGCCTGTTCATTCACACACACACACACACACACACAATCTCATACATCACATTTAGCATTTTAATCATTTTATTCTTTTATCTAGTAATATGATGTATCATGAGTTGAATCATGACATGAGGATATCGTGAGACTCGGTGCGACTATAGGACCAGAAGTGCTGATGGGGACAGAAAGCGATATGAAGAGCTGAGGAGTTACGGCTGAAGCCATTGCCTTTTCGTCCCCGAACTACAAGCTCATCTTCTCCTATCCAGCGTGTGCTTTTGTTCCTGCGATGGAGGTCTAAAGGTGTGTTGTGTTCACCTGACACAACAGCCAATCGCACGTCGAGGACACTTTTATCCCCCTCATCTCACACAGACGCTGTCCTGCGTAGCGAAGCGCTCATCCGGATCCCGTGTTCCTGCAGATTACAGGCTTTAAAGCACTGCTCTCGCTCGCTCTCTCGCTCTCTCTTTGTCTGCGTGCGATGCACTCTGGTAATTAACTTTGTCCTTCTTTTATTTGTTGCAGTCTTCCCCCGTCCACTCTTCTGAGCATCTTCTCCCAGGAGTACCAGGTTAGAAGTTTTCCTCCTTTGTGTGGCCTGACAGCTGCCTAATTGAATGATGAATGTCCCCTTATTTCTGTGTAATTGAACTGCCAACTCTCTGATTGGTTCTGGAGGATTCCCCCGACCCACACACACACACACACACACACACACACACACACAGTGGACCTCTGCCAACCCGGCCTCTCCATCTGTCTAATAACATCGAGCCGCTGCTTATTTGCCGGACCTGTAATAAATTATGCTAAACCATTATTATTCTGACAATAATAATTTCCCGGTGTGGCGCGGGTCCGTGTGCTAAATGTTTGCTGACTCGCGCTGTCGCGAGCGCTTTCCTCCTCTGACAGCGATGATGATCGATGGCCACTGTTACGGCGGCTCAGAATAGAGCCATTCATCATCCGTCTGACGGCTGTCGCTCACTCCCGTGTCTCAGCACAATCACTCCTGTAGTTTTTAAATAAGTTGTTTTTAAGCGTCCTCGGGTCGAGACGCCACTGAATCGCATTACACACCAAAGCGAGAGAGCTTGTAGTTTAGAAGAACAGGAAATGAATGAGGCTGAAAGCACAGGGTATGAACACTTCTACACACACACACGAGTCTGTGTAATAACACACACATCTGGTGCCGGACGCAGGGCTCATGTTGTGTTGCAGTAATGCGGTATAGTTGTTTTTGCTGGAAATTACATTGCTCACCAAGGCTGCATTTATTAGATCAAAATAAACAGTGAAATATTAATATGAATCATCTGTATTCTATGTGAATATACAGTAACGTGTAATTTATTCCTGAATTTATCATCATTACTCCAGTCTTCAGTGTCACATGATCCTCCAGAAATCACTCGAATATGAGGATCTGATGATCAACACACATTTATGATTATTATTATCAGTGTTTCAAATTTTTGTGCAAATCATTCTACATTTCGTTTCTGGATTCTTTGAATAGAAAGTAAAAAAAAACAGCATCTTATTTCAAATATAATCTTGTGTAACATTATAGTCGTCACTTTTGATCAATTTAATGCATCCTTGCTGAACTAACTCAAAATGCCAGATGATTAATTTCCAATGAATGCCAGATCAGGGTAAAAATAAATCACATTATTAAACACTTGAGCTCCAAACTGAAGACTCAAAACAGTGTAAGATTATAGATCAGACCATCATGAGTTACACACACGTATAAGCTCGTTCCTCAGTGGTTTGGTTTCCGCAGTCTAGATTTCTTTGTCGCTCTCACATGTAAGTAAAGACGTCCTGCCCCGAGAGATCCAGCATGATCAGCTTTACGTGGGTTGTGCCTCGGCGCGGCACAGCGGGGATGAACACGATGTTTGAGGAGAGTGTGTGTCAGTCACCGCCGGTGTGGACACTGGCGTTCACAATCACAGATTATACTTTTAGAAGCATGACCAACATGAGCAGTTTCACCGGGAAATGTCTGAACTAGTAACATCCTCTTTTGTTCTGACCAACTAAGGGAAAAAAAGCATAGCAGTAAATCACGCTGATTAAATCTAACGATCGCTTATAAGTTATCATATTACGCAAAACCGTGCAAATTACACTTTGTTCTCAAATTGTTCAAGTTCAACATTAGCATTGCGTGTCTTCTAGTGGTGTAACGATACATGTATTCGTATCTGAACCGTTCAGTATGAGGCTTCCGGTTCGGTGCGCATACAAACCAAACGATTGCTTGGATCATTTTTCCTGCCGACAAAATTCGTGCGGCCACCACAACGTCAGCGCAACATCAAATGACGAGCGCATTGAAAGCGGAACAAAACTGTGCTACTTATTATGTGCTTCACGGATCGTTTATCAGTTCGGAACAGCAGCATCTCTGCAGCATGAGCCGATCTTTGCTACACAGCGGCGCTAACACCGTGTCCTAACTACATGCGACGTGATAAAATTCCAGCGACTGCAAATGTGTCTGTCCACACTGAGACGCGACGCGAATGTGAGATGCCACACGTCAATCAAAAATCACAGCCATTCAGAACAGCGTGAAGCGCACTGCTGGCCCGCACTCGCATTGGAAATGGGTAAGGACATAATCAAATCAAGAAATACCATTATTACAAATCAAAACATCTACAAAATATACTCATTGACTAATTTTGTTATGAAGTACAGTTTGCATAGAATTCATTTTGAACGCTATATTATATGCTTTCAAAATCTGAGGTAAATCATCCGTTATCGCTTGTGGCACAGTGACCTATTTTAACTAAAAATAAATCATGTGTAATTTCTTCGCGTGTCGCCGTCGCGTCTGGTTAGGACAAAAACTCTGATTACCATGGAAAATAGACCTTTAATAGCGTGTCGCAGCCTTGCGTGTAGTTAGGACACGGTGTCAGAGATCCAGTGAAGAAAACTTTTGAGGTAATAACATCGCTGCGAGATGCATTCATATTTCTCCGTTATTAACCGTAGATCTCTATCAGATCAAACAGCGCTGTCATGGAAACCAGGAGAAACATTGTGCCGTGAATGAACTAGTAATACTTTACGTCCACAGACCAGCAACATTGACCTTGGATTTAATATAGTAACACTAACTGGAACCAGTTTGGCTGGAATGGTGAAATGCTCTCAAGTACCTCACACATCTTTTTCCAGCACTTCAAAACTCAATTATTATATAAATAAATATATATTTAAATGTTATTTTTAATGCAATGACCAAAACATTATTTGCTCATCCTTCAAAGATGACCCCCATTTATAAACCTGAAAGTTTCAAGATGTAGGAAAACTCGCACTTATTTAAAAATATTTTTTCTTTAAACAAATAGGAAATTTCTCTGGCATTTCTTTCTGCTGTATCGAAACGTACCGAACCGTGACTTTAAAACCGAGGTACGTACCGAACCATGATATTTGAGTAACGATTCCTTTTACAGTCCAGTTACCCATGTAAATGCTATGTACTTATTTTAGTAACTACAATTACTGGGTAATGACTAGTACTAACCCTACCCCTATACCTCCCCCTGTTCCATGTACTTACCTTATATTAGCCAGTACTTTCTAGGTAAGTACACTGTAAGTACTGTACTGTAAGTAGTGACTACATGTAACGTAGCAGTGAAGATGCACCTCCAGCATCCTCAGCACTCACAGCCGACTAGCCGAGACTCTTCTTTATGTGTACAGATGTGTGTGCAGATGTGATGTAATGACACAAAGACACACTCGAAATCCACATTAAAAGCATCATTAAAGCAGACGCTGTGAGCAGAGAGTTCTGAACACTGGCTGGTTATGTTCTTGCTCAAACATTTATTTTGGATAATTTTTAACTCTAAAAAGTTACGGACTGCAGCTTAAAACATTAGAACTAAATGTTTTCACACACACAAGAACACCTGATACCCCAGCACATCCCAACACAGTGACTTGATGGATGCACGAGTGTGATGGGCTTAAGTTGTGCTGTGTGTTTCAGAAGAGGATGAAGCGCAGCTGTGCGAGACATCACGCTCCTGACGTGGTTAAAGGATACTATCAGAGGTGAGAGACTCTTCTCTCTCATACATGAAGGGAAAAATATCTGAAAAATATAGATTTTTCATTGGTGTTATTACATACAGATACATCTTATTCACAATACACAAAACACATAATAGTAGCCTGACTTCATCATACTCGTATTCTTGTCAGTCTGAGTCTGATACGGCTCCATCGGGCTTTGATTATGAGGCGTGTCGTAACCCAACCAGGAAAAAAAAATTATGCACTCAATTGGATAGACCTACAACCAATCAGAGCGAGGCAGGAAGTGATGTATGTTGAGCGATGATGATTGTCCTTCATTATCTGCTCATTCATTTAGATTTATAAGTAAATAGTCTCCTTATTTGAAAAACGTTGGTAACACTTTACAATAAGGTTCATTAGTTAGCATTAGATAATGTATAAACTAACATCAACTAACCATGAGCAATACATCAGTTACAGTGTTTATTAATCTTTGTTGATGTTAGTTAATAAATATCCAGCTGTTGGTTGTGTGTGCATGTTAGTTCACAGTGCATTAACTAATGTGAATGAATACAAGCTTTGATTTTAATAACATATTAGTAAATGTTGAAATTAATATTAACTAAGATTAATAAATGCTGTGGAAGTATTGTTCATTATTAGTTCGTTCACTAATGAACCTTATTGTAATAGTGTTACACATTTAGTAATCTAAGTTGATGCTAATTCTAACGTTTAAAATCAAAACATTAGCAAAGATGAAAAAGTCCCACAGCCAATGTTTTGCTCAATGCTAGTTTGTGTTAGTTTATTTGTGTTTGTGTGTTCAGGGTGAGTAATAAGTCTTTAGACCCGAAGGAGAGTAGAAACTGCACCGGTTCAGGACTGTGTTTCCCGAAGCATCGTTAGCCAGCTAAGCTAAGCTCGCGTTATCATAGTTTAATCGAGTCGGTGTTTTCCGAAGCATCGTGTAGCCAGCTAAGCTACGCTTGCGCTATAATAGTTCAACGAGTCGTTGTTTCCCAAAGCATCGTTAGTCGGCTAAGCTATGCTTGTGTTATAATAGTTCAACGAGTCGTTGTTTCCGAAAGCATCTTTAGCCAGCTAAGCTACGTTCACTGTGATCATAGTTCAACGAGTCAGTGTTCCCGAAAGCATCGTGAGCCAGCTAAGCTACGCTTGCGTGAAAGTAGTTCAACGAGTCGTTGTTTTCCGAAAGCATCGTTAGTCGGCTAAGCTATGCTTGTGTTATAATAGTTTAATCGAGTCGTTGTTTCCGAAGCATCTTTAGCCAGCTAAGCTACGTTCACGTTATCATAGTTCAACGAGTCAGTGTTCCCCGAAGCATCGTGAGCCAGCTAAGCTGACGCTCGCATCATCATAGTTCGACGAGTCGGTGTTTCCCGAAAGCATCGTTAGTCGGCTAAGCTACGCTCGCATTATCATAGTTCAACGAGTCTGTGTTTCCCGAAGCATCGTTAGCCAGCTAAGCTACGCTTGCGTTATCATAGTTCAATGAGTCGGTGTTTCCCGAAGCATCGTTAGCCAGCTAAGCTACGCTTGCGCTGAAAATAGTTCAACGAGTCGTTGTTTCCCGAAGCATAGTTAGCCAGCTAAGCTACGCTTGTGTTATCATAGTTCAACAAGTCTGTGTTTCCCGAAGCATCGTTCAGCCAGCTAAGCTACGCTTGCGTTATCATAGTTCAACGAGTTGGTGTTTCCCGAAGCGTCGTCTAGCCAGCTAAGCTACGCTTGCGCTAAAATAGTTCAACGAGTCATTGTTTCCCAAAGCATAGTTAGCCAGCTAAGCTACGCTTGTGTTATCATAGTTCAACGAGTCGGTGTTTCCCGAAGCATCGTTCAGCCAGCTAAGCTACGCTTGGGCTAAAATAGTTCAACGAGTCGTTGTTTCCCGAAGCATAGTTAGCCAGCTAAGCTACGCTTGTGTTATCATAGTTCAACAAGTCGGTGTTTCCCAAAGCATCGTTAGCCAGCTACACTCGCGAGTTCTGTTCTTATCATTGTTCAACGATAGTCGTGCTGTGATGGTGAAGAGTACGGCAAACACAGCCCTGATCGTCTGTTCTCACAGACATCTAATCAGAGGATCCGCTGTCTGACAAACATCTACAGGAGCTGTGTGTGTGTGTGTGTGTGTGTTATCTGTGGTTAAGAGCGGCTGGTGTGTGTGTGAGGGGTTTGTGGTTTCGGGCTAATGAACGGTTTGGCTGAGTCTGAGCCCATCAGGGACTCTGGCATGTTCTGGCTGGTCTGCTCTTGTTGTCTTCTCATTTGTTGACTTTCCTCCTCTGTTGTTGTTGTGTGTGTGTGTGTGTGTGTGTGTGTGTAATGAAGATACCGTAGCGAAGCCCGGACTCGATCCCACAGACCCGGTTCTGCTGGAGCTCGCCAACCAGGTAATGACTGTGCACAAACATAATTAACCCAAAAGATTCATTTGGAGGTTTCCCAGTCTGTTAGTACTTATACAAATTGGACTAATGGTTCTGTCTATTAACCAATGATTTCGTGCAATTATCCTTCATGGAAAAAGAGTTGAGTGTTATTATCATAAGTGAGATCATGAGACGCGCCAGTGTGTTATTGACAGGGAGGTCAGTGGGTAATGTCTGCTGTTTACATCTCTTGTTAAGCGTTGGCCATCGGTCGCGTCGTGGACGTGAGAGCCCATGTGAATGATGTTACTGTTAACACTGACCAGTGAAAGGTCACACACACACTCATCGCCACCTCACTGGGTTTAACCGTGGGATTCACACACATCTCATGGGAAATTATGATACGGCTTCCATTCATTTCTGCACGAGGCGGGAAATTCGTTTCAGGATTTTTTTACCGTCTAAATTTTTCAATTGTTCACGCTGACGTCATCATTCAGTGCTGTGTGTGTGTGTGTTTGTGTGTGAATTTTTACTCTACGAAGAATCATGTAAAGCAGTTAACCTTGAGATTGATTAATGTGGTTTCTGCAGCTTTAATGGAGTAGTTTACTTCAGTTCTAAAATGTCCTGATGATTTTCCCGCACGTCATCTGAGATGTTCATGTGTTTCTTTCTTCAGTGGAAAAGAAATGAAGGTTTTTGAGGAACACACGCCAGGATTTCTCCATATAGTGTCTTCAATGGGGTCCAATGGGTCGAAGGTCAGATGTGAGTTTCAGCTTCAAAGTTCTCAACACGATCCAGCCGAGGAATAAGAGTCTGATCTAGACAAACCAGCAACATTTACAACAAAACACACATTTATATACTTTAACCACTAATGCTGGTCTTGCTCTCGCTGTGATGCGACACACATCGTGATCAGGGTGAAAGGTCAAGTGTGACGTAGGCGTAAGAACAGACCCAGTGTTTACAGAGCGACTAAATCAAACATCGATTTACAAATAAATAAATTAATAAAAGGTACAACAACGATGTCAGACTTTTTTGTTTTTCACTCTATATTTCTGACCCGTAACACGCTTGACCTTTCACCCTGATCACGTAATGTGTGTCGCATCACAGCGAGAGCGAGACCAGCATTAGTGGTTAAAGTATATAAATGTGTGTTTTGTTGTAAATATCGGCTGGTTTGTCTAGATCAGACTCTTATTCCTCGGCTGAATCGTGTCGAGACTTTGAAGCTGAAACTCACGCTGACCTTCTGACCCATTGGACCCTAACTTCATACCATACAAAGTAAAAAAAGAAAAAGAACTCACTCACACTATTACTAATAAGCAATGCAGTATTATTAATTCAATAATGCATACAGTAATATTAGTAATTCTGCAAACCTAGGTATTGCTTAAATACATGTTTGTTAATCACTATAGAATTTCACTGCATAAAAAGTATCTAAAATTATACTTTTTTGTTTTGATTTTCAACAGATAACATATTTAAAAATGGAATCAATTACTTCTGTTGTCACATGATATTTATGTTTGTAGAAAATGTACTTTTTAATTTGTTTATGGGACATACATGATAGGCGATTAAATCGTAGGATTCTTTTTTTTTAACCACAGTGAATGAAATGGTCATTGTAGTGTTAATACTGGAGGAGGAGAAGGTGAGTCCTCGGAGGCGGGATCGAGGAGTGTTGGTAATGAGTGTTCTCTGTCTTCGTCAGGTGGACCTGTCCCCGCGCTCCTGGCCCGTGTGATCCTGGAGTGTTTCCTGCAGGAGTGTGAGCCTTCAGTGCGTGAGTACAGCTGTGTGTTCGCTCCTGGGGGACGGACAGCTCTACCTGCACACCACACACACACCACCCTACATCAGCGCTGTTGTTAATAACTGCTTGATCCTGCGCACTGAGAGACACAGACATCAGCACAGTGCTGGACTCACACACTCTGAACAATGCTGTTTAAACCTAAGTTTGGGTCAAATATGAACAAACCCAACTGTATGTAATTTAAAACCTGTGACTATACAGCAGCAGCACAGGTGACTCTATACAGCAGCAGCACAGGTGACTCTATACAGCAGCAGCACAGGTGACTCTATACAGCAGCAGCACAGGTGACTCTATACAGCAGCAGCACAGGTGACTCTCTATACAGCAGCAGCACAGGTGACTCTATACAGCAGCAGCACAGGTGACTCTATACAGCAGCAGCACAGGTGACTCTATACAGCAGCAGCACAGGTGACTCTATACAGCAGCAGCACAGGTGACTCTATACAGCAGCAGCACAGGTGACTCTCTATACAGCAGCAGCACAGGTGACTCTATACAGCAGCAGCACAGGTGACTCTATACAGCAGCAGCACAGGTGACTCTATACAGCAGCAGCACAGGTGACTCTATACAGCAGCAGCACAGGTGACTCTATACAGCAGCAGCACAGGTGACTCTATACAGCAGCAGCACAGGTGACTCTATACAGCAGCAGCACAGGTGACTCTATACAGCAGCAGCACAGGTGACTCTATACAGCAGCAGCACAGGTGACTCTATACAGCAGCAGCACAGGTGACTCTATACAGCAGCAGCACAGGTGACTCTATACAGCAGCAGCACAGGTGACTCTATACAGCAGCAGCACAGGTGACTCTATACAGCAGCAGCACAGGTGACTCTATACAGCAGCAGCACAGGTGACTCTATACAGCAGCAGCACAGGTGACTCTATACAGCAGCAGCACAGGTGACTCTATACAGCAGCAGCACAGGTGACTCTATACAGCAGCAGCACAGGTGACTCTATACAGCAGCAGCACAGGTGACTCTATACAGCAGCAGCACAGGTGACTCTATACAGCAGCAGCACAGGTGACTCTATACAGCAGCAGCACAGGTGACTCTATACAGCAGCAGCACAGGTGACTCTATACAGCAGCAGCACAGGTGACTCTATACAGCAGCAGCACAGGTGACTCTATACAGCAGCAGCACAGGTGACTCTATACAGCAGCAGCACAGGTGACTCTATACAGCAGCAGCACAGGTGACTCTATACAGCAGCAGCACAGGTGACTCTATACAGCAGCAGCACAGGTGACTCTATACAGCAGCAGCACAGGTGACTCTATACAGCAGCAGCACAGGTGACTCTATACAGCAGCAGCACAGGTGACTCTATACAGCAGCAGCACAGGTGACTCTATACAGCAGCAGCACAGGTGACTCTATACAGCAGCAGCACAGGTGACTCTATACAGCAGCAGCACAGGTGACTCTATACAGCAGCAGCACAGGTGACTCTATACAGCAGCAGCACAGGTGACTCTATACAGCAGCAGCACAGGTGACTCTATACAGCAGCAGCACAGGTGACTCTATACAGCAGCAGCACAGGTGACTCTATACAGCAGCAGCACAGGTGACTCTATACAGCAGCAGCACAGGTGACTCTATACAGCAGCAGCACAGGTGACTCTATACAGCAGCAGCACAGGTGACTCTATACAGCAGCAGCACAGGTGACTCTATACAGCAGCAGCACAGGTGACTCTATACAGCAGCAGCACAGGTGACTCTATACAGCAGCAGCACAGGTGACTCTGATACAGCAGCAGCAGCACAGGTGACTCTATACAGCAGCAGCACAGGTGACTCTATACAGCAGCAGCACAGGTGACTCTATACAGCAGCAGCACAGGTGACTCTATACAGCAGCAGCACAGGTGACTCTATACAGCAGCAGCACAGGTGACTCTATACAGCAGCAGCACAGGTGACTCTATACAGCAGCAGCACAGGTGACTCTATACAGCAGCAGCACAGGTGACTCTATACAGCAGCAGCACAGGTGACTCTATACAGCAGCAGCACAGGTGACTCTATACAGCAGCAGCACAGGTGACTCTATACAGCAGCAGCACAGGTGACTCTATACAGCAGCAGCACAGGTGACTCTATACAGCAGCAGCACAGGTGACTCTATACAGCAGCAGCACAGGTGACTCTATACAGCAGCAGCACAGGTGACTCTATACAGCAGCAGCACAGGTGACTCTATACAGCAGCAGCAGCAGGTGACTCTATACAGCAGCAGCACAGGTGACTCTATAGCAGCAGCAGCACAGGTGACTCTATACAGCAGCAGCACAGGTGACTCTATACAGCAGCAGCACAGGTGACTCTATACAGCAGCAGCACAAGGTGACTCTATACAGCAGCAGCACAGGTGACTCTATACAGCAGCAGCACAGGTGACTCTATACAGCAGCAGCAGCAGGTGACTCTATACAGCAGCAGCACAGGTGACTCTATACAGCAGCAGCACAGGTGACTCTATACAGCAGCAGCAGCAGGTGACTCTATACAGCAGCAGCACAGGTGACTCTATACAGCAGCAGCACAGGTGACTCTCTATACAGCAGCAGCACAGGTGACTCTATACAGCAGCAGCACAGGTGACTCTATACAGCAGCAGCACAGGTGACTCTATACAGCAGCAGCACAGGTGACTCTATACAGCAGCAGCACAGGTGACTCTATACAGCAGCAGCACAGGTGACTCTATACAGCAGCAGCACAGGTGACTCTATACAGCAGCAGCACAGGTGACTCTATACAGCAGCAGCACAGGTGACTCTATACAGCAGCAGCACAGGTGACTCTATACAGCAGCAGCACAGGTGACTCTATACAGCAGCAGCACAGGTGACTCTATACAGCAGCAGCACAGGTGACTCTATACAGCAGCAGCACAGGTGACTCTATACAGCAGCAGCACAGGTGACTCTATACAGCAGCAGCACAGGTGACTCTATACAGCAGCAGCACAGGTGACTCTATACAGCAGCAGCACAGGTGACTCTATACAGCAGCAGCACAGGTGACTCTATACAGCAGCAGCACAGGTGACTCTATACAGCAGCAGCACAGGTGACTCTATACAGCAGCAGCACAGGTGACTCTATACAGCAGCAGCACAGGTGACTCTATACAGCAGCAGCACAGGTGACTCTCATACAGCAGCAGCACAGGTGACTCTATACAGCAGCAGCACAGGTGACTCTATACAGCAGCAGCACAGGTGACTCTATACAGCAGCAGCACAGGTGACTCTATACAGCAGCAGCACAGGTGACTCTATACAGCAGCAGCACAGGTGACTCTATAGCAGCAGCAGCACAGGTGACTCTATACAGCAGCAGCACAGGTGACTCTATACAGCAGCAGCACAGGTGACTCTATACAGCAGCAGCACAGGTGACTCTATACAGCAGCAGCACAGGTGACTCTATACAGCAGCAGCACAGGTGACTCTATACAGCAGCAGCACAGGTGACTCTATACAGCAGCAGCACAGGTGACTCTATACAGCAGCAGACAGGTGACTCTATACAGCAGGCAGCACAGGTGACTCTATACAGCAGCAGCACAGGTGACTCTATACAGCAGCAGCACAGGTGACTCTATACAGCAGCAGCACAGGTGACTCTATACAGCAGCAGCACAGGTGACTTATACAGCAGCAGCACAGGTGACTCTATACAGCAGCAGCACAGGTGACTCTATACAGCAGCAGCACAGGTGACTCTATACAGCAGCAGCACAGGTGACTCTATACAGCAGCAGCACAGGTGACTCTCTATACAGCAGCAGCACAGGTGATCTCTATACAGCAGCAGCACAGGTGACTCTACAGCAGCAGCACAGGTGACTCTATACAGCAGCAGCACAGGTGACTCTATACAGCAGCAGCACAGGTGACTCTATACAGCAGCAGCACAGGTGACTCTATACAGCAGCAGCACAGGTGACTCTATACAGCAGCAGCACAGGTGACTCTATACAGCAGCAGCACAGGTGACTCTATCAGCAGCAGCACAGGTGACTCTCATACAGCAGCAGCACAGGTGACTCTATACAGCAGCAGCAGACAGAACCATTATTATTGATGTTAGTACATAGTAGTTATATAGATACCTCATATAAAGTGTTGAACGCACTTTTAGACATTTTTTTTGAACGCATCAATAGACATTGCTAAATATATTTTAAATTTGCGGGAAATACTGCATAAATCTTTATTGTGTGTGTGATATATATATATATATATATATATGTATATAATATATATACATATATTATACATATATTAGATGGTATCTATACAGTCCGCGTCAAACGTTTGGAAACATTACTATTTTTACTGCTTTTGAAAGGCTTTACAGTGTGTGATGATCCTCTGTGAGGTGTTTTGAAATTGAATTCTATATACTGTGTATAGTTAAAGGACAAAGCTATTTCAGTTAAATTTTCATAGTTTGAGACAGTGGTGTAAATGTAATTAGTTACTGTACTTAATTCTTCTTAAAGTCTTCTTAAATATTTTTTTGTTCTTTGTTGTTTTACTGAGTATCTAATATATTAGCAACTTTTACTCTCTATTTGAGTACATTTTGGAATAAGTAAATGTACTTTTTACTCCAATACATTTGTGATGATTATTGCAATTACTCGTTACATTTAGCATGGCACTAACTTTTTCTGCAGCAGTTATTATTATTTTCAAGGATTATAGTTCGAATCCTTGATTCTGATTGGTCAAGAGCTGTGCTTTATTCACGATAAAACACGGCTACGGCCGCTTCACCCAACGGTTCTATTGATCGCTGCGCAACACTGCGGTTCTGTGTTGTTTTTATTTGAGCTTTCATGCATTTTACACACTGGAGCGTTGTTGCTGTTCACACTCGGGGACTATTTTTTCCAGCGGAAGGTAGGCTTTTAGTGATTTTACTTCAAGAAAGTTGCACTAACATTGTTTTTTACTTAAATATTGTGTGGCAACCGTTTTATAAAAGCAATAAGATACTCGAAGGCAAGTGCTGTATGGTGAATAAGTAACGGCTGAAGGGTTACTCCGCTTCGCGTCGTCGTGCCCAACAGACGTCCTGAGCCGTTACTTATTCACCATACAGCACAGCCTCTCGTATCTTATTGCTTACATAAAGAAGCGATATTGTCATCTAAGGGCATCGAAGGAGCTATATGTAGTGTGTTTTGCTCTTACTCACCCACACTTGTCATGAAGGCTGCTTTACATGAATGTGAGTGCATTAGCAGATAGTTGTGAATTACAGGTGTTTGATTTAGGAGATGAGGTCATGATGAGCAACTTTTGATTATTTAATTTGACTTAACATTATTTTATTTATCCACTATATTGATGATACCTTTTTTGAAGGATATTGGTTTACTTATGGCCTTGAGACTTGAGAGTTTGTAGACATTTAAGAGGCTGTTGTGTCTACCTTTATTTATCGCAGTATTCAGGTGTTCAGGTTATTTAGATTTTTAGAAAATAAACACTATTTATCATCTTACAAATCAATTGTTTATGTTCATGGGCATGTCTCTTAGATGTCGAGGTACATTTCTGTGCACCTCGACACTTTCGTTCAGTATAAGTAAAATAAAATCAGATACTCTACGACTTTGACTAAAGTTGTATTGAAATTGTCATTTTTGCTGTAAGGTATCTGTACTTTTACTCAAGTATGAATCTTCCTGATCATTTTCCAGAGGCTCAGCCTTTCCGTTCACCGTAGATTCAAATGAAAGTGACATCTATATTTCGTCCAATGCCCCGCCAAACCAAGGCTAGTTTATTTATATTGCACATTTCATACAGTATGGTAATTCAAAGTGCTTTACACCCAAATTAAAAAAAAAAAAAAAAAACAAGAACAATTTAAACAGTTATAAAAGGAATTAAAAGAGATAGAAAGACGATGCATAGATAAACTCATCTGCGTATCATATTTTTCACAGCTCCTAGTTTTGCTCTGAGATATCCCGATGGTGATTGTCGGGCATCCTCTGTGTTCACGTCTCCACGCTTCACTCCTGAATCTCCCTGTGTGAATATTAGACTCTTGTAATGTGCTGTTTGATGAAACACTGCCTGGATAAGTGTCTTCAGTGGCCATTAGCTAACAGGTTTGTCCAGTGCTGTCGGCGAGCGCATCCATCACTCCCGTGTTTCCAGCGCAGTGCTCGGATCAATAGCCTCATATTCACCAGACGCTCAGCCTTCGCTGCGCCGTCTTTTATTTTCTTTCATTCCTTTCTTCCCGTTTGCATTTAGAGAGACACAGAAAATGTGCCTTTGGGACGCTGAATATATATCCACTGACTTCAGCGGGATCAATAGAGAGTTTGAAATTGTTTCTGAAGTCTTTTCTCCAGTGTGTGTTGTGTCGGGGTTTTCCCAGACCGTGCCAGAGCTGCGCGGGTCGGATGGATGCGCATGTACATAAATCAATATGTTCAGGGCATTTTCAGCACATATCGAATATGATATCAACATCTGTAATGCTTGGTCTTCTCCAGACGGCAGCCGATCTTCTGAAGACTTCGAACTTCACTGGAAAGCACATCAAATGCTGCGTTTTACTCCAGTCTCTTTGGTGTTTTGTGGCTCTGGCTTTGGACGTCTGTTATCACGTCTAAACGAGATGATGTTCAATTCTGCCTCGTTTCACTTTATCTTTAGTTTGATTAATGTGCCTGAACATCCAGTGAATCATGCATATATATACTGTGGACTGGACAGAAGCAGTGGGAGATTGGGTTTTTCCATTTCTCCAACATGTAATGTGATATTAGATGAGTTGACCGTTTGCCCTGTTTTGGGTTTCACAAGCACATAAACCATACTGTTGGAAAATAACACTGCTAGTTATTATTAATAATGCATCAATAACCCAGTCATAATCAATAATGTTGAACATTGCTTAATCTGAAGATTGAATGAACACCAGGAAACTAAAGCGCTTTACTAATGGGTTATTTAACTCATCAAATGCGATTATTTAGAGATATACAGAAAAAAAACATTATATCATCAAAGTGATTCACTTTCATTTTCGGTTCTGCATAGCACTAACCAATCAGAACTCAAGAAAAATAAATATGTGTATGTTTTAAGTCACACAATCATGGTTTCTTGGTACTCTGAGTCATAACGCTTATTCCTACACTGTAAAAAATACATTACTGATTTCTGTGGTGCAGTAGCATTTTTTTTAGTACTATAAAAAAAAACACTTTCACTAACTATAATGAAAACCATAGAAGGGGTGAAAGAGATGCATGTTTTAAAATCAAAGTTCATCACAAGTAGAAGCTGAGGTAAATACTAAAATAGAAGTTACATTAGTGTCACACATACAAAACACAATCATGGTCATAATGCAATGAACATTGACTAAACTCAATGTATTCATTAATAAATTAATGTACATAATATATAAACACTAACAAGAAATAGTTGTTTAAACAAAATACCACTACTTAACATCCATAACTCATGCAGGGATTTGTAGGAACAGATTCAGTAAGTAATTTACAATAAATGATTTGAATTGTCCTGTTATGTCTAATACCGTTTCCCCACTGTGTATATACTCGGGGACCTAGCGTTTTACAGCCCTTTACAGTTAAATGAACCTATTTGGGCACTCTTTATATTAGGTGTTTTTGACTACTATGTACTTGCGTGCGTGCGCGCGCACACACACACACACACACACACACACACACACACACACACACACACATATATATAGATGATGTATATAGATGATATATATATATATATACAGTCAAACCAAAATTATTCACACAGCTTCAACATTTCTCAAATTATCTGTTTATTCGTTATATCTGTAAATATGAGCAGAACTCAGTTCTCAGATCAGTGGATGTTTGACTGGTTTTGTCCGTCCTTCTGTTGGACTCTCACACATGAATTATGTTGAATATCTGTTCAATTTAAATACACAATTAGATAATACCAGTTTAGCTCAACCAGTGCCCAAGCAATGCTTGATGTTGTTGAGTGTGTGTGTGTAAAAAGAGCATTAGCAGTTACAGAAAACACACTGAAGAAAACATCATCAGCTCACAGTGGAGGAGTCAGTTTTGGGCCCAAATGTCACCGGTAGTCACTGTATGAAGAATATTTGGGTGTAATATGTCACAGTTTACTTTATTTTGCTCTCCTCACTTACAGAAATGAACTAGTATCCTGCACACACCAGTGAAATATATCAAAAATAATATCTGGTGTCTGAATAATTTTTGGTTTGTCTGTATATGTGAGGTTATATTTGGTGGAGGTTTAATAGTGGGTTTAGGTGTCAACGGTGTAATTATAGAAGCACTTACAGAAATTAATTACATGCATACATTTTTTTTAATACAAGTACAATGTAAAAACATGTATGTACACAATAAGTGCATTGAATCAAATGATTAATTTGTAGTACATAGTCGTTAAAGACACTCAATATAAAGTGTGACTGAAGGTAAGTGATTCTAGCCGTTGAGTCGTGAGACCCAGGCTCTTCATTAGCAGCTGCAGGAGGCGGTGAGGTAAGCAGTGCCTTGACAAGTATGCTAATTACTAGCGTATACTAATTACTGAGCGTGGATCAGGGCGTTGCAGAGCTGAGGAACGGGCCCGAGCTTCAGCCCTGCTATCAGACACAATCAGACCGAGGCAGATCAGTTCTGCCCCACTTACCCTACTGGGACCATCACTGCTCATGAAACCACAGACGAGCGCTCCGTGTGCCGAGGAGAGGAGGATGGGTTTAGAGAAGTAAATATGAAAATGAAACGAGGGCTTTAGGCGGCGGCAGAGATTTGCAGAGCTGTCCTCTGGCGTCTAACAGCCTCATCCATCACGGCCCCCAAGTACTCCATTCCTCTAGTATCTGTAAATGTTTTTAGATATTAGCCAATTTATATGCCCCCAGATTCATCATGGAAAATCAGCTTTAGCAGGGGCGCATCATCAGCGAGCGCCGCATCATGAGGTTTGATGTACGGTTGCGTTGCTGGCGCCGTGGAGGAGGAGGGAGGCGTCTTGATTATAACCATGAGAAGAAGGATTTTTAATTAATAAACAAGCTCTGGGGCTCATCAGCGTCAGAGGCGATAACGCTCGTCATCCGCTTATTTTCTTACGACGATCAATGAGCTTCCATAATGGTTTCTCCTCTTGCGTGGCTTCTCTCCGCCTCATTCATCATCTCATCAGAGGTTGTTAAAGGTGGCTGTGGTTTGGTAAACATCTCCCGAACAACTCCCGTCTTTCCTTTTCAGTATTCCCCTCCTCCAGATAAGGACGCCTCAGACTGAATTTATGTCGACACGGGACAATTACATTAGATTCGCGTGTGTTTACAGCGTTGTGTTGGTAGGCGTCTTTTATAAATGTATGCTGATGCTGCGCAGATCTTCGGCTCTGTTGTTATTTACTGCGCCGTTCGTCGCGGCGGATCCGCAAATGGCATTACGCCCCGGTGATGAATGAGCGTTAGAGTAAACTCATTTTAAAAGTGGCCTGATTTATTATCTCTCCGGCCTCCATTTTCATCAGGTCATTGCTTGGCTGAAACCCCACAATGTCATCCGCAAGGTCACCCCTTTTTACGACTCTTCGTAACCCCATCGCTCAGCCGACGGACGCCCGGTGGCACGGACCGGCGGTGTGAGGCAGGTGGTGGTGTGTGATGTGTGAAATGCGATGGTGGTCAACCTCCAATTACGAGAGCTGGTAAGACAAGGGCTTTAATGGCCTCTGTTTGCCTTCGGGGAGCTCTATTACACACTGCTGTTTTGCAGGACCAGCATCAAATCTATAAAAGTACCATTAAGAGGAAAAAATCAATCAAAATGCCATTAAAGTGGAATAAGTTGCCAATATTGCTGATGTGGTTGCGGCTTCTTTGATTTTCCCTCAGATTATTAGGCGCAGCGGCGTAGTGACTTTGTTAAGGGAAACGAGTGTTGTTGGGGAGTAATATGTCTCCCGGCTTCATAAAGTTTGCGGCCTCATATTTCCCTCTTTATTGATTATCCATTATCATTTGTCATGAGGTGTCCTAACTCAAGGGGAAATATAGCTCTCTTCATTGCCGAGCGGAGCACCGTATGGATCCGCCCGTGAAGGTATAGCAATCTGGGAGAAAAATGAGCTGAAAACAAGGCGCCGCCGGTGTAGAGATGCTGACTTAGCTCTGCTCTCTCTTCTGTTCTCCTTCAACAGGGGGTGGAAAGAGAAGAGCTAGCGTTTGCTCTCCTCCTGCAGGGTTTGATGTTACGACACGAGAGAGAAGACCTCTGAGGTGCAGCCAGTGAGGGAGGATAGTGTTAGCAGATGACAGGGGTGTGTGATGAGTCTGTAGAGCTCACTTCTGTAGGTGCCGTTTGTACACCGTAAAAATATGGCCGTGTTGTCCTTGACGTTGAAGTTTCTGAAGAGCGTTTTTGAAGCCCAAAGTGTGCGGAGCCGGCCGTCGCCATCTTGGCAGCGTGCAACTCCCGTACAACGAACATGTGCAGAGACGGATTCAGCTGAGGAGACGTGATGCTAACACACAACAGACAAACGGCTAGTAGCGGCAATCCACCTGTCACTCAAGTGGCCACGCCCATAATTATTTAGAAATTAAAGGAAATTAATATAATTTAAATGGATGAGTTATAAAAAAAGTCACCCCTCTCACTGTCGTCATGAAGGGCAAAATTATCTATACAGACCGAAACCACTTTTTTCTGCTGTACAGTCGGGCATTTTGACATGCGGGTCTCTGGGATCTGAGTCTCTTCTGCAGCGCCTCTAGTGGCTGTTCCATGAACTGCAGTTTAAGCCACTTCCGTGTTGGATTCAGGAGAGAGACCGAAAGGTTCCGGCTCGAAGCTTCCGTCGCATTAGCGAATTTACTATCAGTTCACATCCATTGTCAATTACGTAGAAATATATGAAGCTCTGCTCACATAGAACTCACTTTAGCTCAATCCGCTTTCTGTCCGAGTGTGAAATCTGCGAGAAACTCCCAATCTCTGAGCGTAACAAATCGTATTTCTCTCCAAATCACAAAATATGAAATTTGAGGCTCAGAGCTTTCCGACAATATTTTGTCAAGATTTGAAAAGGTTTTGATCATAAATTATGAAACATGACAACTCTCAATAGGGAGGAGCCCATTTGAGAGTACCGTTTCTATGGTAACGCACTCGTCCAATATCAAAATGGTTTTCACAGGATGAATTCTGAGTTCGGGAGCTTTCGAATGGTACCTAATTTATGATAATTACTAAATGAAATAAAGAGTATAGATATATATATATATATATATATATATATATATATGTATATATATGTATATATATATATATGTATATATTATACTTTTTAGAGGACAATATTATTCTATACATTTTTATAGACAAATTACTGAAATATGTTTTATTATGAACTTTTAGCATCAAATCCAAAAGTTTCAATTATTAAAAGTGTGTGCATCGAGTTTTTGTGACGGGTCAGAACTGTTATGATGTCGATTCGTTTGAGGCGCTCTCTTGTCATAAATTCATCTATTACCGTTCCTACATAATTTGTAACAAAAACAGTGTAAAATATCTATTTCTGAGTCTTGACTCTTTCCAACCATTAATAGTTTGTCGTGATTAGATTATAATTTAATTGTAAACTGGCGTCCTGCTGGCGGGACGGGGAAAATGGCTGTGAGTAAACACAATTATGGCTTTTATTGTGCACAAACCTTACATTATCATTAAAGTACACGTTGACTTCAGGGAATAAAATGAAATGCTTCTTGATCATCACCCTTTGAAGTATCCTTTATTTCCCATCACCATCTGTCTGAGCCAGAACAAGGCCTCATATTTCCCATCATGCACTGGCTAGTGTTTGATCCACTCAGTCTTACTCTCATCTCTGAGACTCTCTTCAATCCATGATTTCGCTTTTCTAACTGTAGTTAGTCTGTGATGTTTGAGTACAAACTACATCTGCAGAGTTACAACACTCACAGATCAAAGCAAAGGAAGAGATTTGCTTTTAAAGAAATCATTTTTTTAAGGACTACAACAAACGGCTGGTAGAACTACATGAGCTTCCTCCGGGTTAGTGACATCACCAACCCTACAGTGTACATAGACCCCGCCCCCTGAACACGCAGTCCATGTTGAGGAGAGGAAGAGCTGTTCTAGACGAGCACATTAGTGAGTCAGCTCAAGCTGTCGCATCCGTCTTTCACGTGCAGTAGAAAGTCTCTCAGTGTGCATCTCACGACAGTTCCTATACTAGCGATGTGTAGAATATGGTAGAATATGCTAATTGAAGATAGTTAACTCAATATCGGCAACAAAGTCTGAACCATTCAGAAACATCCTGTTGCTTCTACACGTCGCTTGAAGCTCCACCCCTGTGCCGAGAGCAGCATTTCATTTGCATTTAAAGGGACAGACAAAATGGTTTGTTTTTGCTCACCTTTACAAAGTGACAACTTTAACAAACTATACAAACATATCTGTGGGGTATTTTGAGCTTCACACACACACACACACACACACTCTGGGGACATCAGGGATGTATTTTAGATCTTGTAAACCAATCCTACAGGTGGAGGAGTTTATTAATGGGATGCATCTTCATTCGATTCCTGCTCAGATCCAGGTGAACTCTGGCCTTTCGTCTGGAGATGTGTAACGCATGTGTTTGTGTGTCCATCAGCAGCATCCAGACTCGTCCTCAACAACATGCTGCGCGAGCCACACCTGATCCCGGACCTGCTGTTAGCCAAGCACGTCGAGCAGGTACTAGCGCTGCAACAAACATATGTTTCTCTGTGCCATTCTTTTATTGAAAACTAACTAAGATGTGTAGCAAAATGTTCACATACAGATAAGTACAGATACTTTGGTACCGAGTCGAAACTTAAAGTCCCCCTGTAGTCAATAATTGTACCCCTTAAAACTCATCTTTGATCACCAAAATTACATATTTTCCTTGAAAATAAAGTCTTTATGTCTTAAAATATCTTGAATGTAACTCGACACCCTCGCCTCATTTAGTATGCCCGGATCTATGAATATGCAGATGAGCCCCGCCTCCACTCACTCACTCACTCAGAGATCCACTGGTTGACGATCACACGTTGATCTGATTGGTTACAAGGTGGTTTGTGACGTCAGAAACACCAGCGATTTCACAGCGTGTTTTTGAGACTGTCTTTGAGTTTTAAGGAGGAAATACTCAGCAATGCTGTCCACTTATCAACTTACACATGGTGTGTGTTAAAGCGGATTAAACACACCACACACACACATAAACAACATTAAACGCTGGATTTACACCACAGGGGGACTTTTAATTTGAAAAGAATACAATGTGTTTTTGCAGCTTTGAGTAGCCAATCACAGACATGGTTGTTGAGCATGTGAACGCAACAGCCAATCAGAGGCTTTTTAGTTAGTCAGAATCCTTACCTAAACACATTAAACTTCAACAAGCACGAATGAGATTTAAAAGTTATGATTGTTTGGAAAAGAATTAATAACGAGACTGTGTACTGTTAAATGATGAATTTTCTCTGTTTTTCTTAAACTTCTTTATACCGTTGTATCTGCAATCGGCTAACGGTCTTTAAGTTTGTGGCCAAAGAAGCATTGGGAGATTCTTTGTAATGATCTCATGTGAATCCAGCCTGCTGATGTGTCGGCGCTGCAGTGCATGCTGGGAGTTAGTAATGGATGATGAGGGCACTGTAATATTCTCTTGTGTTTTCAGTGCACAGTAAACGACTGCTGTTATGGACCGCTGGTCGACTGCATCAAACAGTATCCTTCCCATAAAACCTTAAGCCTGGAATTGACGAGGAGCTGTTTCACAGGGACGGGATGTGCCAGAGCCTCACCTGACATAAAACTCACGCTCAGGTGTGTGTGTGTGATTTCCTCATATATGCAGGATTATTTTTTAGCACGTGCAGATTTTATCTTCATCACCGTTCAGATGTAGTTACATACATCACATTTATTTGACTGAATACAGATGATTTAATTTGATTAATTATTTACCATTTGGTTGGTCAGATTTCAAGTCTGTTGTAATTCTCAGATGATTTTAATCGTGTCCGAATTGGAGAAATCTGTGATTCTTGGTGAACTCAGCGATCCGTCTGAGGAATATAGTCCCGTCCGAACGTCCGTCTTACTGTGGTATTACCACGCTTTATTTACACTTTACCTAAAGGTGTCTGTGTCACACTGTACTGTAATTATTACAGCCTGCTTTAGACTGTGTTTTGGCGGATCATTGGACTAGTTGATTAACACGTTTCTGCTTAAGCGTTTCTGAAATTAGTTGTGGTGCAAAACTATTGAAACACTTCCATTCAATTGAAATAAAGCTGAAAAAAATTAAACCTAAATATTTCTCTAGTAAAATGACAAAATAACAAAAAATAAAATAGTGTAAATAAACAAAAAATTACATGAAAACTTAAAATATAAGAGTATTTTTTATTACAAGAGACTACTTTTAAATATTTAATTAAAATTAAAATAACGCTGCTGTAAAGTTTTTCAATAAGATGTAACACAGCGAGTTGAGGTTTGTGCTCTTCTCAGACTCATCTGTGTGTGTAGTCAGGGGTGAAGGGTCACAGGGTTTGTCTGTCCATGGTCACTCAACCCTATCTTCCCCCAGTTCTTTTCAGGCGTCAGCATTAACTCACTCTCTGCATCTGCGCGGTCCATCATATCGCCCGCTGCACCGCCCCGTCACACACACACACACACCATTCAAACCATAAACACGTTTCAGTTTATCCATTTATTGCCTGGTGTTTTGGCTGCATGTGTTCTTCATGCTACTGTTGCCTTTAATTCAATTCACATTTTGTGTATAGTGATTTTCACAATACATGTCGTTTCAAAGCAGCTTTACAGAAAATTACAGTTTAGACTGATCTGTTATCAGAGGGAACTGTGTAAAAGTTAAAAGTCAATATTTCAGATATGTACAGTTCTAAGAAATAATACAAATCACTAGGCTGGATCCAAACCGGAGCTGACATACTCTCTAGTTACTGTTTAGGGCCTTAGAATTCAGTACTAATACTTTATAGTTGATACAGAACCAGTGTAGAGATGATAAAATCGGTGTTATAATATGATCATATTTTCTTGACCTAGTAAGAACTCCAGCAGCTGCATTTTGCACTAACTGTAGCTTGTTTATCAAGGACGAAGGGCCACCAGCTAGTGATGCGTTACAGTAATCTAGTTTAGAGGTCATGAATGCAGGAACTAACTTTTCTGCATCAGAAACAGAAAACATGTTCCAGAGATTAGCTGTGTTTCTGACATGGAAGAAGGCTGTTTTTGTAACATATGAAATATGATTATTAAACACCAAATTACCGTCTAATTTAACACCCAGGTCTCAAACTGTAGAGGATAAAGTTACAGAACATCCTTCTAAACTATATTCTAAGCGATTCTGTGTACAGGTTTCCAGTCCAATAAGACCTTAATCTTATCTGAATTTAATAGAATAGCATTACAGGTCATCCAATATTTTATATTTTTAACACACTCTGTCAACTTTGATAATTTGGAGAATTAACCTGGTCAAAACTGTGGAAAATAATTCTATGTTTTCTTATAATATTTCCAAGTGGGAGCATATATATTGAAAATAACAGAGGGCCTAACACAGAGCCTTGCTGCACTCCTTAATTAACTGACGTTAACTAGATAATTCTCGTTTAAATAGACAAAATGGTAACGGTCCGATAGATACAACCTAAACCAGCTTAATGCCAGTCCATGAATACCAGTATCATTTTGTAGTGGATCTAAGTGTATTTTATGATCTATAGTGTCGAACGCAGCATTAAGATCAAGTAAAACTAGTATTGAGATACAGCCTTGGTCAGAAGCTAGAAGTAAGTCGTTTGTAATTTTAACGAGCTCAATGTAAGTGCAGTGTTTGTGCTGCAGCACATGAAGGATTCCTCAGTGTTGTTGAGGAGAGTTCTGCTACTTAATCAAAGGGATCAGAAGCATCATGAAGAGAAAACAAGTTTAAAAACGCTCCCATTGAAGGAGGAAACCCGAGACCCATCTACGCACCAGAAGATCACTGAGACTCAGGGAAGAAAACGCCTAGCAACCACTCATAATGCCATAGTAACCACCCTAGCAACACCCTGTCAACCACTCAGAACAGCCTAGAGACCCTTCAGAACACCTCAGCAACACCCTGCCATTGTGATGTTGAGCTTTGCCGAGACAGATCTGTGCCGTGACCGTGTTCATGAGCTTTAGGTCAGAGAGGTTTGTCTCGCTCTTCATATTACAACAAAACACACTTTCTTTCTGCTGTTACCACAGCAACCCTGCTCAGCTGTCTAAGTGTTTCCATGGCAACCGGGCACAGGTAACATTTAGAAATGGGCTTGTAAAAGTTGACCGTCCAAATTTTCACTGCAATTTCCATGAGAAATGAGGAGAGAGAGCACACACACTGTTTCTGACTGCCATAAATGAGGGGTTTTGTGAAGTTTGTTTGCAGCACGTCCTTAACCATCTTCTCACAGTGCCATCGGTCTGGAACATGAAGATATTCTACGAGACAAACTCAGAGAGAGAAACCTGTCGTTTCTGGGTAAGCCTCCTGTGTTTAATTTAGACTGCATCTGCTCTCCTGTGTACACTTTTGCTTGCTTGTTTGTATTTAAGGGGTCCTATTATGCCCTTTTTGGAAGTCTAGATTTGTTTTTTGTTTGATTGTTCAAAAAACATATTTTACACACATTTTCATTTATTTTACTCTCTGCCAACTCTGGTTGAACACGTTGTTTTTGATGAAGCCCCTCCCTCTGAAATACCAAATGTGCTGTGATTGGTTAGCTGACCCAGTGTGTTTGTGATTGACAGTGTCTTAGCGTGTGTTTGGGAGTGTGTTCATAACCGCGCGCTCTACTTAGATGTAAATATTAACGATTGCATCAATTTCAAACCATTTCAAGCCCGATTCAGACCCTGACAATGTTAACGAATAAGAGAATTGTAATTCAAACGCTGATTTCACAGGATGTTTCAGAGTGGTTCAATTTTCTAATAGTTATGATGTTATCCACCATTTAATCATATTTGTTGGATAACTTTTGTAATACAAACAGTAATCGATCACAAAACCATGCTTTATTTCCCTAGGAGGTGGTGAACAGTGTTACAAAAGCTCCAGTAAACACTAGATCAGTACTGTAATGTTAGCTAGCAGGCTCACTGTAGACCCGAGGCCTGTTCACACCGGGACAAATTGCGTGTGATATTCGCCACGTTTAACGCCTCGTGACTAAACAAAGGACCCCAATGTGAGTGTGCACACTGACGCGAAAACGGCACGCGCAAAATAATCGTTTTTTTAAAAACGCCTCGGGTTTTTTTTTTTTTTGACGCACTATCCGGCCAATGAGATTGACGCTTTTGCTCACGTGTCTGGTGCTTCTGAAGTTACAGTAAAACACAACTTGGGATTTAAAAAAACGTCTGCGGTATTTGTACTTCTGACGAAGCCCTGTTAAATACAGGTGAAAACCTGCGCCACAAACAATTATAAATGAAAGGCTTTCTTAAAAAGGCAAAAGAAAGCATGCTCGTTTTCGTACTATGATGAATAAAAACCAACCAAATGCGGGACATTTTCTCAATATGCGAGGTGCGGGACAAGTGGTTCTGACCCGTCTCAGGTGCTTGGGCTCGTGGGTCACATGGCCTGATGAATGGACTCTGAGACAGCTCATTAATTCTCATCAAAGGTGATGCACAGAGATGATCTTCACACCGTGACCTTGTGGACAGACCCTCGCCCTGAGGCGGTTCAGCTTCACTGGACACGGCACGACCCGCTCGCTGGGTTTAATGGAGAAATCAGGTGTTTCACCACGGACTCAAGGACAATGGCTGAGGACACTGGTACAACACACCCTCCATCAGCGGCCAGACGTCTGTGCAGAGCCAGCAGACAGTTCACAGATGAAGCGGCTTCTGTTGCTCTTCGGCCTGCGGAGGACTGTGCTGTGTTTGCGGTGACCGAGGTCATGAAAATAAATATCTATCCATCGCCGGAGTCTTGCTGCTGGGTTTATATGGAAGTGTTTTAAAGGGCTAATACATGAGGATAACGTTTAATCATTATAAATGTGGCAATACAAATCAGCTAATTTAAAAGTTCTCTACATTTGGCGTTTGACCATTGAAAGTGGGTAAAATTCAACAAACTGAAGATGGAGTCTCATTGGGATCCCGTATCCTGGGACTGAACCATGTAGGGCCTTAAAAATGAGGATTGCAAAAGAAAAGTTTAATAAGAATTCAAATATATAAGGATGTTAAGATATCTTTAATACTTTTAGAGTTACATGCACTCAAACTTTTTTTACAAAAAAAAAGATACATTTCTAGTTTCAACATTATTTGTTGTTCGGATATTCCTCTTTAGAAGAAGAAAGCGTCCACTGTGTGCAAAGTGACACACATTTGGGTTTGTCCACTGAAAATGTGGGACCAGTTTACTCCCGGAGCCGCATTAAGATCTCCGCCTCTTTGGGGTTGAGCCATCGATGGCCTTTAAAATGAAGAAACAAAAAAAAAGTGCATTAAGAATTAGATCTAGAAGGATGTCAATATATCTCTAAAATCTCTTGAGTTACAGGCATTCAAACTTGAGGCGCTGGAGAGCAAAATTCGTTTGAAAGCAAAACACATTTTCACCACTAGATGGGAGAAATTCCTACACACTGTCCCTTTAATGACAGTTGTCATAAACATGCACAAAACCTCCTTCATATTCATGTGTCATGTCAGTCTTGTGCACAGCCCTTCAAGTAAAGTGTCGCCGTGAACAAAATATCAGCGAAACAGATTTATTTGAACTGTGGGTAAAGTCGAGAAAAGGTTGCCGGTGTAAAGGAGCTCTCACTGAAGGCTGGAGCGGACAAAACGACACTGAACATGACAACTAATGCACAGTGTGTGTGTGTGTGTGTGTGTGTGTGTGTACATTCACAAGTTCTGAGGGTCAAAGAGATGGGAAATGGAGTTTAACCCCTTAACTGTCACCTAACTTTACTTCATTATATTTCTGTTAAATCCTAAACTAATTATGACAAATTATATATTGTTGTATTGAGTTCTAAATAGATATTCTACCCTTTGTTTTGTGTTACAAATTATGTAGGAAGAATAATTGATGAATTTATGACAGGAGTGCACCTCAAAAAATCAGCATCATAACAGGAGGTCCTGACCTTTGTCACAAAAAGTCGATGCACCCACTTTTAATCATTGAAACTTCAGTTTTTATGCTAAAAGTTCATAATAAAACATATAATCTAGTATTTTTCAATAAAAAATTATACTATAATATTATCCTCTAAAAATTATAATATATATATATATATATATATATATATATACTATATATTATCACCTTTTTTATTATATCACATATTTTAGTTATCACAAATTAGGTATCATTTGGAAGCTTATAAAGCTCAGAATTCATCTTGTGAAAACCATTTTATAATTGAACATTGCATTAGCATAGAAACGGTACTTATTTTTTCAGGCTCCTCCCCTTTTGGGCATCATTATATTTTATAATTTATTATCAAAATCTTTTCTAATCTTGACAAAACACATTGTCAGAAAGGTCTGAGTCTCAAGGTTCCAAATTTTGTGACAAAATTGATATTTGGACAGAAATGGGTTATGGCAGAATGTATACAACTAAATTCAATGGAATTCAATGGCACCCGGTGGCTATTTTTGGTACTACCCTAAACAAAATCTCATGGGAACTTCAATTTTTGTGTTATCAACTTCAAATTTGGAAAATAACTTGGTTAGATGTATGGCTTTGATTTTATAGTAAAAATATTTTGTAAAATATATATTTTATATAAAATAAAAATATATAGTACAGTATATTGGATTTACTGTGAATTTAAACTTACATAACTTTTTCATACTTTAATTTTTTTAAGTGTTTTCACTTCAGCAATAATCTGCTGGGTGTTTTCTTTAAAACAAGACCAAACTTGGATATATATATTCCAAAGCATTCTTGAATTACAACCATTTAAGTGTGAATAGTGCATTTTAACCCTCATTCTCTAAAAGGGGGGTGACAGGTAAGGGGTTAAATGTGTCTTTTCCGTGCAGATGAGAACCAGCTCCGTGCCAAAGGCTACGACAAAACCCCCGACATCATCCTGGAGGTGCCGATCGGTGAGCTCACTTCAGGAACAAAAAAATAATCATCTGGCATTTGACTAAGAATGGCTTGTGTTAGCCTGCTAATCGCTCCGTTTCTGCTTGAACACTGGTTCAGTGAGATCAGCGGTTTCAGATGTTGTGTTTCTCCACAGCTGTGGATGGTCACGTCGTTCACTGGATCGAGAGCAAGGCTTCGTCTGGAGACGACCACAGCCATCACGCTTACCTGAACGAGCAGTTCTGGAGCTACTGCAACAGGTCAGACACACACACACACACACACACGTTCACTTCACTTGACACAGAACACACACAGCATCAGGACACAACACTTAACATACACACACTGTTCATCTTATGTTCATTCTGTGCTGCATTATACACTACAACTAAAGGTGGAAACATGATTTAACACTGACGAACTGATAGTCAGCAAAGCACAAATATCAGACAAATACGAAAGTTTGAAAGACTAGCTGAGAATCAAGAATCCTTTAGAACTCCTAAAGACCACGATGTAGTTCAAGCTAAATCGAACAACAAACTGGTGTGACGTCATTTTAAATAAAATCAAGCCAAAACAAAGTTCGTATGGAGTTTGAAACAGCTCGTCCCGGGCAGTAAACACCTCTGAACTCTGATTGGTCTGTGCCGATGATGTAATATGTGGGTGTGGCTCTGGTCAGTGGTGATGATGTAATAGGTGGGTGTGGCTCTGGTCAGTGCTGATGATGTAATAGGTGGGTGTGGCTCTGGTCAGTGGTGATGATGTAATAGGTGGGTGTGGCTCTGGTCAGTGGTGATGATGTAAAGGTGGGTGTGGCTCTGGTCAGTGGTGATGATGTAATAGGTGGGTGTGGCTCTGCTCAGTGCTGATGATGTAATATGTGGGTGTGGCTCTGAGGCTCCGCCTTCTCTGAGGTGTAATTCTCCAGTTCATTTCTTCTGTTCGGACGTGAGTAAGAACACGAACACACTGAGAGCCGCTGTATAGCAGAAACTGAAGCTGAAAGAGACACTGACACTGTTTTCATGTTTAACATCTGTACCAGCTGCTGATTTAAAGTATAAACAAACATTACTGTAGATCTGAATCTCAGATGTTTCAAACATCCACATCTCTATGATCAGATGCTTTCTGAACTGCTGTTTTCTCTGTTTATTCTGTTATTGAGAGGAAAGTGCAGCACATATTTACAGATTCCTCTAGATGTGGAGGGCGTCAGGACGTTCTCTAACAGTGTCGCAGTTCACTTATATTTCACACTGATTTTTACCCCTAAGTGGAGAACGAGAAATAACTTCAAATATCGAGGATAAGATCTTTGAGTATGTCGGGGCCTAGAAGCTGACACTTCTTTTGCTTTAGTGTGCAAGTAAAAGTTTCAGATTTCCAAATATTGTAATAGTCCAATCATATTTTTTTCTGAGGGACTACACACATACCTGAACATTTGTAATAGAAATGAAAGTGTAAACTGACTGTGTTCAGAACTCTGACCTAGTAAACACAAACCACACAAGGCTCCTATACTCCCGAAGCGCTCGCTGAAGACGGATGAATGTGCTTCTATATAATGAAAACATAAACTACAAACATCCTTTTGTCCGTTACGGCCTCTCATGAGAATCGCTTATTAATCTGATGTGATGTGATGCGCTTGAGCGGCTCCATTGCAGTCTTCAGCATGATCCTCACGTGTGTGTGTGTGTGTGTGTGTGCAGACGTGACACGGCACATGCTGTCATGTCTGTGCGCTGCCTTGTCAGATAAACTTTGGCATGTCAAAAAAAAATGTCAGACCCTTCAGAGTCCACCTTTCAGAGCTGCTTGTAATTTTTAATTGACATTTACATTTGACATTTGCGATGGTCTCGGAGCAGAGGAGCGCCCGTGTCCAGCTTCCTGTCATCGTCTCTCTCTCGGCCAATCACAGGCTCCGGAGGACCGATCCCTTTACTCCACCCCTGCTGTTTATATGAGTTACATCAGGGAAACAGTGAAAAGGTCAGCGAGTTTCCTTCACTGTGACCTTACCAACATTGCCGCCACGTTTTCAATTAGTGCAGCGCATCAGAGTGACACAGCTCCTGATTTGATTATTTTCAAGCGTTTTCATCGTTTGCACCAAACGGCAGTGTTTGCAGGGACTGGTAATGAGGGCTGCACGCGATATATCGTCATACAGCCGTTATTGAGATATGGCTTATGGCTGAGATCTTCTGAAGTAAATATGAGCTAGCAGTTTCAGTCGCGCATCACTTACTCGCATGATTCAGAACGGCTCGGTTCAGTTCAGCGTGTAAATGATCATACTTCGCCTTCGTTTTATTTGCCGGAAACCTATTTAAATGAAAGCTTGATGCTATTGAAATATAGTCTGAAATGAAGACATGCATATTAGAATTGTAATTTTATAGTAAAATAATGTATTGTTACACTTTATTTTAAGGTGTCATTGTTATATATTGAAGTACTGCATAATATTAAGCAACTACATGTTCTTACTATAGGGTTAATTGCATGTAATTATGCAAAAGTACATAACAAGGACCCTGTAAAATAATAAAGTGTTGCACTATTTTTTTGTTTTACAATACAGTAGTGTAATTTAAATATTTGATGTATCATATTAATCACAATAGAATCATAATCATTTTTATTATTGTATAACCTGTGAAAGAAGTAGAAAATGGCAAGAATTAAAACCCCTCGTTCACTTGATGGTTTGAGTTGGTTCTTGTAAAGAGTAAACTTAAAGGAGTCATAACCTGTAATTTTCACTTTTCCACGAGAATCAATGCATGTGATTGCCTAAAGATTAAACATTGTACGGTAAGCGATATTCAAAAGTGAAGCGTTTGTTTACCCCAGGGTTCGTAAATCAGCCCGCGTGCACGCGCACTCAAATACGAGATTTGAATTCTCCTCGACTCTGACGTCAAGACGGGGCAGGATATACCATATATGGACACCGCAGACATATATACTGCAGGAAGCTCGCGCTGTCCCTCTCCCCCTCATATTCAGTCAAGAAAGATGCAGAAATGTAGTGCACACGTGTGTTGCTCTGTGATTGACTGCCAGAATCAACATTCAAATGTGTTTTACCAAAAACGGACCACACTACCAGGGACCAGTGGATGAACATCATTTTTAATGACGCTGTTCCAACAACCGGCTATAAACTAGGCTCGTCTGCGCTGAAACATTTAATCACAGGAATCATTTACAACGTTCATTTCGAGTCGGACAATAATTTCTACAGAGTCGGAGTGCTGTATAGAGACGGAACAGGTATAGTTTAGTAGTTTAATTACGGTTATTATAACGTAATTTGCCATCTGCTTGTATGTATCCATTATTTATTAATAGCCTACAAGTCTGCTGTTTCTTGGACTCAGGTCCGAATGATGATCAAACATACACTGATGATGAGTTTAATAAAGTTTATTGTACATCACACAAAAGATGAAGCGTCGAGTTTTACTTCAGAAAATCACAGTAAGATCTGAGTAAACACAGCTATAAGAAGAGCGTGAACGTGAAACAAGGCAAAAACAACACATGATAGCAAACGTCGATCTCTATAACCACTGTAAGCTGATAAAAAAGTAGACTACATCTCCGTTAATGTAAAAGGTAAACTTATGTGGGAGAAAATAGCAACAAACGTTTTAGCTCGTTACTGATGTTAATGTATGTCTCGGTCAAAATGATTGTCTTTACCATCTAGAGACATGTTGATGTAGACGTCCTTCCACTGACTCTATATCTTCTGTTTCCAGCTCTGGTTCAGAGTGAATTCCGTAGGTCGCGGCCAGGTCGGGTTCATTCACAATTTGCGCCATAATCATGATGTCTATTTGGAATGATATGCTGAAGTTCCCGCGGTGTCAAGCCCCCTCCTTCCTGCCACCAATCAACGCGGCCCCTCATTTGCATTATTATAATGACTGTCCACAACAGCCAAAATATCGCATCAGATCTCGCGAAGGCCATAATGCATTCAGAAATAAGGGTCAGAGGAGCTCTGTTGTGTTTATTTTATTTCCACTTTTCTTTTTAGAAGGACCTGAAAGACTATAATAGAGCGTGGTATCTGAAGGTATTACTAGGTTATGACTCCTTTAAGTATGAACACTAGTTTTCTTAACTCTTTCAGGCCTAAAAGAATTTTGCGCTTTAAAAAAAGTCATCATAGTAAAAATGAAATTTTCAGCTCTTTATTATTTTTCTATGCATATTCACTCCGTAATAGAATCACTTCAATTACTGTAGACTGAGTCATTCTTTCCTAAAAAGAGCTACTCAAGTCATCTGGTTAAACTTTCTGGATATTTCGCAAAACATATCACAAACGAACTAAATATAGCAATATCAATTTTTCCCCCAAAAAATACACGTTTCCTGGTTGAAAATTGGACATGCAGGTCCTGAAGTCATGTTTCCCACTGAAGCTCAGCGATAGTGTGCTGCCCAAGCTCCGAGTTCGAGCGTGTCATCAACATTTAAACTATATTGATTTGACAGCAAGCTGTCTATATTAGTGCAGTGAATGTGTATATGGCTGTGAAATATCATTTTGACTTTACATTTATTGATTTAGCGGACCCTTTTATCCAAAGCGACTTAAAAATGAGAACAAAAGAAGCAGTGAAACTAACAATAGGACACAATATGCAAGTGCTGTGACCCTTCCCAGTTTGATCAACGCAGTATTTTTTAATCACACACACTTTAATAAGGGTTTTCCCAATAAATAGGCAAGAATAAACCTAGCGTCCTCTCACGATTCATGTTCTATCCAACAACACAGCTGTAAAGAGCCCACAAAATCGACCCAAAGATGGCGTTTGATTCGTGGTGAAGGTTTCATGCGTGTTCCGTCTTTCCCATTACAAAGTGATTTTTAATTAAATGCAACACATTTAATCTTATGTATTAACTCGTTTCATCTGACTCCATAAAATGAAAAAGGTTTATCAATGATATCTGTGCATCATGTAAAAACGTTAATGTTCGACTATTCCTTTTAACTGAATATAACGTCAAAGTCTGTTAGAATAATCAATTGTAACAATGTATTATGTCAGGTAAATGTATTATTACAATTCCATAAGATAATCAGTGCAAACCATCAAATGTTTCTAGAACAAAGAAGAATCGAGGCTACGTGAGCTGGGAGTCAGAGGTTCCAACTCACGGGCTTGTCTGAAAACGGACAACAGCCCTGAACTCCCCGTTGCATTTCCTTATATAGCCAGACCTTACCTGATATGTGAATCATCAGGTACAATGGAAAGACTTACTGGGGGCAGACCATTTGAAATTTACCAGTAGGTAACCATTTGCTTAGTTGTAAATTGCATTCAGACAAAAGGCCAGAAGGTGTTAACTCAAAGACACACCCTTCTGTGTGCAAGATATTTCTATATTCTTAAGAACTTTATTACCTTTTGATTTACTTCTTTGGGAATGAGACATTATTACCAGTCACCCTGAGACCTTCAAAATGATACTAAACAATCCTTAAAGATTATCACATTCACAACATATCTATTCCTGTGTTAGTGATCTCTGCAAGTGTGTGTGTTGTTCAGGCTAGGTCCTTTTGTCTTCAGAGACAACTGGTCAGATCTGAGTCCATCAACCAGTTCCAGTTTTCCAACGTGCCGAGAATCGTCATCACGGCTTCAGAAAGTGGGAGATCTCCAATAGCAGATGAAGCCAGCATTACACTCTTAGAAGAAGCTCAACACTTACATACAACCTCCATATATACAACCTCTCTGGCATTAAGGGCTTGTAGGGCAGGGAAGTGGGAAAGGGAAATGACGTGATGTACAAGAAAGTTGATGCAAAAAAAAATGGTGATTTATTTGAAGGTGCTATAATATTCACAGTGCAGGAGGAAACCAAACATAAATAAAAAAAAACTGTACAAAAAGAAACGGAAACCGCAACAATGTGCTAATTTCGGCTAAACCAAATGGGCCAAGTTCGCAACACTGCTCAGATTTCAGAACTGAACTAGGACATACCAACCTCAGGTACACACTAAAACATTTGTAACAATCAAATTAAATAATATAAACACCCAACACAACACTTAAACCTTCCAAACAGCTCAAACAACCACCGTTAACAGAGAAAGAGTTTAACAACCAATTAAATGACAAGAACCACTGTTTCTAAACCCCCTTGACATCACACCAACATGGTATCATCCAAAGGAAGTGATGTGGCTGCGGCTTTAAAAGACAGTTTATAATGGGTTTGGTTGTAATTTAGCATTTCTTTAAAATTGAGTCAAGAACCCTAGAGTTCACTATAGGACCAAAATGAACCGAGTTTTAGAGTGTGCTGTTAAGTGAGAAATGTAGTGTGTTTTCACCAAACGACTTCAGAAGTGGGACATTTCCATAACACATTTCTCCTTACATAGAACCTTTCTGGTATAAAGAACCCGCTTTCAAGAACCCCATGTCCTGTTAATTGTCCCTCGTTCTCCCTGAAAACAAATGGAAGTGAGAAATGCTGTGTTCTCACCAAACGACAACTAATTTCCTCTCTGGAACTTGCAGCGACAGCATTCATCATGCAAACACCAGTGTGTCGGAGACGCGGCGCTCATAATAAACTCTGGCGGTGTGTAATGATGCTTCTCCTATAAAGAGAGGAGCCGTGGAGGAGAGAGAGGGATCTCATGCTAAAGAGCCGTCGGCCTCCGCTTCCCATCAATCTTCACCGGCTCCGTGACGGATCTGCGCATAATTGAGTTATCCATCTACTCGGATAGAAGTTGCATTAAAAATTATTCAGCTGATAGTGAATATTAAGCACATAATAAGGCTTGTGTATGTTTTAGTTGCAGTGTGTGAGGTTAAATGTGTCGCGTAATGAAATGCGAGTCTGGACTGACGCCTCCTCTAATGGACGACTGCTGCGAGCAAACCTGAGATTAAATATGGCCTTTCATAAGCACTTATATTAAAGAAATAGTTCACACACAAATGACCATTCTGTCATCGTTTGCTCTCGATCCAGGTGAACACCAAGATGATGTGTGAAGGATGTCCATGCTGCTCTTTCACACTTTAAAAGTGCAATGAACTATTCAATTAAAACCAATCTGAACCAGTCATTTCCATTCATCCCGAGTCCAGCTGCATCTGACTGAATGGGAAACGTCTCAAAGCTTGTTTGTCAAAGTATATTGTTCAATGCCATGCATATGAGGATATTAATGCAGATCCATGTTCAATTTGTTGCCAATTTTCAATGGTCAAAATCCAAATGTGGTTCACTTTGCACACAACTGAGACTCTCTATGTCTGAAGATTAAATAATCCTGAAACTAGACCTCGTTTTAAGATTCGCACATTACACGCATAGCTAAATGACGTAGATGCCTACCTCGTGATGACAAACCGGATTGAGCTACCGAGCGCTACAGAATATTGTGGAAGAAGACAGTCGCTGCATAAGCTTCCTCTGGACTCCAATAGGACTGAACGGAGAAACTTTATTTTTAATGACGTTCCAGCTGATGAGGGTAAATCATCGTCGTCTGTTCGCTTCATTTCACTGAGGATTGTTTCGTAAACAAGACTGGATTTGCAGAGCGATTAAGAGTAAAGAACGGTGATGTGCCGTCTATATTGGATCTGACATGTACGGGCCAATCACTCCGGTCGCCATTTGACAACATTGGACGTTTTCAAAACAATTTCCCCCACCTACACCGACGGGTGAGTTAAACTCATTATAATATGCAAAACTGTTATCCACTCACAGCAGTGGGCGTTTACTTCCAAGTCTTCAGTGGGACACGCCCATAAAAACCAAGTGTTTTCGGGAAGGCTAAATTTTGGTTCAAAATAGCCTGTTACTTATTCATTTTGATGTTTTTGAATGTAAAAACCAAGCGAACGTCATAAATTGACCTCAGACAACAATATAATAAAATTTAAAAAGCCAGTTCATGACCCCTTTAAGACTTCTCGAGTACACTTCCGATTGTTTTTTTGTTATTGGCACATTTAGAGAGGGATGTTGTGTGCAATTATTTCGAGGGAAACATTATTATTTGTTCTTCAGACTTTCCTCTTTCAAACACAATACGAATCAGCTTTTAGAAAAGTTAGATAAATTTGTTTTTTGATCATTGAAAGTAGGTCAAATTGAACAATTTGAACATGGAGCCGCTTTGAGATCCCTGTATCTCTGGACTGAACCATATAGGGCCTTAAAATGCAACATCCAACATTCCCTTTCAAGAGCGTGATGAACGAGGTGCGCTTGTTCCATGGCGCAATACTATTATAACGGCGCATTTACCAGGAATCGGTTCACAGCCGAGGGAGAAAGAAAGAAAGAGAATTGACATTGGGAATGGGACAAACACGCCCAGATTAGCTTCAGTTAAACATGCATATTATAATTTGGGTAAATGTGTAAGCCCATTTTTCCCATGGTCATGGACACAACAATAATTTCCAAAAAACTATTTGCAAAAGTAAAATGCATCTGTGTAGCTGCGAGAATCATCTACAGTGAATGAGCGTTGTCCACACTCTGTGTTATGGCCAAGCATGCGCGTTAAAATAGCATCTGAGTGTACGCGCACCACCGCGTCGACCCCGCCCAGGGAGCGCAAGTTCATTCCCCAGTCTACCGACCTGCTTCTGTGGAGGGAAAAGCCGCTTTTGCAAAATAGGAATGATACATGCGTCAGTGTACGGGGTCAATTGCGCGGGTGCGAGATAGAGCCCTAAATGGTATTAATGAATAGAGTTGGTCGTCAGTTTCTGTCCCAGAATGTTTGCTTTTGGCCATTGATTTTAGTTTCAGTGCATCATTAATATGTGTGTGTTGTTGTGTGCGAGTGTGTGTTCCCCAGTTCTGCTGGTAATAGAGGCTGCTAAAGGTTAGATCTGATAAAGCGCTGTCTGGAGTTGACACGGATGATGAATGGCCGTATAAACCGCAGTATGGCTCATTTCTCCCTTCGGTCACACAGGGTTAATACTCTCAGTTTTGTCATATATATTCTGTGGCTTGACCCCTTGGAAATTGTTGACCCAATCATTTGTGTTATATTTTCTTAATCTTTTTGAGACATTTTTTTTTTGATGAGAATCGTTGGCAATAGCATTAGACTCCCAATAACATCCGGCCCCAGACTGGGTCATTTATTTCATATTTATCAGACTTCATATACCTCCATCATGTGTAATGTGGAAGATTTAGTGAATTCTCTTTGAAGAGTGAGATGAATATAACTCTCTCCGGACACTTTACATCTGACGGTTTATTCAAGATTTATACGTTTTAATGTTTTACATTTATTTGAATGTTTTATGATTAAAAATGCATGCGTTTTAATGTTTGAAATTCAAATGCTTTGACTTGTGTGTATGTTTCCACTGTTGTGTGTAGCTAATCTCGCTAGTGTGTGTGTGGTTGTTTGGTTCAGTATTTACTCTGGTGGTTTAACACTCTCAGCTCTTATACGTCTGGTTTATCTTGCACTGAAAACAATAATCTCGCTTCTTTGCTGTGGAAACAGATTCCTGTGACATATATCTGTAGTTGTGTGGAGTGGCAGCAGAAGCTGGGCTACCTCTCGATGCTCCTGCGCTTGCTTGTGCGGATCTTGTGACGGTTTAACTGTAAAGGGCTCCGAAGAAGCAAAGTTGACACGACAGTGTGACGTCAGGACGTCTGTGGGATTTGTGGACCCTGGCACATGACATTTACCACCGCACCAGTGCAGCGAGAGACGTCTGACACGCACCTCTGAATGCTAATACCACATGACAAGATGCTTTCATGCTTTAAGGATTTCAATGCATATTTAGGGACATTGTTTAATGCGCTTCGCATGTAATCCGCACACTTCAGGTCCCCATCAGCTGTGGGATTTAGCTCCCGCTAAGCCTCCATTTCATCTATTTATTTTCCAGGTTTGCTCCCGACGCATTAAACAAATTTGTCATTTCAAGTTGAGGTTAAGAATGATTTTGACACCAACACTGCTTAAAAAAGTGGAAATAAAGCACTTCCAAGCTGGGGAAGGCAGTGTATGACTTAGAGAAGTTTACAGAAGAAGGCCTACAGTGAAGGAACACTGCTCAGAGATCACTTTTACATGTTTTTCAACACGATTCATCATATCATGAAGGGTCAGTAATGATGCTGACAATTCAGCTTTGATCACAGGAATAAATTACATATTACAATATATTAAAATACACACATTCATTATTTATTTGTTTACATAGTGTGTGTGTGTGTTTGCTGTGTATCATTTTGTGCATATAAATATTCACACATGCATGTATATGTTTAAGAAAAATGTGTTATTTATATGTAAAATATTTAAGTAAGCAATAAGGTACGAAGAGGCTGTGCTGTATGGTGAATAAGTAACGGCTCAAGGGCGTTGTTAGGCACGAACGGACGCGAAGCGGAGTAATTCTGTATAAATATACATGCTAATATTTCTTAAATATATACATGCATATGTGTGTATTTATATGTACAAATAAATATACACAGCACAATATATATAAGGCCTGAGGGTGTTGTACTGTATATTGGATCACTGTTAATAGTCAAAGCTGCAGACAGTCTCCTCTCTTATCGTCTCTTATCGTCTCATGTCCTGATAGATTTAATCCTTTATCCCGGGTCATTTGTGTGATTATATATTAAAGCCTAATCAGAGATGTATTAGGATAGGAACTTTGCCCTTTGATTTCCCTCATTAATTCTCAATGTTTGCAGTCGTATACGCGCTCAGTGTGTTTTGATGAAGCTGCCGCTGACCTTTGCTCTGCTCTACGCTATAAAGACGGAGTACATGTGTGTGACATTCTCCCGTCTGCTTCGAGTCTCGATAAGAGCCGGTTCGGCCTTTATTAGCGGGCCGGCTCCTGCAACACACAGGTCCCGGGCCTGTATCAGGTCATTATATACCATTCCAATGCCATTTCAATAAGAATCGGTGTAAGTTTAGATCTATTTGTCACACATATCATATCACTCTTAAAAATGAAGGTTTCAAACAGGGGTTTTGAAGTGCTGCCATAAAATAACTATTTTATAACCATTTAGTCTGAAGAACATTTCTTTTAATAATCTAAAGAGTCTTTTTCCTGTTATGGACCGGGCCTAAAACTAACTAAAAGTTCCCATTCCTGCCATCGGCCAGTGACTTAAGAAATATTTACCGGCCAAAAATAGTTTTTTTACCGTGTTTAGTTATGACACAATGAACATTCACTATCATCTATTCCAATTTTTACACCAGTGCTAAAACTACTAGCTTAAGTAATATGAATTTAGCCTACATAACTCCTAGACCGTTCGACTTGGCGTCAAGGTTTTTACACCACTGTGATTCTTGGCTCGAGACGGACAAGATGTACATCTTCGATATTGATTTTGGCAAAAAATAATAATAATTTTATGTTGAACTTTGTCCAAAACCTACTTTTGCAAACTAGCCCTGGTTTTTCGCCCAACGGAACCAAACCAGTCTAAGCCTTTTCTCTGGACTAGATCAATAACTATTGAAAAGAAGTTGAAATTTTGCATTTGGTTGGCTATAACTGGATCATTTAGAAAGTGGTCCCTGGCAAAATACAGTCAAAAGCCAATAAATCCCAAAGGAAAGGTCAGAACACAAAAATTGATGAGAATACGTGTCCTGAACATGGTTAGGAAGCATGCAAAGTTTTTGTGACGATCAGACCATAGGTGGTGCTATAACCGTCAAAAAGGTCTCATTGTTATCAGGTGTTCAAGCATGAATTGTTGAAACCCTACTGTAATTGCTAGGACTTATTTTTTAAATCCCCTGAAACGCATCGTTTTGTCTTGTATTCGTGGACTTTGGGATTCGCGACAATCGGTAAACCGTGTCTGGGAGATGCGGCATACGGTAAAGTGTGTCTGGGAGTCGCAGCGTACGGTAAAGTGTGTCTGGGAGTCGCGGCGTTTGGTAAAGTGTGTCTGGGAGCTCGCGGCGTTTGGTAAAGTGTGTCTGGGAGTCGCGGCGTATGGTAAAGTGTGTCTGGGAGTCGCGGCGTTCAGTAAAGTGTGTTTGGGAGATCACGGCGTCACGCGTGAAAGTGTGTCTGGGAGTCGCGGCGTTCAGTAAAGTGTGTCTGGAAGCTCGTGGCGTTCAGTAAAGTGTGTCTGGGAGTCGCAGCGTTTGGTAAAGTGTGTCTGGGAGTCGCGGCGTTGGTAGAGTGTGTCTGGGAGTCGCGGCGTTTGGTAAAGTGTGTCTGGGAGTCGCGGCGTACGGTAAAGTGTGTTTGGGAGTCGCGGCATACGGTAAAGTGTGTCTGGGAGTCACGGCGTTCTTTAGAGTGTGTCTGGGAGCCGTGGCATTCGGTAAAGTGTGTCTGGGAGTCGTGGCATTCGGTAAAGTGTGTCTGGGAGTCGTGGCATTCGGTAAAGTGTGTCTGGGAGTCGCGCGTACGGTAAAGTGTGTCTGGGAGTCGCGGCGTTCGGTAAAGTGTGTCTGGGAGTCGCGGCGTACGGTAGATGTGTCGGGAGTCGCGCGTCGTAAAGTGTGTCTGGGAGTCGGCGTCAGTAAAGTGTGTCTGGGAGTCGCGGCGTTCGGTAAAGTGTGTCTGGAAGTCGCGCCGTACGGTAAAGTGTGTCTGGGAGTTTGCGCCGTACGGTAAAGTGTGTCTGGGAGTCGCGGCGTGCGGTAAAGTGTGTCTAGGAGTCGCGGCGTTTAGTAAAGTGTGTCTGGGAGTCGCGGCGTTCAGTAAAGTGTGTCTGGGAGTCGCGCGTTCAGTAAAGTGTGTCTGGGAGTCGCGGCGTTCAGTAAAGTGTGTCTGGGAGTTCGCGGCGTTCAGTAAAGTGTGTCTGGGAGTCGCGGCGTTCGGTAAAGTGTGTCTGGGAGTCGCGGCGTTCAGTAAAGTGTGTCTGGGAGTTCGCGGCGTCAGTAAAGTGTGTCTGGGAGTTGCGGCGTCAGTAAAGTGTGTCTGGGAGTCGCGTGCATTCGGTAAAGTGTGTCTGGGAGTCGTGACATTCGGTAAAGTGTGTCTGGGAGTCGCGGCGTACGGTAAAGTGTGTCTGGGAGTCGCGGCGTACGGTAAAGTGTGTCTGGGAGTCGCGGCGTTCGTTAAAGTGTGTCTGGGAGTCGCGGGTTCGTTAAAGTGTGTCTGGGAGTCGCGCGTTCAGTAAAGTGTGTCTGGGAGTCGCGGCGTTCAGTAAAGTGTGTCTGGGAGTCGCGGCGTCAGTAAAGTGTGTTTGGGAGTCGCGGCGTTCAGTAAAGTGTGTCTGGGAGTCGCGCGTTCAGTAAAGTGTGTCTGGGAGTCGCAGCGTTCAGTAAAGTGTGTCTGGGAGTCGCGGCGTTCAGTAAAGTGTGTCTGGGAGTCGCGGCGTTCAGTAAAGTGTGTCTGGGAGTCGCGGCGTTCAGTAAAGTGTGTTTGGGAGTCGCGGCGTACGGTAAAGTGTGTCTGGGAGTCGCGCGTACGGTAAAGTGTGTCTGGGAGTCGCTGCGTGCGGTAGAGTGTGTCTGGGAGTCACTGCGTTCTTTAGAGTGTGTCTGGGAGTCGCGGCATTCGGTAAAGTGTGTCTGGGAGTCGCGGCGTTCTTTAGAGTGTGTCTGGGAGTCGCGGCGTGCGGTAAAGTGTGTCTGGGAGTCGCGGCGTCGGTAAAGTGTGTCTGGGAGTCGCGGCGTGCGGTAAAGTGTGTCTGGGAGTCGTGGCGTTCAGTAAAGTGTGTCTGGGAGTCGCGGCGTACGGTAAAGTGTGTTTTGGGAGTCGCGGCGTACGGTAAAGTGTGTCTGGGAGCTCGCGCGTACGGTAAAGTGTGTCTGGGAGTCGCGGCGTACGGTAAAGTGTGTCTGGGAGTCGCGGCGTGACGGTAAAGTGTGTCTGGGAGTCGCGGCGTGCGGTAAAGTGTGTCTGGGAGTCGCGGCGTTCAGTAAAGTGTGTTTGGGAGTCGCGGCGTACGGTAAAGTGTGTCTGGGAGTCGCAGCGTTCAGTAAAGTGTGTTTGGGAGTCGCGGCGTACGGTAAAGTGTGTCTGGGAGTCGCGGCGTACGGTAAAGTGTGTCTGGGAGTCGCGGCGTTCAGTAAAGTGTGTCTGGAGTCGCGGCGTACGGTTAAGTGTGTCTGGGAGTCGCAGCATTAGGTGATGGAGTCCCGTGTTCCAGCACTGGAATATTTACATGGGAAAGGCTCCTGAACATGTCGCTCACGTTTCTTCACATGTTCTCACAACAGTGCATTGAGTTCAAGCAGTGGTTGCTGGTCAACTGGAGACGGACACTGTTTCATTGTGCGAGTGTTAGTCTGGTGATGGCGCTCTCATGTTGTTGTTGTTTCTCTGGAGCTTCCACATGCACTGTTCACCTTCTGCTGTCATTGAACTGTGTGTAAAAGATGAACATCTGCTCACGTTCCATTGAAGAGAGAAGCCAAATGTGTTTGATTCTCCTTTAAACTGTTCCTGCACTGACAGCTGTGTGTGTGTGAAGTGTGTGTTGTTCTACCATTGAGCAGTGAAAGCTGCAGTCTTACAGTCACTTTCTCTGGGATTTTAACCAATTTGGAAACTGTTACCATCAGGAGTGTGTTGTCCACGTCTGCTGTCTGAATCTGCAGATCTGTGTGTGTTTACACTCGAGGACGGTCAAACTTTTCCATGTCTCTTTAAATCACAGCGGGTTCTAAATCCCGTTCACAACACCTTCCCTAATTTGGTGATGAGTGTCTGGTAATCAGTGAAGTCTCCAGAGAGCAGTTTATAACTGTATAAAGACAGTGGCCTGGATGAACACACACACACACACCGGAATCCTCAAAACAATAGCTCAGCCAAGAGAGAAACCTCTGTCATCATTTACTCTCTTGCCGTTCTGACCTTTCTTCTATTGATCGCCATAAGATGTTTGAGCTTCAGCAAACGCACTTCATGATTTAAATGGTGAACAGTGGCCTAGCGGCGTCATAACAGTGTCCACACGACTATACTGGGATCTTTACTGGATTCAGACGCGTCCATGAGGAACTCTTTCCGTCGCACAAAAGCTTCTTTACAGAGGAAAAAGATTCTTTAGATCATTAAAGTGTTTTCAAAAAGCTGAGGGATTATGGGAGTTGACTTCAGGGTGTCGCGGCTCAATTTGATACTGGAGACACATATTAACAACAAGACAACTAGTTTCCATGAACCGACTGATCCTGAGCAGTTTTGGATGTTGCACGGTGGCTCTGAGTTGTCAAAACACCTCTCAAAATGCGGAAAACGCAAAAATTCAAACCCGATACAACTTTTTTATGACGCACAGAACATTTCAGACGCAGTGTGTGAACGTGATTTGACAACAGTGAGGTCGTATTTATTTTTCAACGTGCAACAATTTTGACCGTAACACCTTACTTCACACGTTGTGTATTTAGAATAGTGCTTTCAGATTTTCTACATCTTTGATGACAGTAATGTACATCTATAAAATCACTGTATTTTATCTTATAGCCATTATTGCCACATGGACATTACTTTAACACACGAGGTAACACTTTACAATAAGGATCATTAGTTAGCTTGAACTAATAATGAACTATATTTATTAATGCTTTTTCTAATACTTGATTAAAATCTTGCTAACATTAGTTAATCCACTGTGAACTAACAAGCTGGATTCGTATTAACTTAACATTAACAAAGATGAACAAATACATGAATAAATGTATTGCTCATGGTTAGTTAATACGTTAATGTTAACTAATGTAAAGTGTTTCCAGTGCAGGTTAGTAAAAACATAAGATGTTTGGATGAACCGTTCCTCTAAGCTGCTGATCTTCTGTAATTGTCGCCGTGTGGCGTCATGTTCACTGGGAAGGGTTGCAGGGAGAGTCGCCTCATGTACGCAATGGAAAAAAGAAAGGAAAAAACCCTGAGAGAATGTTTGTGCAGTTCGGTGAAATATGACCAAGCTTGTCAAAAGCCCGTTTGAATAAGAACACACATATTTTAATCAAGGCTTGGACAGAACAGGGGTCACCACCATCCAGCGTTTCATGCGCCGAGAGTTCCCCGTGACCCCATCCTAAAAAGGAAGCGGAGGATGAATGAATGACTGCGAGGTCTCAGCATGTTAAACGCTGCAATCTTCCCTGCTTTCCCTTCCTGTTGGCCCTCGCCTCAACTTCAACCTCCAACCCTTCCCATCATGCATCAGGGCGGATGAAGAGACGCCCATCACGGGGAGGAGGACGAGGCGCTGTAAATCGTGTTTGACAGTGGTTTCGTCATCGCTTGTCTTTAGTTATTAATGTGACTTCCTCACGGCGAAGATGAGAGCCGCGACTCCAGCGCAGCAAGGTGTGTACCGTCCACACACACTCTTATCAGCTTAATTGCTTTAGAGCGAGCGCATGTGACACGGGTCATTGTGCGCTGGAGCTATCCATCATGTGGGCGTTTGAGTCCTGAACGCGTCTGTCTCCAGCGAGTCTGCGGCGGACGGGACCGCTCACAGGGCAGTTCTGACCCGTTCTGGTGTGAATGAGCTCGTCCATATGAACATGCAGACCCTGATCTCAGACCAGCACTTCTTCAGCTCAGGAGAACTGGTGTGAAAACTGGTCTCGATTTTTCTGTACAAATATATGCAACACTTTACAATGAGGTTCATTAGTTAACATTAGATAATGTAACTAGCATGAACTAACCATAGACTGTAAAAAAAGATGGACGACGCCCCTTCGCTGTTTTCCATCAGAGAGAACTGAAGCCGCCCGTGTCTCGATATGACGCTGATATCATGGATCTTGAGTATGCGCACTTGCGTGTTTCGGGACCAGTCGTGAGCAGGAAGTAAAGCCGTGAAATCGAGGCCGCGCCCTCATTCGCGCTGAATCAAACGCAAGCACACGCCCCGCACTTTCATTAGTGGCCTCTGTCTGCTTCAGTTCTTTCCAATGATGTCTGCTGATTGCAGAACCTCGTTAAAATAAGGTAAATACAACCACTAGCCACTTAGTCAACATTATGAAAAAAGTCCAGCTGGTGCTTCAGTCACTACCTCGCATAGAGACCTGTCAATCACAGCTCTCAGATCATGACGTCAGAGCACCGTTTTTATCATCAACCCAGCGTCCCGTTGAATAACATGGGGAGGCGGGGTTATGAGCTATACTAGGACCGGCCACAGGGGGGCGATCGGAGACGTTTTGGCTTCACTTTTGAGGGCTTGTGCGGCACGCTTGGAACTAACCATGACCAATACATTAGTGATGGTATTTATTAATCTTTGTTAATGTTATGAAAATACAGCTGTTCGTTGTGTGTTCACAGGGCATTAAAGGAGTAGTTCACTTTAAAAAAAAACTTTTGCTGATAATTTACTCACCCCCATGTCATCCAAGATGTCCATGTCTTCTTCTTCAGTGGAAAAGAAATGAAGGTTTTTGATGAAAACATTCCAGGATTTTCTCCATATAATGGACTTCAATGGGGTCCAAACGGTTCAAGGTCCAAAAGACAGTTTCAGTGCTAACTGTTCAAAGGGCTTTAAACGACACAGACGATGAATAAGGGTCTTATCAAGCGAAACGATTCACTCATTTAATAAATAAATAACAAAGTTTAAGTTTTATAAGCTCAAATGCTCGCCTTGCTCTGTACTGTGATGCGCGTTCGTGACTCTCCTGTTTGAACTCGTTCAGTCAAAACGACTGAATCTTTTCGTGTCATTTGGTTAATTCAACGACGAAATGAGCAAATTGACTGGGTGAAACTTGGAGAGTCACGACGTGCATCGCAGTACAGAGCAAGGCGAGCATTTGAGCTTTAAAACTTAAGCTTTGGTTGTTTGTTTGTTTTTTGTTTTTTTAAATGAGCGATCGTTTCTCTTGAACCGTTTGGTTCCCATTGAAGTCCATTACATGGAGAGAAAATGCTGAAATGTTTTCATCGAAAACCTTCATTTTTTCGACTGAAGAGAGAAAGAGAAGACATGGACATCTTGGATGAACATGGAGAGTAAATTATCAGCCGAAGTTTTAAAGTGAACTACTCCTTAAACTAACGTTAACAAATACAACCTTTGATTTTAATGTAGTATTAGTAATTATTGAAAGTATTGAAAAAAATTAAGTGTTAAGTAAAGAAATGAAAGTATTGCTTCATTCTTAGTTCAAATCAACGAATGAACCTTATTGTAAAGTATTACTGAATAAATATCTGCTAATGGGGTCAGAAAAAATAATTTAATTTATTAAACGTAATTCAAAGTGAAAGCATTATTTTTATAAGCAAATATAACATGTAAAGTCATTTTACTTCTCTTGATTTAGGAATGTTTGGATATTTGTACTGGAGAACAAGACAAAGATCTTTTTTTCTTCCATGTATGTTTACACAGACTCCAACTCTGAGTTCAAGTGTCAAGTTTTTCCTGGAACGCAACGCAGTGAATTTATACTTCCAATTCGCGTGATTTGTTATAATACATGTCAGCTTTTTCATAGCTGCCGAATTGACAAAATTGACGGAGGCAGTTGCATTATTTTCTATGAAACATGCCTGCTTAAAAATAGTTCCTGGAATAAACAGCCTTCATATTAGGAGGCGCTGACACACACCTCACACTGCATTAGTGTGACTGGGGTAATTACACGTCACTTCACAATCATATCTGTGGCAGGTAGTCTGCAAGCCTCGTGATTTCATGCGGCGGATCTGGGATAAATACGTGGTCCGCTTAAAAAACATTTTTATGGTTCTCTCCTCACATTAAGCGCCTGGGAGACCCGGCTCTAAAACAACGTCCGATCTCATTACACAAATGTGGATATGCTGAATTAGGTTGAGTGTGCTTATGCCCACCTCCCCCACCCATACCGCAAATGTAGGTCTTTAACTCGGGGAAGTTGTCTTAAGTTTTATCCCTTTGGAAGATAATGTGGTTTTGCAATTCAAATATTTGCTGGTGCTGTTTCCAAAGCGGCTTTGAAGGCTCGTCGACGGTGACAGTGTGAGTGTGACAGCGCTACGTGCATTAAACACACACTGCAGGAGCGCCACTTCAAAACGCATGCAAATGCATTGCAGGATAAACAGCTCAAACCTGGAGACTTGTGACGTCTGATGGGTTGATGAGCTAATGAGCCCTTCAGACGCTCTTCAGACTGGAGTGTGTTCACTACACAAGGCCTCATTAATTAACCTGATTCTGTGTCCCGCATGCGACACAATGGACGTCTTCTCGAGTGGATCTGTGGCTCTACACAAACACTGCCGACTCTCTTCAGATGCCTCTACATCCCAGCCTGCTCTCTTGCTCTTCTACAGAGATGTCCTGTGAGCATTAGCTTGTACCTTTTTTATATATTTTTAAAAAGCGTTTATTGAGATTTTTCCACAGTCTTGCACTCAACAAATATTACTTATTTTCTACCCAAATCCTGGATTCAGCCTTTTTTTGGTCAATTTTCTGTTTTTTTTTTTTTTTGGGGGGGGGGGGTTTTGTTTTGTTTTTGTGTAACCCAGATCCTGTGTCAGATGTAACAACCCAGTGTTTGGGTAGTTTTTGTGTTACCCAGATCCTGTGTCAGACGTAACAACCCAGTGTTTGGGTAGTTTTTGTGTAACCCAGATCCTGTATCAGACTTAACAACCCAGTGTTTGGGTAGTTTTTGTGTTACCCAGATCCTGTGTCAGACGTAACAACCCAGTGTTTGGGTAGTTTTTGTGTAACCCAGATCCTGTATCAGACGTAACAACCCAGTGTTTGGGTAGTTTTTGTGTAACCCAGATCCTGTATCAGACGTAACAACCCAGTGTTTGGGTAGTCTTTGTGTAACACAGATCCTGTGTCAGACGTAACAACCCAGTGTTTGGGTAGTTTTGTGTTACCCAGATCCTGTGTCAGACGTAACAACCCAGTGTTTGGGTAGTTTTTGTGTAACCCAGATCCTGGGTCAGACGTAACAACCCAGTGTTTGGGTAGTTTTTGTGTTACCCAGATCCTGTGTCAGACGTAACAACCCAGTGTTTGGGTAGTTTTTGTGTAACCCAGATCCTGTGTCAGACGTAACAACCCAGTGTTTGGGTAGTTTTTGTGTTACCCAGATCCTGTGTCAGACGTAACAACCCAGTGTTTGGGTAGTTTTTGTGTAACCCAGATCCTGTATCAGACGTAACAACCCAGTGTTTGAGTAGTTTTTGTGTAACACAGATCCTGTATCAGACGTAACAACCCAGTGTTTGAGTAGTTTTTGTGTAACACAGATCCTGTGTCAGACGTAACAACCCAGTGTTTGAGTAGTTTTTGTGTAACACAGATCCTGTATCAGACGTAACAACCCAGTGTTTGAGTAGTTTTTGTGTAACCCAGATCCTGTGTCAGACGTAACAACCCAGTGTTTGAGTAGTTTTTGTGTAACACAGATCCTGTGTCAGACGTAACAACCCAGTGTTTAAATAGTTTTTGTGTTACCCAGATCCTGTGTCAGACGTAACAACCCAGTGTTTGGGTAGTTTTTGTGTAACCCAGATCCTGTGTCAGACGTAACAACCCAGTGTTTGGGTAGTTTTTGTGTAACCCAGATCCTGTATCAGACGTAACAACCCAGTGTTTGGGTAGTTTTTGTGTAACCCAGATCCTGGGTCAGACGTAACAACCCAGTGTTTGAGTAGTTTTTGTGTAACCCAGATCCTGTGTCAGACGTAACAACCCAGTGTTTGGGTAGTTTTTGTGTAACACAGATCCTATGTCAGACGTAACAACCCAGTGTTTGGGTAGTTTTTGTGTTACCCAGATCCTGTGTCAGACGTAACAACCCAGTGTTTGGGTAGTTTTTGTGTAACCCAGATCCTGAGTCAGACGTAACAACCCCAGTGTTTGAGTAGTTTTTGTGTAACCCAGATCCTGTATCAGACGTAACAACCCAGTGTTTGAGTAGTTTTTGTGTAACACAGATCCTGTGTCAGACGCTAACAACCCAGTGTTTGGGTAGTTTTTGTGTAACCCAGATCCTGTGTCAGACGTAACAACCCAGTGTTTGGGTAGTTTTTGTGTAACCCAGATCCTGTATCAGACGTAACAACCCAGTGTTTGGGTAGTTTTTGTGTAACCCAGATCCTGGGTCAGGCAGTAACAACCCAGTGTTTGGGTAGTTTTTGTGTAACCCAGATCCTGGGTCAGACGTAACAACCCAGTGTTTGGGTAGTTTTTGTGTAACCCAGATCCTGTATCAGACGGCAACAACCCAGTGTTTGGGTAGTTTTTGTGTAACACAGATCCTGTGTCAGACGTAACAACCCAGTGTTTGGGTAGTTTTTGTGTTACCCAGATCCTGTGATCAGACGTAACAACCCAGTGTTTGGGTAGTTTTTGTGTAACACAGATCCTGTGTCAGACGTAACAACCCAGTGTTTGAGTAGTTTTTGTGTAACACAGATCCTGTGTCAGACGTAACAACCCAGTGTTTGAGTAGTTTTTGTGTAACCCAGATCCTGTGTCAGACGTAACAACCCAGTGTTTGGGTAGTTTTTGTGTAACCCAGATCCTGTATCAGACGTAACAACCCAGTGTTTGAGTAGTTTTTGTGTAACCCAGATCCTGTATCAGACGTAACAACCCAGTGTTTGGGTAGTTTTTGTGTAACCCAGATCCTGTGTCAGACGTAACAACCCAGTGTTTGGGTAGTTTTTGTGTAACCCAGATCCTGTGTCAGACGTAACAACCCAGTGTTTGGGTAGTTTTTGTGTAACACAGATCCTGTGTCAGACGTAACAACCCAGTGTTTGAGTAGTTTTTGTGTAACCCAGATCCTGTGTCAGACGTAACAACCCAGTGTTTGAGTAGTTTTTGTGTAACCCAGATCCTGTGTCAGACGTAACAACCCAGTGTTTGAGTAGTTTTTGTGTAACACAGATCCTGTGTCAGACGTAACAACCCAGTGTTTGAGTAGTTTTTGTGTAACCCAGATCCTGTGTCAGACGTAACAACCCAGTGTTTGGGTAGTTTTTGTGTAACCCAGATCCTGTGTCAGACGTAACAACCCAGTGTTTGGGTAGTTTTTGTGTAACCCAGATCCTGTATCAGACGTAACAACCCAGTGTTTGGGTAGTTTTTGTGTAACCCAGATCCTGTATCAGACGGTAACAACCCAGTGTTTGGGTAGTTTTTGTGTAACCCAGATCCTGTGTAGCAACGTAACAACCCAGTGTTTGGGTAGTTTTTGTGTTACCCAGATCCTGTGTCAGACGTAACAACCCAGTGTTTGGGTAGTTTTTGTGTAACCCAGATCCTGTGTCAGGACGTAACAACCCAGTGTTTGGGTAGTTTTTGTGTTACCCAGATCCTGTGTCAGACGTAACAACCCAGTGTTTGAGTAGTTTTTGTGTAACACAGATCCTGTGTCAGACGTAACAACCCAGTGTTTGAGTAGTTTTTGTGTTACCCAGATCCTGTGTCAGACGTAACAACCCAGTGTTTGGGTAGTTTTTGTGTAACACAGATCCTGTGTCAGACGTAACAACCCAGTGTTTGAGTAGTTTTTGTGTTACCCAGATCCTGTGTCAGACGTAACAGCCCAGTGTTTGGGTAGTTTTTGTGTAACCCAGATCCTGTGTCAGACGTAACAACCCAGTGTTTGGGTAGTTTTTGTGTAACCCAGATCCTGTGTCAGACGTAACAACCCAGTGTTTGGGTAGTTTTTGTGTAACCCAGATCCTGAGTCAGGACGTAACAACCCAGTGTTTGAGTAGTTTTTGTTTAACCCAGATCCTGTATCAGACGTAACAACCCAGTGTTTGGGTAGTTTTTGTGTAACACAGATCCTGTGTCAGACGTAACAACCCATTGTTTGAGTAGTTTTTGTGTAACCCAGATCCTGTGTCAGACGTAACAACCCAGTGTTTGGGTAGTTTTTGTGTAACACAGATCCTGTGTCAGACGTAACAACCCAGTGTTTGGGTAGTTTTTGTGTAACCCAGATCCTGTGTCAGACGTAACAACCCAGTGTTTGGGTAGTTTTTGTGTAACCCAGATCCTGTGTCAGACGTAACAACCCAGTGTTTGGGTAGTTTTTGTGTAACCCAGATCCTGTGTCAGCAACGTAACAACCCAGTGTTTGAGTAGTTTTTGTGTTACCCAGATCCTGTGTCAGACGTAACAACCCAGTGTTTGGGTAGTTTTTGTGTAACCCAGATCCTGTGTCAGACGTAACAACCCAGTGTTTGAGTAGTTTTTGTGTTACCCAGATCCTGTGTCAGACGTAACAACCCAGTGTTTGAGTAGTTTTTGTGTAACACAGATCCTGTGTCAGACGGTAACAACCCAGTGTTTGAGTAGTTTTTGTGTTACCCAGATCCTGTGTCAGACGTAACAACCCAGTGTTTAAGTAGTTTTTGTGTAACCCAGATCCTGTGTCAGACGTAACAACCCAGTGTTTGAGTAGTTTTTGTGTTACCCAGATCCTGTGTCAGACGTAACAACCCAGTGTTTGGGTAGTTTTGTGTTACCCAGATCCTGTGTCAGACGTAACAACCCAGTGTTTGGGTAGTTTTTGTGTAACCCAGATCCTGTATCAGACGTAACAACCCAGTGTTTGGGTAGTTTTTGTGTAACCCAGATCCTGTATCAGACGTAACAACCCAGTGTTTGGGTAGTTTTTGTGTAACCCAGATCCTGTGTCAGACGTAACAACCCAGTGTTTGGGTAGTTTTGTGTTACCCAGATCCTGTGTCAGACGTAACAACCCAGTGTTTGGGTAGTTTTTGTGTAACCCAGATCCTGTATCAGACGTAACAACCCAGTGTTTGAGTAGTTTTTGTGTAACACAGATCCTGTGTCAGACGTAACAACCCAGTGTTTGAGTAGTTTTTGTGTTACACAGATCCTGTGTCAGACGTAACAACCCAGTGTTTGAGTAGTTTTTGTGTAACACAGATCCTGTGTTAGACGTAACAACCCAGTGTTTGAGTAGTTTTTGTGTAACCCAGATCCTGTGTCAGACGTAACAACCCAGTGTTTGAGTAGTTTTGTGTAACACAGATCCTGTGTCAGACGTAACAACCCAGTGTTTGAGTAGTTTTTGTGTTACCCAGATCCTGTGTCAGACGTAACAACCCAGTGTTTGGGTAGTTTTTGTGTAACCCAGATCCTGTATCAGACGTAACAACCCAGTGTTTGGGTAGTTTTTGTGTAACCCAGATCCTGTGTCAGAGCGTAACAACCCAGTGTTTGGGTAGTTTTTGTGTAACCCAGATCCTGGGTCAGACGCAACAACCCAGTGTTTGGGTAGTTTTTGTGTAACCCAGATCCTGTATCAGACGTAACAACCCAGTGTTTGGGTAGTTTTTGTGTAACACAGATCCTATGTCAGACGTAACAACCCAGTGTTTGGGTAGTTTTTGTGTTACCCAGATCCTGTGTCAGACGGTAACAACCCAGTGTTTGGGTAGTTTTTGTGTAACCCAGATCCTGAGTCAGACGTAACAACCCAGTGTTTGAGTAGTTTTTGTGTAACCCAGATCCTGTGTCAGACGTAACAACCCAGTGTTTGGGTAGTTTTTGTGTAACACAGATCCTGTGTCAGACGTAACAACCCAGTGTTTGGGTAGTTTTTGTGTAACCCAGATCCTGGGTCAGACGTAACAACCCAGTGTTTGGGTAGCTTTTGTGTAACCCAGATCCTGTATCAGACGTGAACAACCCAGTGTTTGGGTAGTTTTTGTGTAACCCAGATCCTGGGTCAGGCGTAACAACCCAGTGTTTGGGTAGTTTTTGTGTAACCCAATCCTGGGTCAGAGTCCAGTTTGGGTGGTTCTGTCAAGTATCAGACGTAACAACCCAGTGTTTGGGTAGTTTTTGTGTAACCCAGATCCTGTGTCAGACGTAACAACCCAGTGTTTGGGTAGTTTTTGTGTTACCCAGATCCTGTGTCAGACGTAACAACCCAGTGTTTGGGTAGTTTTTGTGTAACCCAGATCCTGTGTCAGACGTAACAACCCAGTGTTTGAGTAGTTTTTGTGTAACCCAGATCCTGTGTCAGACGTAACAACCCAGTGTTTGGGTAGTTTTTGTGTAACCCAGATCCTGTGTCAGACGTAACAACCCAGTGTTTGGGTAGTTTTTGTGTAACCCAGATCCTGTGTCAGACGTAACAACCCAGTGTTTGGGTAGTTTTTGTGTAACCCAGATCCTGTATCAGACGTAACAACCCAGTGTTTGGGTAGTTTTTGTGTAACCCAGATCCTGGGTCAGACGTAACAACCCAGTGTTTGGGTAGTTTTTGTGTAACCCAGATCCTGTATCAGACGTAACAACCCAGTGTTTGGGTAGTTTTTGTGTAACCCAGATCCTGTGTCAGACGTAGCAACCCAGTGTTTGGGTAGTTTTTGTGTAACCCAGATCCTGTGTCAGACGTAACAACCCAGTGTTTGAGTAGTTTTTGTGTTACCCAGATCCTGTGTCAGACGTAACAACCCAGTGTTTAAGTAGTTTTTGTGTAACACAGATCCTGTGTCAGACGTAACAACCCAGTGTTTGAGTAGTTTTTGTGTAACCCAGATCCTGGGTCAGACAGTAACAACCCAGTGTTTGGGTAGTTTTTGTGTAACCCAGATCCTGTATCAGACGTAACAACCCAGTGTTTGGGTAGTTTTTGTGTAACCCAGATCCTGTATCAGACGTAACAACCCAGTGTTTGGGTAGTTTTTGTGTAACCCAGATCCTGTGTCAGACGTAACAACCCAGTGTTTGGGTAGTTTTTGTGTAACCCAGATCCTGTGTTCAGACGTAACAACCCAGTGTTTGGGTAGTTTTTGTGTAACCCAGATCCTGTGTCAGACGTAACAACCCAGTGTTTGAGTAGTTTTTGTGTAACCCAGATCCTGTATCAGACGTAACAACCCAGTGTTTGGGTAGTTTTTGTGTTACCCAGATCCTGTGTCAGACGTAACAACCCAGTGTTTGGGTAGTTTTTGTGTAACACAGATCCTGTGTCAGACGTAACAACCCAGTGTTTGGGTAGTTTTTGTGTATACCCAGATCCTGTGTCAGACGTAACAGCCCAGTGTTTGGGTAGTTTTTGTGTAACCCAGATCCTGTGTCAGACGTAACAACCCAGTGTTTGGGTAGTTTTTGTGTTACCCAGATCCTGTGTCAGACGTAACAACCCAGTGTTTGGGTAGTTTTTGTGTAACCCAGATCCTGAGTCAGACGTAACAACCCAGTGTTTGAGTAGTTTTTGTTTAACCCAGATCCTGTATCAGACGTAACAACCCAGTGTTTGGGTAGTTTTTGTGTAACACAGATCCTGTGTCAGACGTAACAACCCATTGTTTGAGTAGTTTTTGTGTAACCCAGATCCTGTATCAGACGTAACAACCCAGTGTTTGGGTAGTTTTTGTGTAACACAGATCCTGGGTCAGACGTAACAACCCAGTGTTTGGGTAGTTTTTGTGTAACCCAGATCCTGTATCAGACGTAACAACCCCAGTGTTTGGGTAGTTTTTGTGTAACCCAGATCCTGTGTCAGACTGTAACAACCCAGTGTTTGGGTAGTTTTTGTGTAACCCAGATCCTGTGTCAGACGTAACAACCCAGTGTTTGGGTAGTTTTTGTGTAACCCAGATCCTGTGTCAGACGTAACAACCCAGTGTTTGGGTAGTTTTTGTGTTACCCAGATCCTGTGTCAGAGCGTAACAACCCAGTGTTTGGGTAGTTTTTGTGTAACCCAGATCCTGTGTCAGACGTAACAACCCAGTGTTTGGGTAGTTTTTGTGTAACCCAGATCCTGTGTCAGACGTAACAACCCAGTGTTTAGGTAGTTTTTGTGTAACCCAGATCCTGTGTCAGACGTAACAACCCAGTGTTTGAGTAGTTTTTGTGTAACCCAGATCCTGTGTCAGACGTAACAACCCAGTGTTTGGGTAGTTTTTGTGTAACCCAGATCCTGTATCAGACGTAACAACCCAGTGTTTGGGTAGTTTTTGTGTAACCCAGATCCTGGGTCAGACGTAACAACCCAGTGTTTGGGTAGTTTTTGTGTAACCCAGATCCTGTATCAGACGTAACAACCCAGTGTTTGGGTAGTTGTTTGTGTAACCCAGATCCTGTGTCAGACGTAACAACCCAGTGTTTGGGTAGTTTCTGTGTAACCCAGATCCTGTGTCAGACCGTAACAACCCAGTGTTTGGGTAGTTTTTGTGTAACCCAGATCCTGTGTCAGACGGAACAACCCAGTGTTTGGGTAGTTTTTGTGTTACCCAGATCCTGTATCAGACGGAACAACCCAGTGTTTGAGTAGTTTTTGTGTAACACAGATCCTGTGTCAGACGTAACAACCCAGTGTTTGAGTAGTTTTGTGTTACCCAGATCCTGTGTCAGACGTAACAACCCAGTGTTTGAGTAGTTTTTGTGTAACACAGATCCTGTATCAGACGTAACAACCCAGTGTTTGGGTAGTTTTTGTGTTACCCAGATCCTGTGTCAGACGTAACAACCCAGTGTTTGGGTAGTTTTTGTGTAACCCAGATCCTGTATCAGACGTCAACAACCCAGTGTTTGGGTAGTTTTTGTGTAACCCAGATCCTGTATCAGGCGTAACAACCCAGTGTTTGGGTAGTTTTTGTGTAACCCAGATCCTGTGTCAGACGTGAACAACCCAGTGTTTGGGTAGTTTTTGTGTAACCCAGATCCTGTGTCAGACGTAACAACCCAGTGTTTGGGTAGTTTTTGTGTAACCCAGATCCTGTATCAGACGTAACAACCCAGTGTTTGGGTAGTTTTTGTGTAACCCAGATCCTGGGTCAGACGCAACAACCCAGTGCTTGGGTAGTTTTTGTGTAACCCAGATCCTGTATCAGACGTAACAACCCAGTGTTTGGGTAGTTTTTGTGTAACCCAGATCCTGTATCAGACGTAACAACCCAGTGTTTGAGTAGTTTTTGTGTAACCCAGATCCTGGGTCAGACGTAACAACCCAGTGTTTGAGTAGTTTTGTGTTACCAAGTTTGTTTTTAAAGCATATAATACACAGCACACACCAAATATCGATGCATCTTTAATTAGGCTGATCTAGGTTGTACTTTTTCAATATTGAATGAAACATATTTTTAAAAAGTCCACAATCTTTGGTGGATTGTTCATGTAAATTCGGCCAATATGAAGTATCTTGGTGCTGCTATTGTATTCACGATTGCCCCCGACTCACGATTGCACGCTCCATGGTGGTTTGGCTCGGAGCTTTAGTGTATTTCAGTGTGGCTGCTGCTCGTGTGCATGTCCTGTCCATGCCGCTTCTGTTCGGCCTGGAAATCTTTCAATTCAATTTAACTACTTCAGGTCATGATTCAAATAAAGATACAATTCTCGATTTTTAATAAAATTTTAATTCAATATGTGCATAGATTTGATTTGTAGTTTACTGTTTTGTTAGTGTTTTCTCAATTGACTGCAGTGGACAGTTTAATAGCTCTAGAAGAAGAAAATACAGTCAACCCAATATTATAAACAAATGTTCTGTAATTAAGCAAGACAGGCAATTTTTTTTTCTTCTATTAAACATAAGAACAAAGAAGCAAATTACAAACAATAGGACGAATACAACAGAAATGTAACTGCCCTACTACCAACATTGAATAATCAACTGTAAAAATAAACCACTATGTAATCCTCACTGTATAAACGAAATATAATATAAGACAAAAAAAGTCTTATATTTTTGTTAATATTGGCCAAACTCAAGGCAACAGTTTTATGGGCTGCTGTCCCTTTAAGAATGAATGCGTGGATCTAATGTACAGTTACACGTCAGATTTCCTCCCTTTGGTTTCTGATGGCGTTGGACATTACAGCCTCAGTTCACACTGACTCCAGTCCACACCATGTGCATTTGAGATGATTATGTGTGTGTCTGTGAAATAGAACTGAATGTGATTAACCTCAATAACTGTATAACTTTAAGTAGCACTGCAAAGTTAAAGAAGAAAACTGAATTATTAAAATTTGTGAATTGATTCAAACCGGTAGAATCACGATTCATATTTGAATGGAGCTTCCATGTAGAGATTGCATGTTACTCTGTTCAACACAGTGGACGTTCGCTCTGTTGCTCTACAAAAACACTTTTGGGTTTGTTTCAGATGCGTCACTTGCGGACACACACCCGCGTCCCATACTCCTGCTTTTCTAGCAGCGAGTGTCCCGTGAGCAGCTGTAGCGTAGGCCCACCGCTGGCCTCTCTGAACATACACAATATATAAGACAATTGATAACTGGCGTGGCGCGAGAAGTCCCAGCTCCCAGAACCCTGTAATTTAATCCCATTTTTATTCCTCCTCTCCTCTTCTCCTCCCCCAACAGCAATTAATCTCATTTTTAGTACAATTTCCAGCCCTTTGCTGGAGTCAGCCGGAGTCCTGTGTTTTGTTCCTATTTGGCCCGGTTCCTGTGCATAGTCATTAAAGGCCCAATTAATGTCAGCCTGTAGCTGAAGAGTGCTCATTTTTATTGGGGAGCTGACAGTCGCCGCCACGAGTGGCGCAGTGTAATATGCATTAATTGCCCCGTAACACTGGTAATTACCAGTTCTTCAAGCCTCTCAGTAAACTGTCATGCCCAGACAAGACTGCTTTGAAATAGATTACTCATTAGGGAGAGCTGCCCTATTTCACAAAGGGGCTCGCTGTGTTGCCACAAAAAAAAAAAAAAAAAAAAGATTTGGGACTAAACAAATAGTTGCCAAGAGCAATTTCCTATTACAACTTCCCAGTGACGGCCTTTCTCTCCCATCTTCCTCTCTGTCTCCGTAACTGGACACCTGCTCGTGTGACCCACCGTACACTAGTGTTTCTAACTTTCAGACGAAACCTGGGAAAATATCAATCTTTTATACCATTCTGGACACCACAGAGAAGACTGACAGATATTTCACAGCGCAAGTGAATTTTACTCACCCGACCGGACAAGTAACCTGTCAATAATATAAAATAACTGTACCGACGGTGACGAGGCGTGCACAGCTTCATGAGGAGAAACGGACACAAATGTTGCATAGTGCCGATAAAAACTCAAAATGTGGAGTTTTATATTTATAACACATGATCCAGTTAAGCAGCATCACCCGATCAAGAGTGCCGAACACCATCACGATTGATGACACTGATTTCATAACACAGTTTAATAAATAAGTAATTAATAAGTCAGCTGCATTTTAGACGCAGTATTGGCTGTTTTGTTCTGTTTCTGTTACGACATTTTTCCAAACAAAGATCACAGCAGAACGATTACACATCTCACAGGAACACTCGTTTCCATCACTGCACGATTCAGCGTTTGAATGAATCGGTTGAGTCACTGATTCCATGACTCGCTCATCAAAGACTCGCTCAATGACTCATTCAATGACTACTGGTGGTGTCAATGCATCACTCTTTCCAACATTTTATTATCTCTAGATTCAAAAAATAATTTTTAAAACAATCTCATTTCATTTTTTATTGCAGTTGTAATTTTTCAGTCTAAATTATTTAATTTGATTGGTGACAGCATAGTATCTTATTATTCTAATTTAATTTATTGATCAAATTTACCATTTAAAATAAAAGATAAAGTTTTAATCGCGTAGTAGTTTTACACAGCCTATACAAAGTATATAACTTATAAAAAACTACACAAAAAAACAGGGACTGTTTGTTGGTGCGTTTCTAATTAGACTTAATAAATATATTTCAAAATTGAAATATATTAATAAAAAATCACATTCAAAGTAAAAGTTTGTTTTAACATAATATATGTGGGTGCACTGTGTATAATTATTTTGTATATATATATATATATATACACACACACACATGCATGTATATTTAAGAAAAAAATATTATTTATATATAAAATATGTATATATATTATAAATTATATATAAATCGATATACATGAAAATATTTCTTAAATATATACCACTATGTGTGTGTATATGTATGTATATATATATATATATATATATATATATATATATATATATATATACAAAATAACTATACACAGTGCACCCACATATATTATTTAAACACAAAATTTTACTTTGGATGCAATTAATTGTTTGACAGCCCTAATAAAAACACAGATGCATGCATGCATGCATACATATATATATATTTGCATGTATATACTGTATATATAATTATACATAATTTATTTAATATTCTTAATGCATATGTGTGTGTGTATTTTTATATATATATAATTATACAGCGTACTCACACATATATTATGTAAATGCAAAGTTTTATTTTGGATTGTATTGTTGCCCAGCACTAAATGTTTAGTTTGTTCATGTGCGGGTCCCGTGACACGTTAAACCCGGCGTGTTCGGATCATGTTCCTTACCAGGGTGTTTCTGTGTAGAGATTGCATATTAATATTGACCTAGTGTGTGTGAGCGCAGAGGTCGAGGATGTCAATATCAGAGCACGTGTGGTGCCGGCGTGGGCGTTAGCATCAGTCTTTGATAAGACGCATTCGGCTAGCTTGATCCGCGTGCAGTGTGTGTGTGTGTGTGTGTGTGTGTGTGGAGGTGTTTGGGTGCTAAAGCCCATTTCCACCCTAACATGCGGACGCACATCGCTTTATCTCCTCACCGCACCTGCTCCAGGCAATCTCCCCGCCGTCCCCTCAAATGAGTGTTGTCAGAGGCCTCCTCGTGCTCAGCCTGCGCCGCGCTAATCAAAGGAGATGGTACAATTTCAGGAGCGCAGGTGAAAGAGGAAGCAGGAAAACAGGGAACCCTAGACCCAGTGTCACTGATCAACCTTATTATGCCTTTCATTAACACACATGATCTGTGTGTGTGTGTGTGTGTGTTTGTGTTGCTTGAGCACTTATCAAATTGTTTATGACAGAACTAATTGGGCTAATTGAAGACATTAAGATTCAGCTGTCAGCTGTATGCACGTCCGGCTGACAGGCGGCTGACAGGCGCGGGACCCTGTGGCGTCCGATACACGGCGAGGAGGAGCACAGGGTCCGCTCTAATTTGATGTGGACAGGCTTCACGGGGCAGAGCGGGCGGGTAAATGGATGCCCGTAGGGAGCGTCTGCGTTTTCGGACCGTCTAATGGAGTCCCTTCGGCTGCCTGACAGAGAGATGAGGCAATTTGAGGAGGAAAGTGAAAAGGGCTCCGGCCTTGATTTTTTTCCCAAGTGTTTTAGGGAACATCAGAGCAGAATACATGTCTGCAGGCGGCCCTCGCTCCGGCACCGGGACCCGTGTTCTGCTTCAACACTTCACATCCAAGTGTGTGTGTGCTGATATCCTGTGGCTTACAGAACATGGGTGTCTGGGGCGTGTGTTTAATGTGCAAAACTAATAATAATCGTGAGTGCTGCTGCTATAGGGAAACACATGCTAAGTGATCATAACGCTTTACAATAAGGTTCATTATGTATTAAAGGAGTAGTTCACTTTTAAAAAATTTTTAGCTGATAATTTACTCACCCCATGTCATCCAAGATGTCCATGTCTTTCTTTCTTCAGTGGAAAAGAAATTAAGGATTTTGATGAAAACATTCCAGGATTTTCTCCATATAATGGACTTCAATGGGGACCAAACGGTTCAAGGTCCAAAAGACAGTTTCAGTGCAAACTGTTCAAAGGGCTTGAAACGACACCAGACGATGAATAAGGGTCTCATCAAGCGAAACGATCGCTCATTTAATAAATAAATAACAAAGTTTAGGTTTTATAAGCTCAAACGCTGTTCTGTGATTCCGTGACTCTCCTGTTAGAGCTCGTTCATCAAAATGAACGAATCTTTGCAGAGTCAACTTATTCATTTTGTTCGTTGAATCAACCAAATGACAAGAAAAAAAGATTCAGCCGTTTTGATGGAACGAGTTCGAACAGGAGAGTCACGAACGCGCGTCACAGAACAGAGCAAGGCGAGCATTTGAGCTTATAAAACTTAAACTGTTGTTATTTATTTATTAAATGAGTGATCGTTTCGCTTGATAAGACCCTTATTCATCGTGAAGGAAGCATGTAAGAAATGAAAGCGTAAATATCAACGTTATAAAATTACTCAACTTCTGTGATGCTGGTGTTCCCATCATGCACTGGGCCTTGAATGATGAATGATCTGTGTTTGCAGTGTTTCGCCGCTGCTTCTGTTGGCAGGATTACAGTAACTGGACATTTTGTGACATTTGGAGTTCATTTTCAGAACCGTTGGCCTAGTGGTGTATGGTGTGTGTGTGTGTGTAGAGTTTGCTGGTTGTGTACAGAAGCGGTGTGTTGGTGCCCTCCTTCCTCCTCTGAAAGGTCAGCGCTGTCGTCCTCGGAGAGCTTGTGTTTGTTTCCTTTAGAAAGCAGGGTTAAACTGTGGGACAGCCGAAGCCCTGCGCTCTGGACCCCCAAACCTCCCCGAGGGTTCAGCCGGACCTCTTCTCCTGCAGGCCCAGTCGGATCCGCCGGATAATCAAGTTTAGTCTCGTGTCTCGTGTCTCAGGCTTTGGAGGCTCAGAGGTGGACTCTTCACACACTTCAAACTTGTTTGCTTTGCAAATGTTTAAAACGACAGTGAAATGTGATTTTCAGAGTGAAAACATTGAGCAGTGTTCTCTGTCCTCAGTTCTGCGTCTGCCTCACAAGCTCACGTGTGGTCTGATTGTTTCTTGGGGGAATTTTGGAACTGTCCAATATAGTTTTAAACCCTGATTTTTGGAGCAATTTTTCATGCTATAAACATTATTAAAAAAATAATAAAACTTGGCATTTCAAGTCCCCCTGTACTTATTCATTATATCCCTTAAAACTCATCTTTGATCAGCAAAATGTTTTTTCCTTGAAAATAATTATTCATGAAATCGTTTCATAAATTATTATTTATTAAAATAGCTTGAATGGAACTGATTTTTTTTATCAAATAAATGCCACCCTGGTGAGCAGAAGAGACTTATTTTAAAAAACATAAAAAAATCTTTAAAAAAAATCAAAAATCAGATCCCAAACTTTTATACGGCAGTGTAAATATCAAAATTCAAGTTTTGACAGTGTTTTTGCATTTGTGTTGAAATATGACCTTCACCCAAATACTGCTTGATTAGAGTGCAATGGCGAGTGAGTAGATGGCGAAGCGAGTAGAGTGAGAGCTAGTAGAGTAGATGGCGAGATGAGTAGATGGCGAGTAGACTATATGGTGAGTAGAGTAGATGGCGAGTAGACGTATATGGTGAGTAGAGTAGATGGCGAGTACAGTAGATGGCGAAAAAAAACAATATGAAGGTCCAGCTCCTGATGTGAACAGCTACAGGATAGGGATCAGAGCTAACTTCCTCAAAGGCCAGCCATCTTAAATAATGATTCCCAAATTCCAGACCGGTGTAGATCCTTATCTGGCAACCTATATAAAGAAAGAGAGGACAACAGAACAAACCCAAAACAAACATTGAACTGTAACAATGTGTAGAGTAGATGATGAGTAGAGTAGATGTAGAGTAGATGGTGAGTAGAGTAGAGTAGATGGTGAGTAGATGGTGAGTAGAGTACATGTAAGTAGAGGGTGAGTAGATGGTGAGTATATGTAGAGTAGAGGGCGAGTAGTATGGTGATGTAGATGGTGAGTATATGTATAGATGGCGAGTAGATGGTGAATAGATGGTGAGTATAGTAGAGTAGAGGGTGAGTATATGTAGAGTGGAGGGCGAGTAGATGGTGAATAGATGGTGAGTATTTGTAGAGTAGAGGGTGAGTATATGTGAGAGTAGAGGGCGAGTAGATGATGAGTAGAGTAGAGTAGATGGTGAGTAGAGTAGATGGTGAGTAGAGTATATGTAGAGTAGATGGTGAGTAGAGTAGAGGGTAGATGGTGAGTAGATGGTGAGTAGAGTACATGTAGAGTAGAGGGCGAGTAGATGGTGAGTAGATGGCGAGTATCTGTAGAGTAGAGGGTGAGTAGATGTAGATGGAGAGGGAGCAGTAGATAGATGAGCGAGTAGACTATATGGTGAGTAGAGTAGATGGTGAGATAGAGTATATGGTGAGTAGAGTAGATGGTGAGTAGACTAGAGTAGATGGTGAGTAGATGGTGAAGTAGAGTACATGTCGAGAGTAGAGGGTGAGTAGATGGTGAGTATATGTAGAGTAGAGGGCGAGTAGATGATGAGTAGAGTAGAGTAGATGATGAGATAGAGTAGATGGTGAGTAGAGTATATGTAGAGTAGATGGTGAGTAGAGTAGAGTAGATGGTGAGTAGATGGTGAGTAGAGTACATGTAAGTAGAGGGTGAGTAGATGGTGAGTATATGTAGAGTAGAGGGCGAGTAGATGGTGTGTAGATGGTGAGTATATGTAGGTAGAGGGCGAGTAGATGGTGAATAGATGGTGAGTATATGTAGAGTAGAGGGTGAGTATATGTAGAGTAGAGGGCGAGTAGATGGTGAATAGATGGTGAGTATTTGTAGAGTAGAGGGTGAGTATATGTAGAGTAGAGGGCGAGTAGATGATGAGTAGAGTAGAGTAGATGGTGATTAGAGTAGATGGTGAGTAGAGTAGATGGTGAGTAGAGTTCATGTAGAGATAGATGGTGAGATAGATGGTGAGTAGAGTACATGTAGAGTAGAGGGTGAGTAGATGGTGAGTAGAGTAGATGGTGAGTAGAGTATATGGTAGTAGTAGAGGGTGAGTAGAGTATATGAGTAGAGCAGAGGGCGAAGTATATGTAGAGTAGATGGTGAGTAGAGTATATGTCGAGTAGAGGGTGGGTAGATGGTGAGTAGAGTATAGTAGTAGAGTAGTGTAGAGTGAAGTAGTTGGCGAGTAGATGAGGCGAGTAGAGTATGAGTAGAAGGTGAGTAGAGATGGTGAGTAGAGAGTAGAGTAGTGCAGTAGTGAAGTAGATTGTAAGTAGACATAGAGGCGAGTAGATGTAGATGTAGAGTGAAGTAGATTGTGAGTAGAGTATAATGTAGAGTTGAGGGTGAAGTAGATGTAGAGATAGAGGGCTTGAGTAGATGGTAGAGTAAAGTTAGAGCAGCGTAGATGTGAAGTAGATTGTAAGTAAGATAGAGAGGCGAGTAGATGTAGTGTAGAGTGAAGTAGATTGTAAGTAGAGTATATGTAGAGTACAGGGTGAGTAGATGTTGAGTAGAGGGTGAGTAGATGGTGAGTAAAGTAGAGTAGTGTAGAGTGAAGTAGATTGTGAGTAGAGTATATGTAGAGTAGAGGGTGAGTAGATGTAGAGTAAGGTGAGTAGATGGTGAGAAAGTAGAGTAGCGTAGAGTGAAGTAGATTGTAAGTAGAGTAGAGGGCAAGTAGATGTAGTGTAGAGTAATGTGAGTTAGAGTATATGTAGAGTACAGGGCGAGTAGATGTAGAGTAGAGGGTGAGTAGATGGTAGAGAAAGTAGAGTAGTGTAGAGTGAAGTAGATTGTAAGTAGAGTAGAGGGCAAGTAGATGTAGTGTAGATTGTGAGTAGAGTATATGTAGAGTAGAGGGCGAGTAGATGTAGAGTAGAGTGGTGAGTAAAGTAGAGTAGTGTAGAGTGAAGTAGAGAGGCGAGTAGAGTAGAAGACGAGTTGAACGTTGAATGAAAGCTGAGTTTTGTTAGTTTGTGCAGGCTTGGTGAAGTCCTGTCATCAGACTCAGTGTGTAACTGGATTTGCGCTGTTTTCTTTGACTCTGTGTGTTTATGTGTGTGTAGAGGCCTTGGTTCCCACCCAGACGCTCAGGGTCCCACAGGTCCTGGGGTCATGACCTTCAGAACACTGAGAGGATCATGATCTGATGCTTCTGAATGGGTAGGATCCACGCACACACACACACACACACACACACACACACACAAGAAGAGTTTCCACACCGACTCTCCTCTATTCCTGTGTTATCAGAGCTGTGGCGTGAAGGAGCCACTCAGATGTGTGTGTGTGTGTGTGTGTGTGTGTGTGTGAGGTGGCGTTGGACGAGAGCCAGGCCTATTCCTCATTGGACACTCTCTTGGATGGGCTTCACTTATTTATAGGGTCCTTTCCAGTGTTTTCTGTCCTGGATGTCTGACAGACAGCTTACACACCTCTTCCTCCGGGAACGCAACGATTCAGCGCTGAAAGGTTCCTTCAGGTTTCCGCCACAGAATTGAGAAATAAGAGTTAACTGCGACTTTTGATTCACAATTCTGACTTTTTTCTCTGTCGCGAGTTATAAAGTCAGATTCTAGAGATATAGAATGCTTCCATACTCGCCAATCTGTTATCCATTATTCTGGCGGACTAACCTTCAATGCTTTGTATGATATAGCTAGAAAATTGCATGACAATCACATAAATCAGACGAATGAATAAAGTTAAGTGCATTTGTATTGCACTTTTTACAGTACACACAGTTTCAAAGAGGTTTTACAGAAAATCGTGAGTTTAATATTTGTAATGTCTTCATGTATTAGTCTTCATTTGTCAGGTGAGAGCTGGACGATAATATAGTTATATTTTATACACAGCCGCAGATTTGCTGATATATGATATATTTGTGTGTCTGTATTGTATGCATGTGGATATAATTATTAGAAAATACAGTCAAACCAACATTTATTCACACACCTTCAACATTTCTCACATTATCTCTGTTTATTCGCTATATCTGTAAATATGAGCAGAACTCAGTTCTCAGATCAGTGGATATTTGAACTGAAGTTTTGTCCGCCCTTTCTGTTGTGACTCTCACACATGAATTATGTCTGAATATCTGTTCATTCAACTACACAATTAGATAATACTGTTTAATACCAGCAATTACAGAAAACACACTGAGAAACATCATCAGCTCATGGTCCCATATTTGTATACATTTAACCGGTAATCGCTGTATGGAGAATATTTGGGTATATAATATGTCATAGTTTACTTCATTTTGCTCTCCTCACTGACATTATTGAACTATAGTGTCCTGATCAAACTAGTGAAAAAACAAATCTAAAATGATATCTGGTGTGTGAATAACGTCTGGTTTGACTGTATATAGTTATGAATAGTTTTATGACTTTCAAAAAATCTGTTTTGTTTTCTGGTACAAATATCTAAACATTTCAGTTTGTATCAAAATGAAGTGAGCTTTATGCTTTAAAGAAAGGAAGATGGATCCTCCCAGTAGGGTCAGAAAATAAGCATGTTTATTGGTATAGTAATGTTGTTTGCGTGTAAACCTGATTGAGGTTTTCCAAGAGTGTGTCAGTGGTGTGTGTGTATCCGCTGGCTCACTCCAGGCTTGGCTCTTGGGTTACTCTGCTGATTACAGACCCAGCGCGGCACTAATTGGAAACACATTAGCGATCGGGGGAAGAGCGGGATTAGACGCTGACTCCAGTGCTGGGCTTCTGAGGGGATTTGTGTGTACGTCCCCAAGAGAGAGTGCTCATTATCCACCGGGGCTGCTGCAGTTCAGCCGAACAGGTTACAGGGGCGGCTTGGAATCCCGAACCACACCATCGTTCTCCTCTGGAAAACAAGTGTTTTCTACTCATTTGTCTTGACTAATTGATTGTACCGTTTTTTAAAAAACATGTTGATGATTATTTCCGTGCATTTAGAACTGGGCTTTGTGGAGCTTTTGCATGACATCAAGACTCTGGCGCTGGAATGTAGAGTCTGTTAATGAAAGCGCTTAATGAAAGCTTTCACCCGTTTAAGTGATTGAAAGCAGTGCTGAACTCGCAGGTCATCCGAGATTCACCCCAGGTCAGAGAGTCAGCCTCCTGCCCAGCCTCGGCCGTTGGGGAGTTCCTCTTGCAGATATGAGCAGGACACACTTATCGGTGGACCTTGATTGGATCAGCTGAGTGTGTGTCAGGAACTGAGAGATTTCTGCTTTGTTTCCCCGTTCATTGGTCTATCGCGGGTGGATTTCAAACTTCACGAAGGGAATTCTTCAAAACCCCAAAATCAGAAGAAAAGTTCAGAGGCAACCCCAAAATGCTCAGAACAACCTTACAGAAACAATGCTTTCAGACATTTGTTCTAAGACGATATTATTCAAGACTACATTAAAAGGCCCTGTTACAGAATTGTTTTATAGGCGGGACTCGCTGGGGGCCAGGACCCCCCCAGCTAGGTCCCTGCCCCCCCCTCTCAAAAAAAAACATTAAAATATGTCTATTGTAAATAATGCACTGATATATCTTCTTAAAATAATTAAGAAATGAAATAGCACAAATGCAAACGGGGCAGATAATCGAAAGCTGCTCCCAAAGCATTCTCCAGACCCCCCTCCCCTTGCCTCACAGTGCCGGCGTCCACCGCCTCCGCCCTTTTACCCCCAGACACACACATTCCGACCGGTGGCGGAGAGTAAGAACATAGTTTTTTGAGTAGTTGTGGAACTCCAGTAAAGGGGGTCGCACATCGGGACGAGAAGCCCAGCGTCGTGTCTCGCAGCGCCAACGGCTTTAAAATTCAGAAACACATTATTCTCTTGAGTCAGAGCTGCCAACTTTTGAGTTTAGCTTGGCTGTGAGAGCCTTCTGCCCGAGGGGAAGGGGCTCTAAATGGAGCATCTGATGAAGATGTAAGTTGGAACATCGAAGCACCTGGCCAAGCCAAAGCCAAGTTACTGTCATGCACCTTTGCATTTTGCTACCAAGAAGATTTATGTGTTGCACCGGCGATTCTCCTTTCTCTATTTGGTCTTGTCTTGCCCCTGAATGTTGCACCGGATCGTCTGGCAATTCAACAGAAGCGCAGCAAGCCTTCCTTTTCATTTTGGAGCATAGCCTATTTTGCACTTAAGCCGCCTTTCGTGCCTGTCTTTATAGCAAACACGCCCGTCATCGAAACAGCTACAGTGGGCGTACGATCGTAGAGCATGTAGTCCATTGCTCGGAGAATGATGCGCTCGGACCCGAGGTTCAAAAATCGGAAGCGGGAATCACATTATAAAAATAAATGTTTTTCTCCAAAACATGTTGGCCACAATTATTCATACCCTTTAAGTTGAAATACCTTTTTGCAATCTCCTTTTGCCAGACGGTGACTGCTCTGAGATTTTCTCCTATAATGCCTGATGTGTTTGGAGAACACCTGACCTGAGATCAGAGACCATCCCTCCATCCAGAATCTCTCCAGATCCTGCAGATCCCAGACCCACAGGGTTGGTGCTTCTTCTCTTCAGATTTTCAGACCATCTCATTTCCCATATGGTTCGAGCTCAGGGTCTGGGAATCGGTCATGGCAGAAGCTTCATTTTGTGCTCCCTAACACATTTCTGTGTTGATTTTGATGTTTGTTCTGGACGGTTGCTCCTGATTGAAGATTCAACCATGGCCCATTATTAAATTTCTATCAGAATCCGTCAGGTTTTGATTTTTTATCTATTGATATTTGATAGAATCCACAATGCCATGTATCTGAAAAAGAAGTCCAGGACCTCCTAGCAGAAAAATAGGCCCCCAACATTAAAGATCCAATGGTATATTAGAATTGTACACATGAGGCACTTTTTATCCTCATGTCGCACCAAACACCATCTAGTGTGTTTGCTGCCAAAAGCTCTTTTTTTAGTCTCATCTGACCACAGAACCCTGTGCCATTTGAAGATTCCAGTCGTGTCTGACACCTGAATATGCTGGAGTTTGTTTTTGGAGGAGCGAGGGAGGATTTTTCTTGAAACCCTCTCCAAAACAACATGTGGGGATGCAGGGGTTGTTTGATCTTTTTTTTTGGCTTTTTGACCCCAAGACTCGACTAATCTCTGCAATCTCTCCATCTGGGATCCTTGAAGAGTCTTTGGACACTCAAACTTTCATCCTCACCGTCCATTAAGAAAATATAGACACACATCCTCTTCCTGCTAGAATCGCAACATCTTTAGTTGATTGTAACTTCTTACTATTGCCTGATGCCCAAAATGGGGATTTTCAATCTTTAGCTTTTTTATCTCTTGCATCCACTTTTTATTTTGTGAAGCTCAACAATCTTTTGATGCACATCAGAACCATGTTCTTTGGTTTTATTCATTGTGATGGTTTTACTCATTGTGATGATGATTCAGGGAATTTGGCCTTTGTGCTTCCTCATATTTAAACTCCTGTGAAACAAGAAGTCATGACTGGATAATTTCATAAGTTCCTAGTCACCCTAGTGTGCTAAAAAAGGTAAATATTAATGGGAATATACTTCATAGACATTTTATTCATAAAAAATTCTAGGGGTATGAATAATTGTGGCCAACATGTTTTGGAGTAAAACATTTATTTTATAATGTGATTTCATTCCTCCATTTTCAATTCCTTTACTTAAATGAAAGGTTAGGATTTTGCTAATTTTTTGAATGAAAGATCAAAAGGGATAACACAATTGCAGATTTATTTTTTACAGCCATTTTTTATCATATTTACCAGAGGTATGACTCTGGGCACGACTGGCACGACTGTGTGTATGTGTGTATATATATATATATATATATACAGTATATTGTGGAGGGAAGGTTCGTGATCTGCATATTCACCTTTCCTCAGTTTTCACTTCTGTCTGCCGTCAACTTCCCAGCACTCCATGCTGTCATTCGGAGGAAATGATGTGGCTAAATCTAGAAGTGCCATCTCCACAGTCATTATCACACACAGGTCAGGCGTTTATTGGGTCTCACCTCACCGATAGCCCGGCCATCATTAATCCATACGCACCAGATAATGAGCACCCAACAGATTTCTGCAATTACGGCCACATGGCGGATAGAGCGGCACTCTTATCCTGACGCATTAATGAGCTTATCAATATGTGTGGCGGTTCAGGGTTCGAGCGGCCGTTAGCCACCCCTGATGGGACTAAATGAGACGTGAGCTGTAAAGGTCCAGTGCGCCTCGAGTCTGCTGGGTCACGGGTGTTTCCCAGGCTTTTAGATCCAGCACTTTAATTCTGCTTTAATAGCTTTGCCACTGGAGGTGAATTTCACTTCCTCCTGAACGGCCACCTCACGTCCAGGTTCAGCCGCGGCAACGCACTCTAAAATGTATAGGCTTATTTTTTTCTGCCCAAATCCTGGGTCAGATGTAACAACCCAGTGTTTGGGTAGTTTTTGTGTTACCAGATCCTGGGTCAGATGTAACAACCCAGTGTTTGAGTAGTTTTTGTGTGACCCAGATCCTGGGTCAGACGTAACAACCCAGTGTTTGGGTAGTTTTTGTGTTACCCAGATCCTGTGTCAGACGTAACAACGCAGTGTTTGGGTAGTTTTTGTGTAACCCAGATCCTGTATCAGACGTAACAACCCAGTGTTTGGGTAGTTTTTGTGTTACCCAGATCCTGTGTCAGACGTAACAACCCAGTGTTTGAGTAGTTTTTGTGTAACTCAGATCCTGAGTCAGACGTAACAACCCAGTGTTTGAGTAGTTTTTGTGTAACTCAGATCCTGAGTCAGACGTAACAACCCAGTGTTTGAGTAGTTTTTGTGTAACTCAGATCCTGAGTCAGACGTAACAACCCAGTGTTTGGGTAGTTTTTGTGTAACCCAGATCCTGTGTCAGACGTAACAACCCAGTGTTTGGGTAGTTTTTGTGTAACCCAGATCCTGAGTCAGACGTAACAACCCAGTGTTTGAGTAGTTTTTGTGTAACCCAGATCCTGTGTCAGACGTAACAACCCAGTGTTTGAGTAGTTTTTGTGTAACCCAGATCCTGAGTCAGACGTAACAACCCAGTGTTTGAGTAGTTTTTGTGTAACTCAGATCCTGAGTCAGACGTAACAACCCAGTGTTTGGGTAGTTTTTGTGTAACCCAGATCCTGTGTCAGACGTAACAACCCAGTGTTTGGGTAGTTTTTGTGTTACCCAGATCCTGTGTCAGACGTAACAACCCAGTGTTTGGGTAGTTTTTGTGTAACCCAGATCCTGTGTTAGACGTAACAACCCAGTGTTTGAGTAGTTTTTGTGTAACCCAGATCCTGTGTCAGACGTAACAACCCAGTGTTTGGGTAGTTTTTGTGTAACCCAGATCCTGTGTCAGACGTAACAACCCAGTGTTTGAGTAGTTTTTGTGTAACCCAGATCCTGTATCAGACAGTAACAACCCAGTGTTTGGGTAGTTTTTGTGTAACCCAGATCCTGTGTCAGACGTAACAACCCAGTGTTTGGGTAGTTTTTGTGTAACCCAGATCCTGTGTCAGACGTAACAACCCAGTGTTTGAGTAGTTTTTGTGTAACCCAGATCCTGTGTCAGACGTAACAACCCAGTGTTTGGGTAGTTTTTGTGTTACCCAGATCCTGTGTCAGACGTAACAACCCAGTGTTTGAGTAGTTTTTGTGTAACCCAGATCCTGAGTCAGACGTAACAACCCAGTGTTTGGGTAGTTTTTGTGTAACCCAGATCCTGTGTCAGACGTAACAACCCAGTGTTTGGGTAGTTTTTGTGTAACCCAGATCCTGTGTCAGACGTAACAACCCAGTGTTTGAGTAGTTTTTGTGTAACCCAGATCCTGTATCAGACGTAACAACCCAGTGTTTGAGTAGTTTTTGTGTAACCCAGATCCTGTGTCAGACGTAACAACCCAGTGTTTGGGTAGTTTTTGTGTAACCCAGATCCTGAGTCAGACGTCAACAACCCAGTGTTTGGGTAGTTTTTGTGTAACCCAGATCCTGTGTCAGACGTAACAACCCAGTGTTTGAGTAGTTTTTGTGTTACCCAGATCCTGTGTCAGACGTAACAACCCAGTGTTTGGGTAGTTTTTGTGTAACCCAGATCCTGTGTCAGACGTAACAACCCAGTGTTTGGGTAGTTTTTGTGTAACCCAGATCCTGTGTTAGACGTAACAACCCAGTGTTTGGGTAGTTTTTGTGTAACCCAGATCCTGTGTCAGACGTAACAACCCAGTGTTTGGGTAGTTTTTGTGTAACCCAGATCCTGTGTCAGACGTAACAACCCAGTGTTTGAGTAGTTTTTGTGTTACCCAGATCCTGTGTCAGACGTAACAACCCAGTGTTTGGGTAGTTTTTGTGTAACCCAGATCCTGTGTCAGACGTAACAACCCAGTGTTTGGGTAGTTTTTGTGTTACCCAGATCCTGTGTCAGACGTAACAACCCAGTGTTTGGGTAGTTTTTGTGTAACCCAGATCCTGTGTCAGGACGTAACAACCCAGTGTTTGGGTAGTTTTTGTGTTAACCCAGATCCTGTGTCAGACGTAACAACCCAGTGTTTGAGTAGTTTTTGTGTAACCCAGATCCTGTGTCAGACGTAACAACCCAGTGTTTGAGTAGTTTTTGTGTAACCCAGATCCTGTGTCAGACGTAACAACCCAGTGTTTGAGTAGTTTTTGTGTAACCCAGATCCTGTGTCAGACGTAACAATCCCAGTGTTTGGGTAGTTTTTGTGTAACCCAGATCCTGTATCAGACGTAACAACCCAGTGTTTGGGTAGTTTTTGTGTAACCCAGATCCTGTATCAGACGTCAACAACCCAGTGTTTGGGTAGTTTTTGTGTTACCCAGATCCTGTGTCAGACGTAACAACCCAGTGTTTGGGTAGTTTTTGTGTTACCCAGATCCTGTATCAGACTGCAACAACCCAGTGTTTGGGTAGTTTTTGTGTAACCCAGATCCTGTGTCAGACGTAACAACCCAGTGTTTGGGTAGTTTTTGTGTTACCCAGATCCTGTGTCAGACTGTAACAACCCAGTGTTTGGGTAGTTTTTGTGTAACCCAGATCCTGTGTCAGACGTAACAACCCAGTGTTTGAGTAGTTATTGTGTAACCCAGATCCTGTGTCAGACGTAACAACCCAGTGTTTGAGTAGTTTTTGTGTTACCCAGATCCTGTGTCAGACGGCAACAACCCAGTGTTTGGGTAGTTTTTGTGTAACCCAGATCCTGTGTCAGATGTAACAACCCAGTGTTTGGGTAGTTTTTGTGTTACCCAGATCCTGTGTCAGACGTAACAACCCAGTGTTTGGGTAGTTTTTGTGTAACCCAGATCCTGTGTCAGACGTAACAACCCAGTGTTTGGGTAGTTTTTGTGTAACCCAGATCCTGTGTCAGACGTAACAACCCAGTGTTTGGGTAGTTTTCGTGTAACCCAGATCCTGTGTCAGACGTAACAACCCAGTGTTTGGGTAGTTATTGTGTAACCCAGATCCTGTGTCAGACGTAACAACCCAGTGTTTGGGTAGTTTTTGTGTTACCCAGATCCTGTGTTAGACGTAACAACCCAGTGTTTGGGTAGTTTTTGTGTTACCCAGATCCTGTGTCAGACGTAACAACCCAGTGTTTGGGTAGTTTTTGTGTAACCCAGATCCTGAGTCAGACGTAACAACCCAGTGTTTGGGTAGTTTTTGTGTTACCCAGATCCTGGGTCAGACGTAACAACCCAGTGTTTGGGTAGTTTTGTGTTACCCAGATCCTGTGTCAGACGTAACAACCCAGTGTTTGGGTAGTTTTTGTGTAACCCAGATCCTGTGTCAGACGCAACAACCCAGTGTTTGAGTAGTTTTTGTGTTACCCAGATCCTGTGTCAGACGTAACAACCCAGTGTTTGGGTAGTTTTTGTGTAACACAGATCCTGTGTTAGATCGTAACAACCCAGTGTTTGAGTAGTTTTTGTGTTACCCAGATCCTGTGTTAGATGTAACAGCCCAGTGTTTGGGTAGTTTTTGTGTAACCCAGATCCTGTGTCAGACGTAACAACCCAGTGTTTGGGTAGTTTTTGTGTTACCCAGATCCTGTGTCAGACGTAACAACCCAGTGTTTGGGTAGTTTTTGTGTAACCCAGATCCTGAGTCAGACGTAACAACCCAGTGTTTGAGTAGTTTTTGTTTAACCCAGATCCTGTATCAGACGTAACAATCCAGTGTTTGGGTAGTTTTTGTGTAACCCAGATCCTGGCATCAGACGTAACAACCCAGTGTTTGGGTAGTTTTTGTGTAACACAGATCCTGTGTCAGACGTAACAACCCATTGTTTGAGTAGTTTTGTGTAACCCAGATCCTGAGTCAGACGCAACAACCCAGTGTTTGGGTAGTTTTTGTGTAACCCAGATCCTGTGTCAGACGTAACAACCCAGTGTTTGGGTAGCTTTTGTGTAACCCAGATCCTGTGTCAGACGTAACAACCCAGTGTTTGGGTAGTTTTTGTGTAACCCAGATCCTGTATTAGACTGTAACAACCCAGTGTTTGGGTAGTTTTTGTGTAACTCAGATCCTGTAGTCAGACGTAACAACCCAGTGTTTGAGTAGTTTTTGTGTAACCCAGATCCTGTGTTAGACGTAACAACCCAGTGTTTGAGTAGTTTTTGTGTAACCCAGATCCTGTGTTCAGACGTAACAACCCAGTGTTTGGGTAGTTTTTGTGTAACCCAGATCCTGTGTCAGACGTAACAACCCAGTGTTTGAGTAGTTTTGTGTGTAACTCAGATCCTGATGTCAGACTTAACAACCCAGTGTTTGGGTAGTTTTTGTGTTACCCAGATCCTGTGTCAGACGTAACAACCCAGTGTTTGGGTAGTTTTTGTGTTACCCAGATCCTGTGTCAGACGTAACAACCCAGTGTTTGAGTAGTTTTTGTGTAACCCAGATCCTGTGTCAGACGTAACAACCCAGTGTTTGAGTAGTTTTTGTGTAACCCAGATCCTGTGTCAGACGTAACAACCCAGTGTTTGGGTAGTTTTTGTGTAACCCAGATCCTGTATCAGACGTAACAACCCAGTGTTTGGGTAGTTTTTGTGTAACCCAGATCCTGTGTCAGACGTAACAACCCAGTGTTTGAGTAGTTTTTGTGTAACCCAGATCCTGTGTCAGACGTAACAACCCAGTGTTTGGGTAGTTTTTGTGTAACCCAGATCCTGTGTCAGACGTAACAACCCAGTGTTTGGGTAGTTTTTGTGTAACCCAGATCCTGTGTCAGACGTAACAACCCAGTGTTTGAGTAGTTTTTGTGTAACCCAGATCCTGTGTCAGACGTAACAACCCAGTGTTTGGGTAGTTTTTGTGTTACCCAGATCCTGTGTCAGACGTAACAACCCAGTGTTTGAGTAGTTTTTGTGTAACCCAGATCCTGTGTCAGACGTAACAACCCAGTGTTTGGGTAGTTTTTGTGTAACCCAGATCCTGTGTCAGACGTAACAACCCAGTGTTTGGGTAGTTTTTGTGTAACCCAGATCCTGAGTCAGACGGTAACAACCCAGTGTTTGGGTAGTTTTTGTGTAACCCAGATCCTGAGTCAGACGCAACAACCCAGTGTTTGGTAGTTTTTGTGTTACCCAGATCCTGTGTCAGACTGCAACAACCCAGTGTTTGGGTAGTTTTTGTGTTACCCAGATCCTGTGTCAGACGTAACAACCCAGTGTTTGGGTAGTTTTTGTGTAACCCAGATCCTGAGTCAGACGTAACAACCCAGTGTTTGGGTAGTTTTTGTGTAACCCAGATCCTGTGTCAGACTGCAACAACCCAGTGTTTGGGTAGTTTTTGTGTAACCCAGATCCTGTGTCAGACGTAACAACCCAGTGTTTGGGTAGTTTTTGTGTAACCCAGATCCTGTGTTAGACTGTAACAACCCAGTGTTTGGGTAGTTTTTGTGTTACCCAGATCCTGTGATCAGACTGTAACAACCCAGTGTTTGGGTAGTTTTTGTGTTACCCAGATCCTGAGTCAGACGTAACAACCCAGTGTTTGAGTAGTTTTTGTGTTACCCAGATCCTGTGTCAGACGTAACAACCCAGTGTTTGGGTAGTTTTGTGTGTAACCCAGATCCTGTGTCAGACGTAACAACCCAGTGTTTGGGTAGTTTTTGTGTAACCCAGATCCTGTGTCAGACGTAACAACCCAGTGTTTGGGTAGTTTCTTGTGTTACCCAGATCCTGTGTCAGACGCAACAACCCAGTGTTTGGGTAGTTTTTGTGTAACCCAGATACCTGTGTCAGACGTTAACAACCCAGTGTTTGGGTAGTTTTTGTGTAACCCAGATCCTGTGTCAGACGTAACAACCCAGTGTTTGGGTAGTTTTTGTGTAACCCAGATCCTGTGTTAGACGTAACAACCCAGTGTTTGGGTAGTTTCTGTGTAACCCAGATCCTGTGTCAGACGTAACAACCCAGTGTTTGGGTAGTTTTTGTGTAACTCAGATCCTGAGTCAGACGTAACAACCCAGTGTTTGGGTAGTTTTTGTGTAACTCAGATCCTGAGTCAGACGTAACAACCCAGTGTTTGGGTAGTTTTTGTGTAACCCAGATCCTGTGTTCAGACGTAACAACCCAGTGTTTGGGTAGTTTTTGTGTTACCCAGATCCTGTGTCAGACGTAACAACCCAGTGTTTGGGTAGTTTTTGTGTAACCCAGATCCTGTGTCAGACGTAACAACCCAGTGTTTGGGTAGTTTTTGTGTAACCCAGATCCTGTATCAGACGTAACAACCCAGTGTTTGAGTAGTTTTTGTGTAACTCAGATCCTGAGTCAGACGTAACAACCCAGTGTTTGGGTAGTTTTTGTGTAACCCAGATCCTGTGTCAGACGTAACAACCCAGTGTTTGAGTAGTTTTTGTGTAACCCAGATCCTGTGTTAGACGTAACAACCCAGTGTTTGGGTAGTTTTTGTGTAACCCAGATCCTGTGTCAGACCGTAACAACCCAGTGTTTGGGTAGTTTTTGTGTAACCCAGATCCTGTGTCAGACGTAACAACCCAGTGTTTGGGTAGTTTTTGTGTTACCCAGATCCTGTGTCAGACGTAACAACCCAGTGTTTGGGTAGTTTTTGTGTAACCCAGATCCTGTGTCAGACGGTAACAACCCAGTGTTTGGGTAGTTTTTGTGTAACCCAGATCCTGTGTTCAGACGTAACAACCCAGTGTTTGAGTAGTTTTTGTGTTACCCAGATCCTGTGTCAGACGTAACAACCCAGTGTTTGGGTAGTTTTTGTGTAACCCAGATCCTGTGTCAGACGTAACAACCCAGTGTTTGAGTAGTTTTTGTGTAACCCAGATCCTGTGTCAGACGTAACAACCCAGTGTTTGGGTAGTTTTTGTGTAACCCAGATCCTGGATCAGACGTAACAACCCAGTGTTTGGGTAGTTTTTGTGTAACCCAGATCCTGTATCAGAGCGTAACAACCCAGTGTTTGGGTAGTTTTTGTGTAACCCAGATCCTGTGTCAGACGTAACAACCCAGTGTTTGGGTAGTTTTTGTGTTACCCAGATCCTGTGTCAGACGTAACAACCCAGTGTTTGGGTAGTTTTTGTGTAACCCAGATCCTGTATCAGACGTAACAACCCAGTGTTTGAGTAGTTTTTGTGTAACCCAGATCCTGTGTCAACGTAACAACCCAGTGTTTGAGTAGTTTTTGTGTTACCCAGATCCTGTGTCAGACGTAACAACCCAGTGTTTGAGTAGTTTTTGTGTAACCCAGATCCTGTGTCAGACGTAACAACCCAGTGTTTGGGTAGTTTTTGTGTAACCCAGATCCTGTGTCAGACGTAACAACCCAGTGTTTGAGTAGTTTTTGTGTAACCCAGATCCTGTGTCAGACGTAACAACCCAGTGTTTGAGTAGTTTTTGTGTAACCCAGATCCTGTGTCAGACGTAACAACCCAGTGTTTGAGTAGTTTTTGTGTTACCCAGATCCTGTGTCAGACGTAACAACCCAGTGTTTGAGTAGTTTTTGTGTAACCCAGATCCTGTGTCAGACGTAACAACCCAGTGTTTGAGTAGTTTTTGTGTAACCCAGATCCTGTGTCAGACGTAACAACCCAGTGTTTGGGTAGTTTGTGTGTAACCCAGATCCTGTGTCAGACGTAACAACCCAGTGTTTGGGTAGTTTTTGTGTAACCCAGATCCTGTGTCAGACGTAACAACCCAGTGTTTGAGTAGTTTTTGTGTTACCCAGATCCTGTGTCAGACGTAACAACCCAGTGTTTGGGTAGTTTTTGTGTAACCCAGATCCTGTGTCAGACGTAACAACCCAGTGTTTGAGTAGTTTTTGTGTTACCCAGATCCTGTGTCAGACGTAACAACCCAGTGTTTGGGTAGTTTTTGTGTAACCCAGATCCTGTGTCAGACGTAACAACCCAGTGTTTGGGTAGTTTTTGTGTAACCCAGATCCTGTGTCAGACGTAACAACCCAGTGTTTGAGTAGTTTTTGTGTAACCCAGATCCTGTGTCAGACGTAACAACCCAGTGTTTGAGTAGTTTTTGTGTTACCCAGATCCTGTGTCAGACGTAACAACCCAGTGTTTGAGTAGTTTTTGTGTTACCCAGATCCTGTGTCAGACGTAACAACCCAGTGTTTGAGTAGTTTTTGTGTTACCCAGATCCTGTGTCAGACGTAACAACCCAGTGTTTGAGTAGTTTTTGTGTTACCCAGATCCTGTGTCAGACGTAACAACCCAGTGTTTGAGTAGTTTTTGTGTAACCCAGATCCTGTGTCAGACGTAACAACCCAGTGTTTGAGTAGTTTTTGTGTTACCCAGATCCTGTGTCAGACGTAACAACCCAGTGTTTGGGTAGTTTTTGTGTTACCCAGATCCTGTGTCAGACGTAACAACCCAGTGTTTGGGTAGTTTTTGTGTAACCCAGATCCTGTGTCAGACGTAACAACCCAGTGTTTGAGTAGTTTGTGTGTTACCCAGATCCTGTGTCAGACGTAACAACCCAGTGTTTGGGTAGTTTTTGTGTTACCCAGATCCTGTGTCAGACGTAACAACCCAGTGTTTGAGTAGTTTTTGTGTTACCCAGATCCTGTGTCAGACATAACAACCCAGTGTTTGAGTAGTTTTTGTGTTACCCAGATCCTGTGTCAGACGTAACAACCCAGTGTTTGGGTAGTTTTTGTGTTACCCAGATCCTGTGTCAGACGTAACAACCCAGTGTTTGGGTAGTTTTTGTGTTACCCAGATCCTGTGTCAGACGTAACAACCCAGTGTTTGAGTAGTTTTTGTGTAACCCAGATCCTGTGTCAGACGTAACAACCCAGTGTTTGGGTAGTTTTTGTGTAACCCAGATCCTGTGTCAGACGTAACAACCCAGTGTTTGAGTAGTTTGTGTGTTACCCAGATCCTGTGTCAGACGTAACAACCCAGTGTTTGGGTAGTTTTTGTGTTACCCAGATCCTGTGTCAGACGTAACAACCCAGTGTTTGGGTAGTTTTTGTGTAACCCAGATCCTGAGTCAGACGTAACAACCCAGTGTTTGAGTAGTTTGTGTGTTACCCAGATCCTGTGTCAGACGTAACAACCCAGTGTTTGAGTAGTTTTTGTGTTACCCAGATCCTGTGTCAGACGTAACAACCCAGTGTTTGGGTAGTTTTTGTGTAACCCAGATCCTGTATCAGACGTAACAACCCAGTGTTTGAGTAGTTTTTGTGTAACCCAGATCCTGAGTCAGACGTAACAATCCCAGTGTTTGGGTAGTTTTTGTGTAACCCAGATCCTGTATCAGACGTAACAACCCAGTGTTTGAGTAGTTTGTGTGTAACCCAGATCCTGTGTCAGGCGTAACAACCCAGTGTTTGGGTAGTTTTCGTGTAACCCAGATCCTGTGTCAGACGTAACAACCCAGTGTTTGGGTAGTTTTTGTGTAACCCAGATCCTGTATCAGACGTAACAACCCAGTGTTTGAGTAGTTTGTGTGTTACCCAGATCCTGTGTCAGACGGCAACAACCCAGTGTTTGGGTAGTTTGTGTGTAACCCAGATCCTGTATCAGACGTAACAACCCAGTGTTTGAGTAGTTTGTGTGTTACCCAGATCCTGTGTCAGACGTAACAACCCAGTGTTTGGGTAGTTTTTGTGTAACCCAGATCCTGTATCAGACGTAACAACCCAGTGTTTGAGTAGTTTGTGTGTTACCCAGATCCTGTGTCAGACGTAACAACCCAGTGTTTGGGTAGTTTTTGTGTTACCCAGATCCTGTATCAGACGTAACAACCCAGTGTTTGAGTAGTTTGTGTGTTACCCAGATCCTGTGTCAGACGTAACAACCCAGTGTTTGGGTAGTTTTTGTGTAACCCAGATCCTGTATCAGACGTGAACAACCCAGTGTTTGAGTAGTTTGTGTGTAACCCAGATCCTGTGTCAGACGTAACAACCCAGTGTTTGAGTAGTTTGTGTGTTACCCAGATCCTGTGTCAGACGTAACAACCCAGTGTTTGGGTAGTTTTTGTGTAACCCAGATCCTGTATCAGACGTAACAACCCAGTGTTTGAGTAGTTTGTGTGTTACCCAGATCCTGTGTCAGACGTAACAACCCAGTGTTTGAGTAGTTTGTGTGTTAACCCAGATCCTGTGTTAGACGTAACAACCCAGTGTTTGGGTAGTTTTTGTGTTACCCAGATCCTGTGTCAGACGTAACAACCCAGTGTTTGGGTAGTTTGTGTGTTACCCAGATCCTGTATCAGACGTAACAACCCAGTGTTTGAGTAGTTTGTGTGTTACCCAGATCCTGTATCAGACGTAACAACCCAGTGTTTGAGTAGTTTGTGTGTTACCCAGATCCTGTGTCAGACGTAACAACCCAGTGTTTGGGTAGTTTTTGTGTTACCCAGATCCTGTGTCAGATCGTAACAACCCAGTGTTTGAGTAGTTTGTGTGTTACCCAGATCCTGTGTCAGACGTAACAACCCAGTGTTTGGGTAGTTTGTGTGTTACCCAGATCCTGTGTCAGACGTAACAACCCAGTGTTTGAGTAGTTTGTGTGTTACCCAGATCCTGTGTCAGACGTAACAACCCAGTGTTTGAGTAGTTTTTGTGTAACCCAGATCCTGTGTCAGATCGTAACAACCCAGTGTTTGGGTAGTTTGTATGTTACCCAGATCCTGTATCAGACGTAACAACCCAGTGTTCGGGTAGTTTTTGTGTAACTCAGATCCTGAGTTAGACGTAACAACCCAGTGTTTGAGTAGTTTGTGTGTAACCCAGATCCTGAGTCAGACTTAACAACCCAGTGTTTGAGTAGATTTTGTGTTACCCAGATCCTGTGTCAGACGTAACAACCCAGTGTTTGGGTAGTTTTTGTGTTACCCAGATCCTGTGTCAGACGTAACAACCCAGTGTTTGGGTAGTTTTTGTGTAACCCTGATCCTGTGTCAGATGTAACAATCCAGTGTTTGAGTAGTTTTTGTGTGACCCAAATCCTGTATCAGACGTAACAACCCAGTGTTTGAGTAGTTTTTGTGTAACTCAGATCCTGAGTCAGACGTAACAATCCAGTGTTTGGGTAGTTTTTGTGTAACCCAGATCCTGAGTCAGTCGTAACAATCCAGTGTTTGAGTAGTTATTATGTAACCCAGATCCTGTATCAGACGTAACAACCCAGTGTTTGGGTAGTTTTTGTGTTACCCAGATCCTGAGTCAGACGTAACAACCCAGTGTTATGAGTAGTTTTTGTGTAACCCAGATCCTGTATCAGACGTAACAACCCAGTGTTTGAGTAGTTTGTGTGTTACCCAGATCCTGTGTCAGACGCAACAACCCAGTGTTTGGGTAGTTTTTGTGTAACCCAGATCCTGTGTCAGACGGCAACAACCCAGTGTTTGGGTCAGTTTTTGTGTAACCCAGATCCTGTGTCAGACGTAACAACCCAGTGTTTGAGTAGTTTGTGTGTTACCCAGATCCTGTGTCAGACGTAACAACCCAGTGTTTGGGTAGTTTTTGTGTAACCCAGATCCTGTATCAGACGTAACAACCCAGTGTTTGAGTAGTTTTTGTGTAACCCAGACCCTGTGTCAGACGTAACAACCCAGTGTTTGGGTAGTTTTTGTGTAACCCAGATCCTGTATCAGACGTAACAACCCAGTGTTTGGGTAGTTTTTGTGTAACCCAGATCCTGTATCAGACGTAACAACCCAGTGTTTGGGTAGTTTTGTGTAACCCAGATCCTGTATCAGACGTAACAACCCAGTGTTTGAGTAGTTTTTGTGTTACCCAGATCCTGTGTCAGACGTAACAACCCAGTGTTTGGGTAGTTTTTGTGTAACCCAGATCCTGCATCAGACGTAACAACCCAGTGTTTGAGTAGTTTTTGTGTAACCCAGATCCTGTGTCAGACGTAACAACCCAGTGTTTGAGTAGTTTTTGTGTAACCCAGATCCTGTGTCAGACGTAACAACCCAGTGTTTGGGTAGTTTTTGTGTTACCCAGATCCTGTGTCAGACGTAACAACCCAGTGTTTGGGTAGTTTTTGTGTAACCCAGATCCTGTGTCAGACGTAACAACCCAGTGTTTGAGTAGTTTTTGTGTAACCCAGATCCTGTGTCAGACGTAACAACCCAGTGTTTGAGTAGTTTGTGTGTAACCCAGATCCTGTATCAGACGTAACAACCCAGTGTTTGAGTAGTTTGTGTGTAACCCAGATCCTGTATCAGACGTAACAACCCAGTGTTTGAGTAGTTTGTGTGTAACCCAGATCCTGTGTCAGACGTAACAACCCAGTGTTTGAGTAGTTTGTGTGTAACCCAGATCCTGTGTCAGACGTAACAACCCAGTGTTTGGGTAGTTTGTGTGTTACCCAGATCCTGTGTCAGACGTAACAACCCAGTGTTTGAGTAGTTTGTATGTTACCCAGATCCTGTGTCAGACGTAACAATCCAGTGTTTGGGTAGTTTTTGTGTTACCCAGATCCTGTGTCAGACGTAACAACCCAGTGTTTGAGTAGTTTGTGTGTTACCCAGATCCTGTGTCAGACGTAACAACCCAGTGTTTGGGTAGTTTGTGTGTTACCCAGATCCTGGGTCAGACGTAACAACCCAGTGTTTGAGTAGTTTGTGTGTTACCCAGATCCTGTGTCAGACGTAACAACCCAGTGTTTGAGTAGTTTTTGTGTTACCCAGATCCTGTGTCAGACGTAACAACCCAGTGTTTGAGTAGTTTTTGTGTTACCCAGATCCTGTATCAGACGTAACAACCCAGTGTTTGAGTAGTTTGTGTGTTACCCAGATCCTGTGTCAGACGTAACAATCCAGTGTTTGGGTAGTTTTTGTGTTACCCAGATCCTGTATCAGACGTAACAACCCAGTGTTTGAGTAGTTTTTGTGTTACCCAGATCCTGTGTCAGACGTAACAACCCAGTGTTTGAGTAGTTTTTGTGTTACCCAGATCCTGTGTCAGACGTAACAACCCAGTGTTTGAGTAGTTTTTGTGTTACCCAGATCCTGTGTCAGACGTAACAACCCAGTGTTTGAGTAGTTTTTGTGTTACCCAGATCCTGTGTCAGACGTAACAACCCAGTGTTTGAGTAGTTTTTGTGTTACCCAGATCCTGGGTCAGACGTAACAACCCAGTGTTTGAGTAGTTTGTGTGTTACCCAGATCCTGTGTCAGACGTAACAACCCAGTGTTTGAGTAGTTTGTGTGTTACCCAGATCCTGTGTCAGACGTAACAACCCAGTGTTTGAGTAGTTTGTGTGTTACCCAGATCCTGTGTCAGACGTAACAACCCAGTGTTTGAGTAGTTTGTGTGTTACCCAGATCCTGTGTCAGACGTAACAACCCAGTGTTTGAGTAGTTTTTGTGTTACCCAGATCCTGTGTCAGACGTAACAACCCAGTGTTTGAGTAGTTTGTGTGTTACCCAGATCCTGTGTCAGACGTAACAACCCAGTGTTTGAGTAGTTTGTGTGTTACCCAGATCCTGTGTCAGACGTAACAACCCAGTGTTTGAGTAGTTTGTGTGTTACCCAGATCCTGTGTCAGACGTAACAACCCAGTGTTTGGGTAGTTTTTGTGTTACCCAGATCCTGGGTCAGACGTAACAACCCAGTGTTTGAGTAGTTTGTGTGTTACCCAGATCCTGTGTCAGACGTAACAACCCAGTGTTTGGGTAGTTTGTGTGTTACCCAGATCCTGTGTCGGACGTAGCAACCCAGTGTTTGGGTAGTTTTTGTGTTACCCAGATCCTGAGTCAGACGTAACAACCCAGTGTTTGAGTAGTTTGTGTGTTACCCAGATCCTGTGTCAGACGTAACAACCCAGTGTTTGAGTAGTTTGTGTGTTACCCAGATCCTGTGTCAGACGTAACAACCCAGTGTTTGGGTAGTTTTTGTGTAACCCAGATCCTGTATCAGACGTAACAACCCAGTGTTTGAGTAGTTTGTGTGTTACCCAGATCCTGTGTCAGACGTAACAATCCAGTGTTTGGGTAGTTTTTGTGTTACCCAGATCCTGTGTCAGACGTAACAACCCAGTGTTTGAGTAGTTTGTGTGTTACCCAGATCCTGTGTCAGACGTAACAACCCAGTGTTTGGGTAGTTTTTGTGTTACCCAGATCCTGTGTCAGACGTAACAACCCAGTGTTTGGGTAGTTTTTGTGTAACCCAGATCCTGTAGTCAGACGTAACAACCCAGTGTTTGAGTAGTTTGTATGTTACCCAGATCCTGTGTCAGACGTAACAACCCAGTGTTTGGGTAGTTTGTGTGTTACCCAGATCCTGTGTCAGACGTAACAACCCAGTGTTTGAGTAGTTTGTGTGTTACCCAGATCCTGTGTCAGACGTAACAACCCAGTGTTTGGGTAGTTTGTGTGTTACCCAGATCCTGTATCAGACGTAACAACCCAGTGTTTGAGTAGTTTGTGTGTTACCCAGATCCTGTGTCAGACGTAACAACCCAGTGTTTGGGTAGTTTGTATGTTACCCAAATCCTGTATCAGACGTAACAACCCAGTGTTTGAGTAGTTTGTATGTTACCCAGATCCTGTGTCAGACGTAACAATCCAGTGTTTGGGTAGTTTTTGTGTTACCCAGATCCTGTATCAGACGTAACAACCCAGTGTTTGAGTAGTTTGTGTGTTACCCATATCCTGGGTCAGACGTAACAATCCAGTGTTTGAGTAGTTTGTGTGTTACCCAGATCCTGTGTCAGACGTAACAACCCAGTGTTTGAGTAGTTTGTGTGTTACCCAGATCCTGTATCAGACGTAACAACCCAGTGTTTGAGTAGTTTGTGTGTTACCCAGATCCTGTGTCAGACGTAACAACCCAGTGTTTGAGTAGTTTGTGTGTTACCCAGATCCTGTGTCAGACGTAACAATCCAGTGTTTGGGTAGTTTGTGTGTTACCCAGATCCTGTGTCAGACGTAACAATCCAGTGTTTGGGTAGTTTGTGTGTTACCCAGATCCTGTATCAGACGTAACAACCCAGTGTTTGAGTAGTTTGTGTGTTACCCAGATCCTGTATCAGACGTAACAACCCAGTGTTTGAGCAGTTTGTGTGTTACCCAGATCCTGTGTCAGACGTAACAACCCAGTGTTTGGGTAGTTTTTGTGTAACCCAGACCCTGGGTCAGACGTAACAACCCAGAGGTTGAGATATTTATCACAGGCTCAGGGCTCGAGACGTTAATGGCGTTCTATCATCCTGGGGACGATAGAAAATGTGTTTCAGGACGAACAGAAACATTCTCCAGGAAACCTACAGGACGAAAGACATTTTTGGATGCGTGTTCATTTATTACTAGCCTATTAGGCTAACTTATGCGAAATGCCAAAATTAACCGACCAAGCGCTGACTACAACGGAGCGCGTCTTCGTTACTATAGTTAATATCACTGGCTGGCTACTCGCGGAGACTCGTCCCACGGTACATCTATCAAATGGCTTCATGACATCGGCAAAATGTTGCGCTGGTTAAACAACGGATATTCAATGAATAAAAACTAAACAAAAATGTTAGATAGTGACGATTTGGGTAGAGATCCAGTCAGACTAATGTTCCTGCGTTTGTGGTAACGTTAGATGTGCACATTTGTAGCCTACTGTAATGTGCTGATATACCCAGCGGCACGCGAGTTGGCATGCACTGCATGTCTCAAAACGTTAAAAAATGTTAACGTCTGGGAGAATGAGTAAAGCGCACTTAAAGATCTGAATAAGAGTGACGACGCAAAAAAAAACTATATTCGGTGCAGTTTTCTGTGCGCATATATACACGACCGAAGCTTGCAGCCAGACACCTAAACAGCGCGCGAGTGATGAATTGAGCTCTCTTTCGTGTCTGAATGGACAAAATAATACAAATAATAAATAATAAATGTCCGTTTTTGGAGAGTATTTATGTAAACTATGCCGGTTATGTCTTTTAACCGTTGTCTTTTAAACAGTTGTGAGTGCATCAGTGCATTTGTATCCGCATGTCATTGGACATGATCAGATGTAATGCGGTCTGTGTCCTTAATATTCAAGCAACAGAAGAAAAAGAGAAAAGCATTCACTGCTCGTTAATAGCTTTAATAAGGATTCATTATATTTAATTCATACAAATAAATATGTCTGCTGCTTGAAAAAATAAAGAATAATGTATGCAAGTTAAAAAGAATGCAAATATCATTTTTTGAAAAGAGGACTGTTCTACTTTAGGAAAAGTGATTTTATTTAATTTTAAGATATTTAAGTCACAGTAGTTAAATCTCTGTCTGTATTGCATGTTCAAACTTTAAAATCATTAATATTAACAGGTAGATTAATTTTTATTAAATCTGTGTTTTATCTATTTACAGATAACTACTTTGAAATGAAGCTAAATAAATATAATAATATATATCATAAACACTTTAATGTTGTTTTTATTATGTGACTAACAACTATAGATGATGATAACAAAGTACAGAAACAACATTTTTATTTTGGGACGGTTGACATTCACTTTAGGATGGTTCAAATGGTTAATCAGGATGGTTTCAGGACGGTGGTGAAAAAAAGTTCAGTCTGGAGCCCTGCAGGCTTTTTACGATCTCTTCAGGAGAGAGCAGTGCGGCTCTGGTTTATTTACGTTAGTTGCGTGAATTTACGCGTTATGTTAAGTGTTTCCTGCCTGAGGTACTTTGTGTTGTACGTTGCCATGCCGTTCAAGCGCACAAAACTACTATGATGGTATATTAACTACGATGGTTTGTTGTTGGACACAATAATTGTGTCTCCACACTAAGCCTTTGAATTTGAGGGTACTGGACCTGGAATGTCCTTGAAAGGTCCTTGAATTTGAAGTTAACCAAGGTGTGGGAACCCTGCATGTAGAAAACAGGACAACAGAGACTGGTCGATAATACTTGAATTTCTTCTAAATGCTATAATTTTTGCTTCTAAAATGTATTAAATGAGCATAAATGTATGCAAAGTATATTCTAAAATAAAGTATTTTATTAAAATGTTTAGAGCATTTAAGGTAATCCATAAAAATGAACTCATGTATGAAGTAAAAGAAAGAAAAAAAGCTAGTACTATAGTAAAAATGAATCAACCCATTATGCTGGGTTAAATAAACAACCTCACTACTGGATTGAAACCTCATCAGCAAGAATCATAAACATGTCGTGTCGAGTTCTACCTGAAGGACGATTGCTGGCTCTTTACGGCGTAATCGCAGTGACTGTGTTTTCCTCTTTGGAGGGTCTTCAGCTCGAACACAACGAAACCGAGGATGTCAGGATGTTCACCTTGTGATATTTATGGAGTAGGACACATTGTTTATTTATCGTCGTCCGTTGGAGGCCGTGTCTCATGCTCTCTTTAAACATCCTGTTTGTGCGAAGGCCTTTGGTTATCGTGATCGTGTTGCTGAACGCTGGCCCTCGGGCTGGACCGGGGAAATATGCGAGACGCTGGTTAGCGTGCTGATATCGTCCTTGAGTCTCTCTCTCTCACCCCTGCGACCCGGTTCAAGCCCTATAAATAAACACTGATTAATCACCAGCTGAGAGGAGAGGAAGCCCTTTCTGACCATTGAGTCACCAGTGAGTGTCTTCATATTATGAGTGATCTCCAGGTTCAGTCTGGATCATGAAGCCATCAGGTTGGCTTTTTTTACCTAGTCACTTTCACTGTGCCTCTGTTTTCAGCCAGCGAAAAGCACACAAACCCATCTAAAATCCTGTTGTGTGCCGGCGTCCCTTTTTAGCTTCCGTGCATGTCGTCACTTCATCATGCAATGCCAGTCAGGTTTGGAATAGTTTCATTCATGCTTACACTGTTGCTTGTTCGACCATAGTTGCTAACTAAGCTGCAATGCAATTTCCCATTGCAATCATATTTAGAACAATAATAAAAGACTCAATAATAATGATTTTGTCATATTACTGCAGCTCTACCCTGTCCTTTAATTTTGTAATTGATATACTTTGTAGACTATAATTTTAAATAATCTCATAATGTTATTATGTGATTTTTGTGTAAATGCCTGTATGAGCAACATTAAACAGTCTGATTTAGTAAAAATCTGTAGTATTTTGAAGTAGTTGTATAAATATAAGGTAATACATACATTTAATCAGGTAATAACAAAATCTGGGCTTGCGAAGGTTAAAGAAAATTCCTCTGGAAATCAATATTGGCTCTTAATGGAAAAGTTAGGTTCTGACCCTGAGTTAACACTCTAAAACGCACCCTATCTATTTTATAAATGACTCTTATTGATCATAGTATGAATGAATCATCATGCAGGTTTCATTTTTTTTTCTTGATAATTTTTATGAGGGTCGGATAACTTTCAGTGAAGCGTCGGTCTTCTCTGGTGACGTACGCATGATTCTTCAATCATCCCTGCTAGCTCATTTGCATACACTTCAGAGAGCACACCCATATCACCAAGCCAAGTTTTTTTTATAATGCATTACTCTTGGATGTTTGTTTTGATACAAAAGATCTTTAAAATACACAAAGATATATACACACTAACATGTGCTAGAAACACTTACTGTGACTGTGCAGAGTTATAATTAGTATATGTTCAACTTTTTGACATATTGTGAGGAAAACCCCTGCAAGTTTAGCAGAATATTGCACAGCGTGTGCAGAAAGAGACAGTGTAACCAAAGAGTGAACTTCATTCATGTCGAGCCACTTCACAATGACAATATTGCTCAAGCAACAAGAATGCATGTGATTTGACAAGAAACTGAAGGATGATTTTAAATTGGTTCAGTACAGTGTTTAGATGGAGAAAGGGTTCAGTGTGTTTAGATGGAGAAAGGGTTCAGTGCAGTGTGTTAGATGGAGAAAGGGTTCAGTGCAGTGTGTTTAGATGGAGAAAGGGTTCAGTGCAGTGTGTTTAGATGGAGAAAGGGTTCAGTGCAGTGTGTTTAGATGGAGAAAGGGCTCAGTGCAGTGTGTTTAGATGGAGAAAGGGTTCAATGCAGTGTTTAGATGGAGAAAGGGTTCAGTGCAGTGTGTTTAGATGGAGAAAGGGTTCAGTGCAGTGTGTTTAGATGGAGAAAGGGTTCAGTGCAGTGTGTTTAGATGGAGAAAGGGTTCAGTGCAGTGTGTTTAGATGGAGAAAGGGTTCAGTGCAGTGTGTTTAGATGGAGAAAGGGTTCAGTGCAGTGTGTTTAGATGGAGAAAGGGTTCAGTGCAGTGTGTTTAGATGGAGAAAGGGTTCAGTGCAGTGTGTTTAGATGGAGAAAGGGTTCAGTGCAGTGTGTTTAGATGGAGAAAGGGTTCAGTGCAGTGTGTTTAGATGGAGAAAGGGTTCAGTGCAGTGTGTTTAGATGGAGAAAGGGTTCAGTGCAGTGTGTTTAGATGGAGAAAGGGTTCAGTGCAGTGTGTTTAGATGGAGAAAGGTTTCAGTGCAGTGCGTTTAGATGGAGAAAGCGTTCAGTGCAGTGTGTTTAGATGGAGAAAGGGTTCAGTGCAGTGTGTTTAGATGGAGAATGGGTTCAGTGCAGTGTGTTTAGATGGAGAAAGGGTTCAGTGCAGTGTGTTTAGATGGAGAAATGGTTCAGTGCAGTGTGTTTAGATGGAGAAAGGGTTCAATGCAGTGTGTTTAGATGGAGAAAGGGTTCAGTGCAGTGTGTTTAGATGGAGAAAGGGTTCAGTGCAGTGTGTTTAGATGGAGAAAGGGTTCAGTGCAGTGTGTTTAGATGGAGAAAGGGTTCAGTGCAGTGTGTTTAGATGGAGAAAGGGTTCAGTGCAGTGTGTTTAGATAGAGAAAGGGTTCAGTGCAGTGTGTTAGATGGAGAAAGGATTCAGTGCAGTGTGTTTAGATGGAGAAAGGGTTCAGTGCAGTGTGTTTAGATGGAGAAAGGGTTCAGTGCAGTGTGTTTAGATGGAGAAAGGGTTCAGTGCAGTGTGTTTAGATGGAGAATGGGTTCAGTGCAGTGTGTTTAGATGGAGAAAGGGTTCAGTGCAGTGTGTTTAGATGGAGAAAGGGTTCAGTGCAGTGTGTTTAGATGGAGAAAGGGTTCAGTGTGTTTAGATGGAGAAAGGGTTCAGTGCAGTGCGTTTAGATGGAGAAAGGGTTCAGTGCAGTGCGTTTAGATGGAGAAAGGGTTCAGTGCAGTGTGTTTAGATGGAGAAAGGGTTCAGTGCAGTGTGTTTAGATGGAGAAAGGGTTCAGTGCAGTGTGTTTAGATGGAGAAAGGGTTCAGTGCAGTGTGTTTAGATGGAGAAAAGGTTCAGTGCAGTGTGTTTAGATGGAGAATGGGTTCAGTGCAGTGTGTTTAGATGGAGAAAGGTTCAGTGTGTTTAGATGGAGAAAGGGTTCAGTGCAGTGTGTTTAGATGGAGAAAGGGTTCAGTGCAGTGTGCTTAGATGGAGAAAGGGTTCAGTGCAGTGTGTTTAGATGGAGAAAGGGTTCAGTGCAGTGTTTAGATGGAGAAAGGGTTCAGTGCAGTGTGTTTAGATGGAGAAAGGGTTCAGTGCAGTGTTTAGATGGAGAAAGGGTTCAGTGCAGTGTGTTTAGATGGAGAAAGGGTTCAGTGCAGTGTGTTTAGATTGAGAAAAGGTTCAGTGCAGTGTGTTTAGATGGAGAAAGGGTTCAATGCAGTGTTTAGATGGAGAAAGGGTTCAGTGCAGTGCGTTTAGATGGAGAAAGGGTGTCAGTGCATTGTTTAGATGGAGAAAGGGTTCAGTGCAGTGTGTTTAGATGGAGAAAGGGTTCAGTGCAGTGCGTTTAGATGGAGAAAGGGTTCAGTGCAGTGCGTTTAGATGGAGAAAGGGTTCAGTGCAGTGCGTTTAGATGGAGAAAGGGTTCAGTGCAGTGCGTCTAGATGGAGAAGGGTTCAGTGCAGTGCGTTTAGATGGAGAAAGGGTTCAGTGCAGTGTGTTTCAGATGGAGAAAGGGTTCAGTGCAGTGTGTTTAGATGGAGAAAGGGTTCAGTGCAGTGTGTTTAGATGGAGAAAGGGTTCAGTGCAGTGCGTTTAGATGGAGAAAGGGTTCAGTGCAGTGCGTTTAGATGGAGAAAGGGTTCAGTGCAGTGCGTTTGAGATGGAGAAAAGGGTTCAGTGCAGTGCGTTTAGATGGAGAAAGGGTTCAGTGTGTTTAGATGGAGAAAGGGTTCAGTGTGTTTAGATGGAGAAAGGGTTCAGTGTGTTTAGATGGAGAAAGGGTTCAGTGCAGTGCGTTTAGATGGAGAAAGGGTTCAGTGCAGTGCGTTTAGATGGAGAAAGGGTTCAGTGCAGTGCGTTTAGATGGAGAAAGGGTTCAGTGCAGTGCGTTTAGATGGAGAAAGGGTTCAGTGCAGTGCGTTTAGATGGAGAAAGGGTTCAGTGCAGTGTGTTTAGATGAGAGAAATGGTTCAGTGCAGTGTGTCTAGATGGAGAAATGGTTCAGTGCAGTGTGTCTAGATGGAGAAAGGGTTCAGTGCAGTGTGTTTAGATGGAGAAATTGTTCAGTGCAGTGTGTCTAGATGGAGAAATGGTTCAGTGCAGTGTGTTTAGATGGAGAAAGGGTTGTGCAGTGTGTTTAGATGGAGAAATGGTTCAGTGCAGTGTGTTTAGATGGAGAAAGGGTTCAGTGCAGTGTGTTTAGATGGAGAAATGGTTCAGTGCAGTGTGTTTAGATGGAGAAAGGGTTCAGTGCAGTGTGTTTAGATGGAGAAATGGTTCAGTGCAGTGTGTTTAGATGGAGAAAGGGTTCAGTGCAGTGTGTTTAGATGGAGAAATGGTTCAGTGCAGTGTGTTTAGATGGAGAAAGGGTTCAGTGTAGTTTAGATGGAGAAAGGGTTCAGTGCAGTGTGTTTAGATGGAGAAAGGGTTCAGTGCAGTGTGTTTAGATGGAGAAATGAGTTCAGTGCAGTGTGTTAGATGGAGAAAGGGTTCAGTGCAGTGTGTTTAGATGGAGAAATGGTTCAGTGCAGTGTGTTTAGATGGAGAAAGGGTTCAGTGCAGTGTGTTTAGATGGAGAAAGGGTTTAGTGCAGTGTGTTTAGATGGAGAAAGAGTTCAGTGTATTTAGATGGAGAAAGGGTTCAGTGCAGTGTGTTTAGATGGAGAAATGTGTTCAGTGCAGTGTGTTTAGATGGAGAAAGGGTTCAGTGCAGTGTGTTTAGATGGAGAAAGGGTTCAGTGTGTTTAGATGGAGAAAAGGTTCAGTGCAGTGTGTTTAGATGGAGAAAGGGTTCAATGCAGTGTGTTTAGATGGAGAAAGGGTTCAGTGCAGTGTGTTTAGATGGAGAAAGGGTTCAATGCAGTGTGTTTAGATTGAGAAAGGGTTCAGTGCAGTGTGTTTAGATGGAGAAAGGGTTCAGTGTGTTTAGATGGAGAAAAGGTTCAGTGCAGTGTGTTTAGATGGAGAAAGGGTTCAATGCAGTGTGTTTAGATGGAGAAAGGGTTCAGTGCAGTGTGTTTAGATGGAGAAAGGGTTCAATGCAGTGTGTTTAGATGGAGAAAGGGTTCAGTGCAGTGTGTTTAGATTGAGAAAGGGTTCAGTGCAGTGTGTTTAGATGGAGAAAGGGTTCAGTGTGTTTAGATGGAGAAAGGGTTCAGTGCAGTGTGTTTAGATGGAGAAAGGGTTCAATGCAGTGTGTTTAGATGGAGAAAGGGTTCAGTGCAGTGTGTTTAGATGGAGAAAGGGTTCAATGCAGTGTGTTTAGATGGAGAAAGGGTTCAGTGCAGTGTGTTTAGATGGAGAAAGGGTTCAGTGTGTTTAGATGGAGAAAGGTTCAGTGCAGTGTGTTTAGATGGAGAAAGGGTTCAATGCAGTGTGTTTAGATGGAGAAAGGGTTCAGTGCAGTGTGTTTAGATGGAGAAAGGGTTCAATGCAGTGTGTTTAGATGGAGAAAGGGTTCAGTGCAGTGCGTTTAGATGGAGAAAGGGTTCAGTGCAGTGTGTTTAGATGGAGAAAGGGTTCAGTGCAGTGCGTTTAGATGGAGAAAGGGTTCAGTGCAGTGCGTTTAGATGGAGAAAGGGTTCAGTGCAGTGCGTTTAGATGGAGAAAGGGTTCAGTGCAGTGCATTTAGATGGAGAAAGGGTTCAGTGCAGTGCGTTTAGAATGGAGAAGGGTTCAGTGCAGTGTTTAGATGGAGAAAGGGTTCAATAGTGTTTAGATGGAGAAAGGGTCTCAGTGCAGTGCGTTTAGATGGAGAAAGGGTTCAGTGCAGTGTGCTGTAGATGGAAGAAAGGGTTCGTGCAGTGCGTTTAGAATGGAGAAAGGGTTCAGTGCAGTGTGTTTAGATGGAGAAAGGGTTCAGTGCAGTGTGTTTAGATAGAGAAATGGTTCAGTGGAGTGTGTCTAGATGGAGAAATGGTTCAGTGCAGTGTGTCTAGATGGAGAAAGGGTTCAGTGCAGTGTGTTTAGATGGAGAAATTGTTCAGTGCAGTGTGTCTAGATGGAGAAATGGTTCAGTGCAGTGTGTTTAGATGGAGAAAGGGTTCAGTGCAGTGTGTTTAGATGGAGAAAGGGTTCAGTGCAGTGTGTTTAGAATGGAGAAAGGGTTCTCAGTGCAGTGTGTTTAGATGGAGAAAGGGTTCAGTGCGGTGTTTTAGATGGAGGAGGGGTTCAGTGCAGTGTGTTTAGATGGAGAAAGGGTTCAGTGCAGTGTTAGATGGAGAAGGGTTCAGTGCAGTGTGTTTAGATGGAGAAAGGGTTCAGTGCAGTGTGTTTAGATGGAGAAAGGGTTCAGTGCAGTGTGTTTAGATGGAGAAATGGTTCAGTGTGTTTAGATGGAGAAAGGGTTCAGTGCAGTGTGTTTAGATGGAGAAAGGGTTCAGTGCAGTGTGTTTAGATGGAGAAAGGGTTCAGTGTGTTTAAGATGGAGAAAGTGTTCAGTGTGTTTAGATGGAGAAAGGTGTCCACTGGAAGCTGTCAGGATCTGAGATGACACCACAGAGAGCTGTAATTAGTTATTCAATTACGCTGTGATTATGGGTGTGCATTGACGGGGAGAGAGGCCGGCTCACTCTCTGCACCTCCTTTCAGCTTTTTGTTCTTAAGTGCTGCACTCTCATTAAAATGCCTTTTTAACCAGCATGGCACCTGCTTTAAACTCAGAAGCGTGCGCTCGTTACGCTAATGGCAGTGTGTCTCAGCGGCGTCCACTCCGCTCCAAAGCCAACACCAACGCCACACAAATTAGCTACATTTCACAAACAATTTCACCGACTCGTTACGCAGTTAGATGTTTATTGGAAGATCACTGACTTCCCCCGAGCGATCACTTGTGCCAGATTGAGGTGGCGAAGCGGTGGCCCACATAATAGACCTCGATTATAATCTGGAGCCCTGTGTCCATTTATGCCTTTATTTATGGAAGCTTTGCATCGAAGTACATGCGGTGGCCTTTGTGTTGTTGCCTTTAGTGTTTGGACCCCTCCCTCTGAGGTTACGAGTGTGTGTATCTAAACCCCGAACCCTTCGCCACCGTTGCTGTTATCTGCTCCTGAAGCTCGTTCTTCTTCGCCTCTTTACTTCTTCAGACCCATGGCATCCATTGTGCCTATCGACTTCTTGTTTTCCTTCACTCTCTTCCGAAGAACAGTAGAAGAGCACGACTGTATGCCATCCGGTCTGATGTTACAGTACTTGTGATAAACCTGGGTTTAAACTCAATGCAGGCTCATTCAGTGATAGCACTTATGCTTGTATGTTTATGCTTGTCAACAGTCGTGATTATTATGTTGCTTCAAACATAAAAAAATATTATGTTCTTGTTGAAATATTACTCTGTACTGTAGATAAAAAGTTGGAAGATGTGGCGGAATGAAGAACAAAACCTTGCATACCGGCTCAGTCCAATCGACTGCATCTTCCAGTGAGGATCAGACGCTGACAGTCAAAAGTCTGCGTCAGACTGAGGTCTTCAGCAGTTCAGTTTAGACGAGCACTCCCTAACTGATTCACTGGTGAATTGTTCACGACTGCATGAGGAGAACTGAACTGAACAGCTAGTCTAACAGTTACGTGACATGTGACAGTCAAGTCCCCCTGTAGTCAATCATTTCATCCCTTCAAACAATGAAATTAACACATTCAGAAAGTTTTTTTTCATGCCTCTGAACGTGAACCGTTAGCACCCTCGCCTCATTCAGTAGCTGGCTGTGATCTGATGAATATGCAGATGAGCCCCTGCCCATCACACTCGCTCAGCTCACCACTGGTGGAATTCAGACCTCACACATTGAGTCTGCCATTGGTTACAAGGTGGTTTGTGATGCCAGAAACACCAGCGATTTCACAGTCGTGTTTTGATACTGTCTTTGGTTTAAGGAGGAAATACTGAGCAATGCTGTCCACTTATCAACTTACACATGGTGTTGTCAAGCGGATTAAACACACCACATACACACATAAACAACATTAAACATTGATCATAAAGGACAGAATGGTTAAACATGGTGAAGTCTGTCACATAAACTGTGTACCATGTCGGGTGTGTGCAGGTCTCGGGCCGGGTCTGGTCATCGTCACTGGTACGGGTTTCTATCGGATCTGGACTGCCAGCGCGAGCGAGGGATCCTGCTGAAGGACGGCTTCCCTCTACAGACACCGTGACCCTGTGTCACGGGCCGTACCCCGTGTGGAGCCGGAAGCCCATTCAGCCTTCCTGCGGAGCGAGAATCGGACGATCATCTGCCCTGAACTCTTCGGTGAACTCCAGCGAGCGGGTGTAGAGCTGCAGGTAACGCCTGGCGGCTCCACGTTCACTCAGTGTGTGTGTGTGTGTGTGTTCTGCTGTAATAAAGTTGAGTTCTCTCGTATATTGTGTGTTTATCTTCTGAGGCTTCGGCAGCTACGTCTGCTCCAAAACTTCCTCTTGTGTCGAGAGCTGTGGAGCGATAAGAGATATAAGGAGATTCCTGTCTCAGTTAAGCCCTGTACAGCCTGACACACAACACACACACATCTGGTTGAGAATTTATAATGGAATTAGTCTATTAATTCAGTTCAATTCACATCTATTTTAGCAGCGCTTTCACCACACACCAGTCTGAGTCCAGATGACAGCTTTTCTGTGATCAAAAGTTATGCATTTCAGAAATTTACTTATACAGAATCACAGTTAGCTGAAAATGTATTAATTTATACAATTTATTAATAAAAGGCAGAAACAATGAGCTCACTGAAGTAATGATTACTTCATGATTTCAAATATTAAACCTTTTATTAAAAAAGTTTTTTGATGATGAAAGTGAGAATATGCCCAGTTTCATTCAGAGCCCCAAACTGAGATAAAATATGCAGTTTGCTGCAGATGCTGATATTAAAATGGACACAAGATGAAATTATGATGCTTTTAATGTAAATCAGCAATGATTTTTTAACATTATAGCAGATACTGACATAAAAAACACATAATTATCAATATCTTCCAATAATATCTCTGTACAAGCTGATACTTAAATGCTTAGTTTAATGATGAAAGCTCTAGTTTTAAATCATAATGCAATACAGTGATGACTGAGAGGTGAACTAATAAACCTGATGATCATATTTGATACGCATGATTTTTCCATAAATGATGTATGATAATCAAGTAAAGTGAAATATTACTAACAATATCAAAGTTCTTCCTGCGTTTCCTTGATAAATGAGGGCAGATTTGACACAGAAAGATTCGGAGCTGAAGACGAGCTAAAAAGACTTTTGCTGGATAAACATGACGATGTGTGTAAATGACACCTCAGAGAGTCCAGTGAGAGAAGAACACAATCTGACACACACAAGTGTGAGATGAAAGTTCTCGATTATGTTTTCAGATGTGTTATTCTGTGTTAGGAACGAGCCGCATAGTTTCTCCAAACTTCGAAACCTTTATTACGAGATTGTGAAATAAATCCATATGAAGAGCTTAATCCGAGATCACTATATGATGAACACTTTTATTTGGGTTTCTATTCAAATATGAACATTAACACACACACACACTAGTGGAGGCCGTGTGTATTGGCCAACAGTGGATCAGTTTTGAGGAGTGTGTGTGTTCAGAGGATACACAGCTGTTTCTGCTCAGTTATTAACATATTCATCTGTCAGCACAGCAGCAGGTGTGTTATTATGAGCTGCACACACACACACACACACACACTCAGCAGCGGTTACTCTCACTGAAGGACGTGAGTATTAGCAGTGTGTGTTATTACATGATGTTCTGTAGATGAGTCTTCTGCTGGCAGGGACTTCTGACGTCAGTGTGAGTCCAGGAGCGTCAGTGGACACACACACACACACACACTGAGTTCAATGAGTGACAGACGGCTTAACATACAGTGAAACACTTCGAATATGATGAACCTGATCATCAGTGTTGAAAACAGGTCTTGTTTTGAGGAATCCGTCATGCAGTCTATTTCTCAGGATTCGTTGAGTAGAAAGTTCAGAAGAACAGTGTTCATTTGAAATATAATCTTGTGTAACATTAGCAATATGAACTGAACCTAGTA
>JAQIUQ010001595.1:0-92100 GCA_030378365.1 Hybognathus amarus | reverse complement strand
GTTACGAATTGCTACACACTTTATGTGTCCTTTTTAGTCAAAAAAATCCGTACGGCCAAACCGTTCAAGATATCAAAAATCCGTCCCGGAATATAGCATCCTCAATGTCTTCACTTCATGCACACCGAGTTTGGTGGTGATTGGTAACAGCATGGGTTGTAATTTGATGTTTTTCTAGGACAATTATTTAAAAAAAAAAAACATAATTCCCGACTTCCGTTTGAACTGTCGGAAAACTTAGAGCACGAAAGTTGTTTGGCCTGATGTGATCTATGAGTGTACCGAGTTTCATATTAATCCATGCACGTGTGTTTCGATTTATGGACAAATGTTCGAATCCCTAAAAGAATGCATCCTAAAAGAATGGTAAAGTTTGATGCGTCGCCACGGCAACAGTTTCAAAGATATCAAGAATCCATTCATAGGTCTTCATCTGCCGTGTATGTACATTATACAGATGAAGTTTGAAGCAAATCGGGTAAAAATAAGAGGGTGATTTCAAAGCATTTTGAAAGTGACACACTTCCTGCTGCCAGTTGGTGGCGCTATAACTTTGACTCACAATAGTCACATCCATGTGATCGTCCTCTTACAGCGAACGCACTGCTGAAGTTTCATCCAGATCAGTTAATGTATGCTGAAGTTATGACACACTTCCTGTTTCACGTTTCTCGCCATAGTTTCGTTTCCTCGCGACGGCCAAACCGTTCGAGATATCAAAAATCCCCACACAAACTTTCATCCTCAATGTCTTGACTTCACGCTGACCGAGTTTCGTCGAATTTGGATCAGAGCTCTAGGAGGAGTATTTAAAAGTTCATTGCGTGTGTTTTACAAAAAAACCTCAATAGCCAACTTCCTGTTGGGCTGGGGTAAAAAGCAAGAACGCGAGGTATAGATGAAATTCTGCTATCGACATGTGTACCGAGTTTCATATTATTACATGCAAGTGTGTTTGAGTTATGGACCAGGTGTTCGGACCCCATTCCAGGGGGCGCTGACGAGCCGCCCTGCCACGCCCGGGTACCAGCTTCAGCCCGGCTCTGATGGCCGCGGAGTTCTGACCCGTGTGCAAAGTTTCAAGAGTTTTCGAGCATGTTAAGGGCCCCAAAAGTGCCCGAATAGTCGCTAGAAAAAGAAAAAAAAAAAAAAAAAAAAAAAATATCACACACACACATACTATCACACTATCACATACTACAAATATAGCTGCGAGCAGCCACGCGGGCCCAAGCCGGTGGCACCGCAACCCCGGTGCCTAAAGGCACCGGGATGGCGGTACCGCCGGCTTTGGCCCTCCATCGCTGCTCGCAGCTATATTTATATATATATATATATATATATATATATATATATATATATATATATATATATAAAGCCGGTGGCACCGCCACCTTGGTGCCTTTAGGGTTATTCTGCACGACGTGCAAAAACGAACCCCTGCTTTGGAATACATACTAGCATGTATTCCACAATTGGAATACATACTAACATACTAGTCAGAACTGAATAGTTGATATCTGAATGACAGATCACCATAGAAGTCACTGGAAAAAATGTGACTAGTAACAAAAGAATAGTTACTAGTCACCATTGAAAATAAGTACTAGTGTCTAATGAATAAGTACTAGTATCTATTTAATAGGTACTAGCATCTAATGAATAAGTACTAGTAACTAATTAATAAGCATTGGTATGTAATGAATAAGGACTAGCATCTAATGAATAAGTACTAGTATCTAATAAATAAGGACTAGTGTCTAATGAATAAGTACTAGTATCTTTAAAAAGGTACTAGTACCTAAAGAATAAACACTAGTATCTAAAGAAAAGGCACTAGTATCTAAAGAATAAGCACTAGTAGCTAATGAATAAGTACTAGTACTTAATGGAATAGATACTAGTATCTAAAAAATAAGTACTAGTAGCATGAAAATAGAGACTAGTAGGTTAAAATGATTAAATGTTAAAACGGCTTGCCATACTCTATCTGTCGTTTCGACTAGTCACAATTACGTTACAGATATCTTAAATGATAATACAAACTATCCAAAATGTAATTACGACTAGAAAGACGTTGTTGATATCTACAATGTTAATTACGAATAGTCAAACTTAGCTTTTAAATGTTAAAGGGCTTGCCATACAGAAGTGTAGGCTCAGAGAGACATCTCAACATTTTCAAACCAAAATATCTGACTTTCTGTGGGTCCTAGCTCATGAGTGTAAATTAGAAAGTTGTCCGGCTTGAGGAGAATATATGAATATATGAAACGATGAGATCAACATGTGTACTGAGTTTCATATTATTACATGCAAGCGTGTTTGATTTATGGACCAAGTTTTTGGACCCCGTTCCAGGGGGCGCTGTCTAGCCCCCTTGCCACACCCGGGTACCATCTTCGCCCGGCTCTGATGGCTGTGGGATCTGACCTGTGTGCAAAGTTTCAAGAGTTTTCAAACCCATTAAGGGCCCCAAAAGCCGCTGAAGAGACTCAAAATCATCAAAAAAAGGAATGTTAAAGTTTGATGCGTTGCTATGGCAACATTATCTTAGATATTGAATAATGCTTTCACAGCTCTTCATCTGGCGTGTGTTTACATTATACAGATGAAGTTTGAAGCAAATCGGGTAAAAGTAAGAGTGTGATTTCAAAGCATTTTGAAAGTGAAACACTTTCTGCTGCCAGTTGGTGGCGCTATATATTTGACTCACAATAGTCACATCCATGTGATCGGCCTCTTACAACGAACACACTGCTGAAGTTTCATCAAGATCAGTTAATGTATGCAGAAGTTTTAACACACTTCCTTTTTGATTTATGGACCAAGTTAATTTAATTAATACACTAATTATATAAAACTATTGTCAATGCACTACAATTAAACAGGTTATATGCCTTTACTTATAAAAATAAAAATAAAAACTTATTTAAAAAATACCAGGCTTAAGAAATGTATTTACTTTAGCAGGCCAGACACACAGTGAAATGATTAAGCCCCCTCCCCCTACACACACACACACACACACACACACACAGACTGTGTGTCAAGAGACTCAAGAAAGACTCAGGCTCAGAAAGAGCATGATCATATTCAAACTACAATATCTGACTTTCTGTGGGTTTGAGCTTATTATTGTTAATTAGAAAGTTGTTTGGCTTGAATAGAACAATATACACGGCAAGTTTTGTAACTGTCAGTAAAACTAACCAAGTTATAACACACTTTATGTGTCCTTTTTTAGTCAAAAAAATCCGCCACGGCCAAACCGTTCGAGATATCAAAAATCCGTCCGTAATATAGCATCCTCAATGTCTTGACTTCATGCACATCGAGTTTGGTGGTGATTGGTAACAGCATGGGTTGTAATTTGATGTTTTTCTAGGACAATTATTTAAAAAAAAAAACATAATTCCCGACTTCCGTTCGAACTGTCGTAAAACTTAGAGCACGAAAGTTGTTTGGCCTGATGTGATCTATGAGTGTACCGAGTTTCATATTAATCCATGCACGTGTGTTTGATTTATGGACAAATGTTCGAATCCCTAAAAGAATGCATCCTAAAAGAATGGTAAAGTTTGATGCGTCCGCCACGGCAACAGTTTCAAAGATATCAAGAATCCATTCATAGGTCTTCATCTGCCGTGTATGTACATTATACAGATGAAGTTTGAAGCAAATCGGGTAAAATAAGAGGGTGATTTCAAAGCATTTTGAAAGTGACACACTTCCTGCTGCCAGTTGGTGGCGCTATAACTTTGACTCACAATAGTCACATCCATGTGATCGTCCTCTTACAGCGAACGCACTGCTGAAGTTTCATCCAGATCAGTTAATGTATGCTGAAGTTATGACACACTTCCTGTTTCACGTTTCTCGCCATAATTTCGTTTCCTCGCCACGGCCAAACCGTTCGAGATATCAAAAATCCCCACACAAACTTTCATCCTCAATGTCTTGACTCCACGCTGACCGAGTTTCGTCGAATTTGGATCAGAGCTCTAGGAGGAGTATTTAAAAGTTCATTGCGTGTGTTTTACAAAAAAACCTCAATAGCCGACTTCCTGTTGGGCTGGGGTAAAAAGCAAGAACGCGAGGTATAGATGAAATTCTGCTATCGACATGTGTACCGAGTTTCATATTATTACATGCAAGTGTGTTTGAGTTATGGACCAGGTGTTCGGACCCCATTCCAGGGGGCGCTGACGAGCCGCCCTGCCACGCCCGGGTACCAGCTTCAGCCCGGCTCTGATGGCCGGGGTTCTGACCCGTGTGCAAAGTTTCAAGAGTTTTCGAGCATGTCAAGGGCCCCAAAAGTGCCCGAATAGTCGCTAGAGAAAAGAAAAAAAAAAAAAAAAAATAAAAAAAAAAAAAAAAAAAATAAAAAAAATAATCGGAAGGAAAACAATAGGGCTCTGCGCCTTTCAGGGCTTGGGCCCCATAATCGGAAGGAAAACAGTAGGGCTCTGCGCCTCTTTCAGGGCTTGGGCCCTAAATTAAACAGATAATATGGTACTTTTTGAAGTAAATAAATTCAAAAATACCCCCAAAATAAAGAACAAACACCATAAATGGATAGACAAAACTTTATCGAAGACAGTGATATAACATTTATAATACATAAAAATTAAGATCACACCTGAGTCCTCTGTGCCCACATTTGTCCACAATTACAGGATTAAGGGCTATAAAGTGAATACGGTTTGAGGGCTATGATGCTGCAATATGTCATTCAACAGAGCCTGTTTTTAATAAAAAAGAAAATCTCAATGTCACAGGGTCAACAGTGATTTTAATAAAAACAAAAATCAAAATATCAATCTCTGAACTTTCTAAATAGAAATACAAACACAGAACAATGAAAGGACTCCAGAAATGTATTCATCAAACTGAATCCCCATAGAAACTAGTGCAAACATAGGAAACAGAACAGGAAACAGTGACACTTAAATTATAAATAATAATATATCCACTATCCACTTTATTTAATAGATCTACTCCACTTTCCAACAACTTGGAAAACCATGTTGCTTTTGTTTTTGAAACGTGTATCCTTTGTATTGAGCCAAATATGTGATTATTGTGTGATGTTTTAATGTTTAAAATCAGTCAAACATCTTTTTGTTGTATGAATTTACGAGGGGTTCTTTCTAAACTAAAACTGTTGTACACATTATTTTAAATTAAGCTAAAATAATAATTAAAAATACAATTTTTATAATTAAACAAAGTATTAATTTCTTAATTTTTTGTAATTATTTGTGAATCTGAGTGGAAACTGTTCCTAAACCTAAACTTTTTTCAGTGTATATTAAAGTCATGTGTCTTGAAGAAATATCCCATTCACCTGCGTTTGGATTGTGAAGCGTGAGGTCTTGTGCGAGCTGCACCTTTATGCTAAATAATTTGAATAATTGAATCATTATTATGCTTAAATAATACTACTTGAAAACCTGTGCACATAGCCTATATTTTCAAATACAACATTATTCACAAAACAGGTTTAGCTTTTAAATGACATTTATTTCAGCCAAGTTTTTGTGGATTCATATCACTCTCTCTGGCTAGATACACCATCCAGGACCTGCTGGAGCACACGTTCTTCCAGGAGCACAACGGCGTTCACGTTGAACTGGCTGAGGAAGATGATATGGTCAAATCCAGCCTGAAGCTCTGGCTTCGCATGGACGACACCAAGAAGCTCCACGGAAAGTACAAGGACAACAACGCCATCGAGTTCCTGTTTGAGCTTTACAAAGACGTGCCAGAGGAGGTGTGGCACACAGGAGATGGTGAGCTTCACACATGATCTCCATGTCTCACCGTCAGCTTTTGATATGTTTTATGAAGGGATCCTAGGTGTGGTTACATTCTTCAGCCACTATGACTCAGTGGTTTACTGTCACTTTAAACACTAAGCCCAGATATTCCCCTCAGGGGATCAACAAAGCCTATGTACGTTAATATGTGGGTTGAGCTTCCTGATCTGCAACAATGGTCCTGAAGCTTTGATTTTCACAGAGCTATTAAAGTAAATATGTGTATCTTAGTAACCGATACCTGTCATTTAACAGGTGTTTATTTAATAGAGAAACTCTATTGATCACATTTCATTAAAAAAAAACAAAGCAATTTGCATTGCAACATTATTTTCATAACAGTTAAGCACATCTGTCCTCTCATTTTTCATAAGCAGGAGCCTAAATATTTTGAGTTTTTGCTAATACCCTTATTCTCACGGTCAATATACATGCTGTTAAAACTATATTACTCATTACTTTATACTACTTCATAATTACAGACGGACAGACAGACAGCACAGACAGATAGATGGATGGACGGACGGACAGACAGCAAACAAACAGATATAGATATATATATATATATAGATAGATAGATAGATAGATAGATAGATAGATAGATAGATAGATAGATAGATAGAGAGATAGATAGATAGATAGATAGATAGATAGATAGATAGATAGATAGATAGATAGATAGATAGAGAGATAGATAGATAGATAGATAGATAGATAGATAGATAGATAGATAGATAGATAGATAGATAGATAGATAGATAGATAGATAGATAGATAGATAGATAGATAGATAGATAGATAGATAGATAGATAGATAGATAGATAGATAGATAGATAGATAGATAGATAGACGGACGGACAGATTAGATAGATAGATAGATAGATAGATAGATAGATAGATAGATAGATAGATAGATAGATAGATAGATAGACAGACAGATAGACAGACAGACAGACAGGCAGACAGACAGGCAGACAGGCAGACAGACAGACAGACAGGCAGGCATGCAGGAAGGCAGACAGACAGACATATTGATATATAGGCAGACAGGGAGACAGACAGACAGACAGACAGACAGACAGACAGACAGACAGGCAGACAGACAGGCAGACAGACAGGCAGACAGACAGGCAGACAGACAGGCAGATTGATAGATAGACAGACAGATAGATAGACAGACAGACAGACAGACAGGCAGGCAGGCAGGCAGGCAGACAGACAGACAGATAGATATATAGACAGACAGATAGATAGACAGACAGACAGACAGACAGGCAGGCAGGCAGGCAGACAGACAGATTGATATATAGACAGACGATAGATAGACAGACAGACAGACAGACAGACAGACAGACAGACAGACAGGTAGACAGACAGACAGACAGATAGATGCATAGACAGACAGACAGATAGTACAGACAGACAGATAGACAGACAGACAGACAGACAGACAGACAGCCAGGGCAGACAGACAGGCAGACAGACAGACAGACAGACAGACAGACAGATTGATATAGAGCAGACAGGCAGACAGACAGACAGGCAGGCAGTAGCAGGCAGACAGACAGACAGACAGATTGACCTACAGACACACAGATGACAGACAGACAGACAGACAGACAGATATATAGACAGACAGACACAGACAGACACACATGGACGGACGGATCACCTACAGACAGACAGATGGATAGATAGACACACACAGACATCTATATATATATATATATATATATATGTATAGATAGACAGACAGACATAGATTTAATCAATATTATGAAACAGATTTAAATTTGATTTAATCCTAAATGTATTTTTTTATGTCATTTATTCATTTCTGTCTTGAATTGTTTTAAATGTAATATTTTGTTTGGTCTTTCTTAAATTTTTTCATGCATTTTTGTATTTGTTTATGTACTGCCTTTATTTTTAAAACATTTATTTATTTTATGAATGCATTTTTTTGCACTTTTCCGTGTGCAGCATGTATTTGAGGGGAGGGGGTTGAGAGGTTTAGCTTATCATTTCTACAGGTTTCGGTCCAGCCTGCTTCAGTGTCTTTCATTATCTGTTTTGACTTTCCACAACTGACCTTCACATTGTTGGTCATTTCCAACAATCTGTCCTCATTCAGTGTTGATTGCTTTACTCTTCCTGTGTCAGTAACGTGGCTCCGTCACTGAACCTTCGTACCCTTGTAAGCACAACGTTCAAACACACCTGGATGTGGCAGGCTTTTCTTGACATAGCGGGACACTGCCCCCCGCCATCCCTTGGGCTCAAAGACGAGGCCTGTGTATCGAAACCCTGCTGTGTGTTGCATAACAGTTTCAAGGGCAGAACTTTTTAATCATCGCGCGTGGAAACGCGAGAGCCGGGCCAAAGGAGGAAGAGGTGTCACGTGACCGCTGCTGAGAACCGCTTCAAGACCGTGTCTGTGAAACTGGAGCCTTTTCCTCTGTCCAGACGTTCATCAAGGCTGGGCGGTCACAATCCTTCTTTTATCACCTCATCACGTCCTGCTCTCCATCAAGAACAAATTAATCGTCAAATCACATCGCATGGAGGGTTGTCGTGTAATTTGACTAGCTGATGTGGTGATGGAGCTTCAGAGCAACATTAGCCAACATCATTTCAGTGGAAACACACTGTTCCAAAGTAGGGTGAAAGGTTGTATAAATCAGCTCTATGCCAAGCAACTTTTTTGTATTTATTTTTGTATTGTTTTATTATCTTATTTCAGTCTCAGTGAAAACAAAACATCCAAAATACATATTTAAATGTTTATTTTATTACACTTTATATAGTTGTGTCTGTAAAATTGAATTATAAATAAAGTTCGTTTTCAGTCAGAAATCTCCAAGTTCAGCAGCTTCACACACACCAAACTTTACATTTTAATTCCCATTTTTATTCTGAAAGCTTTTAGAGATTTTTTTGTTAATATATCATGTTATTTCACTTGTTTGTCAAATAAAATATAGATCCAAAATCCTCTAATCTGTCAACAAAATGAAACAAGAATTTTGAACCTGTCTTTATCCAATGTTCAGATCTTCTGCTCTGGAAATTTATGCAAATGAGTGCATATTTAAAGGAGTAGTTCACTTTTAAACAAACTTTTGCTGATAATTTACTCACCCCCATGTCATCCAGAGATATCCATGTCTTTCTTTCTTAAGTCGAAAAAGAAATTAAGGTTTTTGATGAAAACATTCCAGGATTTTTCTCCATATAATGGACTTCAATGGGAACCAAACGGTTCAAGGTTCCAAAAGACAGTTTCAGTGCAAACTGTTCAAAGAACTTTAAAGATGATGAAAATCAGGGTTTTATCAGATGATGAATAAGGGTCTTATCTAGCGAAAGCAATCCGTCATTTAAAAAATGACTACAAAAAAGATTTGTTCATTTTGATGAACGAGTTCGAACAGGAGAGTCATAGAACAGAGCAAGGCGAGCATTTGAGCTTATAAAACTTAAACTTTTTTTTTAATGAGCGATCGTTTCGTTAGATAAGACCCTTATTCATCATCATGGAAATCGTTTAAAGCCCTTTGAACAGTTTGCACTGAAACTCTCATTTGTAGACCTTGAACCGTTTTGGTCCCCATTGAAGTCCATTATATGGAGAAAATCCTGGAATGTTTTCATCAAAAACCTTATTTCTTTTGAACTGGAAGAAAGACATTGACATCTCTGGATGACACGGGGTGAGTAAATTATCAGCAAAAGTTTTTTTAAAAGTGAACTACTCCTTTAATTAGATAAGCCACATTTGCATATTTAAACAACATTTCAGAAAACTTGTAAACAAAACAACTGTATTAATTGTACAGTGATTGATCACCTGTGGAACGTATAGTTGGATTTGAATTAAACCATGCCTGCTGTCCCAATGTACATATCCATCCTAAATATATATGACATTATTAATTGACCCTTTGCTGAAGCCACGCCCGAAACCCCGCTGGCCAATCGTGTCTTAGCAACCGTAACTAGCGCGGAAGTATGGCAAGCTTTCGAGCGTAGGGAAACATGCCAAAGCATTTTGCCATGATTGATAGAATCTGATACCCGGTATCCTAAAAGTTTGAACGGGGAAGTGGATTTTTTTCCGGAAATCTAAAAGCCGCGGGGAGAAACTGATGGGCGTGATCAAGCCATTCACAACTAAATGTTGACAGGATTAACAAAAACACCTATTGCTTGGAAATATTGACGGTTCTTTGGTCATAATACATATATTTTAACATAAAATAAGATGATTAAAGACAAGACGGAGGCTCACTGACATACTTTAAAATATATTTCAGCATTTTGTTAATCGACGACCTACTACCTCCTTAAGTAACTTTAACCCAATCGGTCTCGCTTTCCTGCGCTTAGTGTTATTCGACAAGATTTATGGATAAGCTGTTTGATTTATAGATTATTAGTATTATTTTCACATTTCACTTACCCTGCTGTGCATGAACACAACTTTTCCTCAATTTGTGTGTTTCCCAGTTAAATGGTCAGCATATGAGGCGGCGGCTGCTTGCGCTGGGAGCGATAGGCTTTCAGCTTCAATTTTTAAGAAATGATTCGCTAAATCAGCTGCATATTATGTCGTGGATATATCCCTCGAATGAAATACATTTTGTCTGGCTCTCAGATATTTTACATGCTCACCAAAAAAGCTAATTATCTGATTGGAAATGTTAACACAGGTGCATACACACTGTAATAGATGTGCCAGCCGCGAAGTCTTGACATTCGTAGCAACAGTAACTAGGGAGGGCGGGGCTTCAGCGAAGGTCAATTGTCAATCCTATTTAGGGCAGATAGGGTGGAATAGGATGCACATTATTTTTCAAAAAGTTTTGCACTTCTGAATAAAGCCTGTTTTTCCCAGGTGATCTTGGGTTTGCATGTGAGGGTGGACTACAAGCTGGTGGCCAAGGCCATGCGAGACCGTGTGACTGCCATCAAGCGCCAGCGGGAAAACATCGATCGGCTGAGCAGAGGAGCAGCAGAAGAAGAAGAAGGAGGAGATTATTGAGGAAGAGCCTGAGCTGTCATCGCCCAAACCCACCAATCAAATGTTCCGAAACCCCGCCCTTTTCTGTGCAGGCCCGGCCCAGCTCATGGAATCCCTGAACTGGCCATTGGCTCATCGGATTCTGGGATTATTGGCAGCTTCCACCGGAGCCAGAGGAACCGGAGGCCGATCAACACTTCCACATCCACCATACAAGCTGCTCCTCAACGACCTGTAAGCACCAGATCTCGGTTTCATCATGTTTGTGTAGTAATTGGCCGATACATCAGTCAGAATGGACATATCTGTGGTCCATTATCTGGTCATTGAAAACCCCGCTTGATTTCTAGATGTCTTTCGTCCCTGCACAGGTTCAGGAGGTCCAGTAAGCCTCACATAAACTAGTGCATGTGCCTCAATATTTCCTCAATGTTTCTTTTCATGGCAGCAGCCTCTCCAGACCCGAGAACAGCATGGCACAGTCGACCTACTTCACAAACAAACTCTTTTTAATAGCAGTGTGTGTATGCTTATCGGGGAGGGCAGAGGGGTTGGGACACACAGCAACTTGTGCAGTTTGACACACTTTTGGAGTGGAAACTATAGAAGAAGGGCACTGTAATACCAAGCAGTTACCACATTTTTTATGAACTGTAACATTCCTGCATCATGTGCATCGTATGTTTTCTCATGTTGATGTGTTAAGTAGTGAGTCGGAGGTTATTATAGTTAACTAAAACAAAAACCATAAATATAATTTCCGTTTATCGAAATAAAACAACTGAAAATAAATATAACTTAAAACTTAAACACACTGCAGTGCTATTTTAGTATTGAGATTTTATTGCGTTTTGAAAGTGCTATGTCTATGTTTCTCATTTCTTTTTCATTTAGTTTTAACTTGTTGTATTGAAATAACTGAGTAAAATGAATAAATGGTAACACTTTAGTTTGGGGTCCAGTTCTCCATATTAACTATTTACGTAGTTATTAGCATGCGTATTTCTACGATATTGACTGTTTATTAGTACTTATAAAGCATATATTAATATTTATGGTCATCATTCATGTATGACAATATTCAATATCCCTTAATCATCCTATACCTAAACTTAACAACTACCTTACGAACTATTAATAAACAGTAATTAGGAGTTTATTTAGGCAAAAGTAGTAGTTAATAGTTTGTTAATAGTGAGAATTGGACCATAAACAAAAGTGTTAAAGTAAAAAACTAAACTAAAGTGCCCTTGCATTCTTTGTCCGAAATCGTGCTCCAAATTTTCGCACGTTAAAAAATAAGTACGACCTCACGTTATGTCAATCACACTTGCACACTGCCTCCGAAAACTTTTGTCCATCATAAAAACAATCTAATCGGGTTCGAATTTTCTGCGTTTTTAATTCGTAGCAAGCAGTTTGAATTGTGTTTGAATGGTGTTTTGACAATTCGCCACTTAATCACGAAATACGAAAAAAGCGTACAAAAATTTCCTACTCAGTGTGCAATGGCCTTAAAACTAAAAAAAAGTAAGATAAGACAAAAACACAATAAAATAACTAAAAGTAACTAAAATTAGCATTACTCATTTTCATTTGGTTTGACTAAAATAACCCCGGACATGTCATCCTGTAAAAAAAATAATAATAATAATTGGGAATTAATTATTATATTGTGTGCTTGATTTAGTAAAATAATAGAACAAATTATTATATCTTCCCCACGACTTAAAACGAGGGAACTCATTAATAAAACATGGCCACTATTTACTAAAACTAGAGAAGAATTCTTAATTCGTGGCCATCGATATGTTTATTTTTGTCCAAATTTCATGTACATGATTCGTAAAAACTGAAATAAAATGAACAAAATTCTACACAAACATATTTATAGTCTTTTTTTAATTCAAAATCAATGATACTAAAATAGCACTGCCTTGAGACATTGTGCCATGTTGTTTCTGATATTTTTTATATTATTCTTAATATTTTATATAGAGTTAAGGAGTAGTTCGCTTTTAAAAACAAATTTGCTGATTTTTTGCTGAAAAATAATTTACTCACCCCATGTCATCCAAGATGTCCATGTCATTCTTTCTTCAGTCGAAAAGAAATTAAGGTTTTTGATGAAAACATTCCAGCATTTTTCTCCATATAATGGACTTCAATGGGGTCCAAATGGTTCAAGGTTCAAATGAGAGTTTCAGTGCAAACTGTTCAAAGGGCTTTAAACGACACCAGTCGATGAATATAATAAGGGTCTTATCTAGCGAAACGATCGCTCGTTGAAAAAAAATTAAATAACAAAGTTTAAGTTTTATAAGCACAAATGGTCGCCTTGCTCTGTTCTGTCATGCGCGTTCATGATTTTCCTGTTCGAAACTGAACGTATCTTTTTTTTGTATCATTTGGTTCATTTAACAAACAAAATGAACGAATTTGAGCTTATAAAACTTAAACGTTGTTATCTTAAACGATCGCTTTACTTGATAAGACCCTTATTCATTGATCTGGAGCCCTTTGAACAGTTTGCACTGAAACTCTCATTTGAACCTTAAACCGTTTGGACCCCATTGAAGTCCATTATATGGAGAAAAATCCTGGAATGTTTTTATCAAAAACCTTCATTTCTTTTCGACTGAAGAAAGAATGACATGGATATCTTGGATGACATGGGAGTGAATTATCAGCAAATGTTTTTTTTAAGTGAACTACTCCTTTAAATAGTGCAATTAGAGGTGAATATTGTCTACTAGCATGAAATCCCCTCAAAATACAAATTAATAAAGAATATTTTGAAATGAAATATAGTCCTTTCATTGCATATAAGTGTATTGTCTTTGGTCTGTTTTGAGTGTGTGATTCTGTGTTTGTCCAGCTGACTGTGAGACTGATGGAGATCTCAGCCCCTCTGAGTTTACAGGATGGTCCCGAGGCTTCAAATCTCAGCATCAGCTGCTCTCCACAGGCCACGCCCACAGAGACCACGCCCATCACCACTCCACCAATCCCAGCTCTCCGTTTCTCCTCAGTGAGTTTATAATGACAAAATTGGCCCCAGTTAATGACGATTTAAACATAGGAGACCTATTTAAACTCAATTGCAGGAAGTCATAATGAACTTGTTTCTTTGATTGTTAATTACTTCATGTGTTCCTCAATCTCCTCTCAGAGTATTGCTGTGGTCGACTAAAACAGATAGAGGACCTCCTAGCCCTTTCTCCTCACCTGTGGACAGGTAAAAACCTGCTTCTTGATCCCTCAGCTCTTCAATAGCATCTGATAAAACATTAAAAACACCCATAGACACACAGAACTTTGAGATTTGTGTTTTTACTTTAGTGCCAGATGTACTGATGGCTTTGTGCTCAGTAGGGTCCATGTTTTCATATGGAGTCCATCTTTCGTAACAGTGCACATGCTCCATGTCCTATAGGATCCTGTTTATACACCACAGGCCTCTTGGATGCCGTCCCTAGCAAATGCCTACCATTACAACATAGTTTTCCACTCATAAGAACTTCCCGTTTCTCAGCAGGCGGAGATCTTTCAAAAGAGCCAGAGTCTGCCAAGCAGTAGGCTGGCTATAAACGAGTTTTGTGGGCCTCGTAGGAAGCCCAGTGTTTGGATTAAACGGAGGCTTGTGTTGCTAAAAGACCTGAGAGACACAATTAGCTCATAGAAACAAGCTCAGAGTGGACTTCACGTCCCAACAGGCCAAACTCGGCAAAGATAAAGCCAATTCAAACACTACGTCTGTCTAGTTTGTTCTCTGTAGCAGTTATATTGGATTTCCAGGAAATAGTGCGGTGAAAACGACATGACAATTGGACATTGAGCACACTTCCACTTCTTTTCTACAAGGGTTTAAACATTTCTGACACAATGCATGCGGTGGGTCAAAGGCTAAGAGAAGGACATACACAAGTTTCCTTACTTCAGACTTGTAAAACCTAATAAGAGGGAACACACAGCACTCATGAAATGTCTTAAAAACCTAACATATTAAACAAAAAAGGGTGTTGAGAGAAATTCCTTTGTGGTTTTCTCTTCATTTTGTGCTTATTGAACCGTTTTCATAGGCCCAGTTTAACTTCAGGTCTTCCAAACACTCGTTTACTTAACACGATGTTCACTTTTGTACTTTTATAAGTTTACTTGCTTGTGCAATGTTAGCATAACAAACTCAGTTTTAGCAAATGGTGGTGGGCGAGTTACACGCAGAAGTCTAATACTTGTGGTTAGCTGTGTTTTTAAATCCCTTTAGCCGAACTACAGTATGAGCAATAGCAAACCTAGTAATGATACACAGTTTATTTTTTCCTGCAGTTTGGACTCTCAGAAGAATTCAGCGCTGTAAAACGATTAATCACGATATAATCGCATCCAAAAATAAAAGTTTGTTTACATAATATATGTGGGTGCACTGTGTATACTTATTTTGTAAATATAAATACACACACATGCTTGGATATAAGAAATTTTTTACATGTATATACTTTATATTTATACAAAATTAATATTATACATAAATATAAGTATTTGATATATTCATAACACATTTTTCTTAAATATATACATGCATATGTGTGTATTTAAATATACAAAATAATTATACACTACACACACATATATTATGTAAACAGAAACTTTTATTTTGGATGCCATTAATCACGATTAATCGTGATGTAATCGTTTCACAGCCCTAAAAAGAATGCATAATATAATGTTTTGTCCATAATCTGTCATATAATTATCCTGATTATGTCACAGTTATGCTTCAGATGTGACCTCAGGCTTGAGCGACGGCTACGAGGGCCAATCAGAGAGGGGGAGCAAGTCGGCGAACCCGACGGACAGCAGGGAAACTGTTTCAGGCGGGAGAACGCGGTTCCCGCCTGCGGATTACAGGGGTGAGTACAAATCAGCAGTTCATCCGGTCACGTATACACACTCCTAACTAATGGTGGACCGATTATGGGCTTTTTGGTGGCCGATGCAGATGCCAATATCTTAGAAAGCAGGGTGGCCAATAAAAACCAGATAAATATGATCTTTAAATATTTCATTTTAAAGATATTTGTAATTATATTTCCACATTAAATTGTAAATTTGTTCTAATAACTTAATATAAAAAAGTTATAAATATATATATTAAAACAATTATTCATTTAAAATAATATTATATTATAATTATAATAAAATTTGGGTATTTAATTAAAAAGGTAGTAAATGCTGCTATAATATTTATATTATTCAACATCATATTTACCAAAATGAAAGAAAAAAAAAGTCATGAAAAAGAACATGAGGAAACATAGTATTACTAATAACTTTATAAATCTAATATTTATTTAAAATATAATTATAATGTAATTTTGAGTATTTCATTTGTAAAGTCAATAAATGCTGCAATGATATTGACATTAATTTTACATTATATTCACAAAATTTAATAAAAAGTAAAAAAATGAGGTTGTATAGCATTTTTATTATCCAAAATAAAAGTTTATGTTTACATACTATATGTGGGTGCACTTTGTATAATTATTTTATATATATAAATATACACACATGCTTGTATTTATTTAAGAAATATTTTCATGTATATACTGTATACAGATTTATATTTAATTTATATTTTATATAAATATTTAATATATAATTAATATTTTTTTCTTAAATATACATGCATGTATGTATGTATGTATATATATATATATATATATATATATATACAAAATAATCATACACAGTGCACTGACATATATTATGTAAACACAAACTTTTATTTTGAATGCGTAATTAATTGATTAATCGTTTGACAGCCTTACTAATAACTTTTTATTATTAATTTATTATAATAACTTAATGTGTACAACTTATAATTATATATTATACAAGTTTAATTAGTTTTAAATTATTTTTATTGTCATATAATAATATAATAATAATTTTGACAGGTCTTGACTGTCAAAATAAAAGTCCCTTTCCGACAGTTATCAGCCAAGCAGAAAAAGTAGTGCCCAGTACTGGTAATTAAAAAATGCTAAATATCTGTGATATATCGATCAACCGTTACTCCTAACCACTGGTCAGTCCATTTCTACACGTCTTCTAAAACCATCAGATGATCAATAAATAATGTTAGCAAGGCAACTTGCATATTGCATGTGAATTTAACTAAGATGTTTAGCAGTTGTCCATGTGTGATCATTCTCTGTGAGGGTACGAGATGTCCTCAGTCATTAGTTTCCTGAGGATCCCTTTGGGCTTGCATTGATTAGTGTTTAAAGGGCCAGAGAGATAAACTATAAACACACAGTCAAACACAATTAGCTCAGACCATGACTAATGCACACGCACAAGAGAATCTTTGTTTAAATAATCATAATCATAATCCTGTTTACACAGTTATTGAACTGAATTGAACCAACACTGACCTGAACTGAACATTGGCACTATTATCTTGCTTCAGATGCATGTCTGATGAAGTTTTCGTGATTAATTCTGTTACTTTCATGTTTATTACTGTGAAGCTGCTTTGAAAACGATTCTGTATAAGGAGCATGCGAAATGCATAAATGTTAAAGTCTCTTCACTCTTGTTAGAGTCTTTTCACTGATGACAAAATATTCAAATACGTTGGGGCAGTCTGAGAAATCCACCTTGGCTGTATTAATAACATGAATGTCTGGTAATATGCACACAGACACATTTGTGTTTTGCGTGACAATGATGTTGTGTGTTGTTCCCACAGCTGTCTGATAAAGTAGATCGGGTGGTTGAGTGTCAGCTACAGACGCATAACGATAAGTGGTCACCTTCAAGTTTGACCTGGATGGCGACAACCCTGAGGACATCGCTGCGGTGATGGTAGGGGCCTAACATCTTCTTTGTCTTTTCTTTCCTTTACCGTGTCACTGCATATGAATGTGCGCGTGTTTGGGTCGTACTCAGGAAAAGTACCATTGCATGTTTATTGTTGAATTTCCTTTTAAAAAGTTACTGCTGAATTTTCAAATTATTCACATTTTCCAAACTTGGGCTGGAAGTATCAGAGTAACCCCAATATTCAGATTAGTGGTCATCAAAAAAAAAAGTAAATAAATAAATAATCAATATCAATGGACCCTTTTCACAGATTGTAATGATAAGTTTCCATAGCTTATAACATTGTAAATCTATTTTTTAAATCTAATATATATATATATATATATATATATATATATATATATATATATATATATATATATATATAAGAAGAGAATTGTTAGAATTGTTTTGTACACACACATTCATGTATATTTAAGAAAAAAATATTATTTATATATAAAATATTTATATAATATAAATTATATATAAATCTATATACAGTATATACATGAAAATATTTCTTAAATATATACAAGCATGTGTGTGTTTATATATATATATATATATATATATAAAATAATTATACACAGTGCACCCACATACATTATGTAAACGTGTGTGTGTGTGTGTGTATATATATATATATATATATATATATTTTTTTTATTATTTAATGTACATTTATAACACAATACTAATTTACATTTCTGTAATTTCAGAAAACTAGTTACTGCTTTCTCTCTTCTGACCACCTTAATCGATTTTTTGAACTCTTTTGTAAAACAATACGACTGTTTTCAACATTGATAATAATCAGAAATGTTTCTTGACCAGCAGATCATAATATTAGAATGATTTCTGAAGGATCATGTGACACTGAAGACTGGAAAATTCAGCTTTACATCACATGAATAAATTACATTTTAATATATATTTACATAGAAAACAATTACTTTAAATTGTAAAAATATTTAGCAATATAACAGTTTTTACTGTAACTTTTTAACTAAATATTGAAATTAATGTGAACTACGATTTATGTTTTAGATGTTTTTTATAGCTTATGCTAACTTATAATAGTTAACTCTTTAATAAACACCTTAAATTTAAAAACTGCCAAATATCACCAAAATGAATTGACTCGATCTACAATATTTGTGTTTTGATCATCGCTCTGCATCAGATCCAGACGTAGTCTTTGACAATAATTTTTTTTTAATGTAACACACCCACATTCAAGTGTTGATAAAAAAGATTGGATGAAGCTAGTTTAAAATGTTCTTGTTTGTTTGTTTTAAAGCAGAGTTGTTTTTTCTTTTGATATTCTGCATGTTATATACTATACATTCTTTAGAATTTTGTGAAAATGGTGAAAAATGCATGGAACCTAATTGTAAAGTGGTATCACATTTTTAAAACGATTATTATTAGAAGAGCACAATACGTGATACACATGCACAAAACATTTTACTCTTATTGTTGTACATTGCAGAGATATTTTGACATTTAAGCTGCCGAGATCACCAACTGTTTCAGACATCTGGTTCTGTTTGCCCCTCATTATAAGATGCAGGGGAGCGGTTGCATTTCTTCTTTTTTTCCTTTTCTTTTTCTGATGGAACGCTCACCCCGAAAAACGTATAAAATGCACCAGGATTTACACAAAATGTCATGGGCTATTTATACTTATAAATAAATAAAATCTATTTTCTAAATGCATGTTATTTATCTTATTGTGAACAATTACGTCTGTAGGGACTACTAACTATACGTAACTTTGAAACTAGCAGTCATTAGAGTAATAGTAGACTGTCTGCTTAATAGCACTTTATGTTGATGCTCCTCCAACAGACTTACTACTGACTATAAGTAACTTTGCAAGTAAGTCAACTTATTCGACTACATAACACTCTACTAATACTGTAATGAGACTTAGTTGACATGTAGTTGCAAAGTTACTTATTGTCAGTGGTGTAGTGCATACGCAGGTATACGGCGTATACCCACTTCTTTTTCAGTCGGCATTGCGTATACCCACTTCTAAATCCCTCGGATGCGCATCATTTAGTTGCTAATCCAATTTCGTAAAAAAAAAAAAAAACAACCAGTCAGGGTCGTACCCCTAATATTAACTCTAATTTGTTGCTGCAATGATTCTCCCATATGATCTGCTTCAGCACTCAAACACCCGCTCGTCAATGTCCGAATGTTTGAAACCAAAAGAATGCAGGATTTTTGTTCACAGAAGCGCGAGTCGAGCGCTAATCCCAACGCGACACTTCACTTCAGTTAACGATCATACAGTGCGAGATAAGATGCAAGTAGCTAAAATACACAGCTGTTTTTCGATTGACGTTTTAAATGAACGACAGAAATAATAAGTTTGATCAAAGACAGTGGAAATGATAAGATCATTTTAACAACACAAGCTATTAAATATTGCCATTATTATTGTAATAAATATATTTGCAGGCTATAACGTTTTTTTCGAATGTGTTCGACTTTTCACTGTTTGTATCTGCTGTCTGTATTTGCGTATAACTTGCATTATTAAGCCAGAGGGCGGCGACAAGTCTTTTTGAGTGAGCATTTGAATCATTAATTAAATTAACAGATTAGTCCAAAAACATTGATTAATTTAGGAAAGAAAAAGTAGCTGAAACTGGAACTAATTCTCCTACCCTATCTCACGACCAATTCGTACGAATTCGTACGAGTGATTAAAAATTGGCTAATTCGTACTGAATTCGTACGACCTCACTCGTACAAATTCGTATCGATTTGTCTAAACCCACGTGACGGTTAAGTTTAGGGCGGGGTTAGGGGTAGGTCATTCGTACGAATTCATACGAATTGGCCAATTCGTAAAATATGTACGATTTAGCAAAATTCAGTACTAATTTGTACGAGTGAGGTCGTATGAATTGTTACGATTAGCCACCTCGTAAAATTCATACGAATTCCCGTGAGATCGGGTTGGATTCTCATGTTTAAGAATCTGATCAAATAGGCTACTTCATGCTTTTAAAGCTATACTGTCGTACATTTTTTTGGCCATCAAAACACCTTAAAATGCTCATGTTGAAAATCAAAATTTTGCTCAGGAAAATCAAAATTTTCTCAGGGGAGCATGCCCCTGAACCCCCCTAATCAATACTTTATGGGACCTGGGTATTTAGAAAAAACACGTGCAGCCCTGATATGCAAGAATACTAGGCCTACTGATTATATATGTTCTATTGTATTAATTATACTCTATTCTATAGTCTTGAATACTGCAAGACTAGTCTTACATGTCACTGTTTATAACACAGAGCATTCATCCTTTGCTGGGACACTTAAAAAAATATTGGGGCATAATTTAAGAGTATACCCACTGCTCCAGGCACCACATCACTGCTTATTATACTTAAAACGGACACGTCACAATATTCCTAATTTAAATAATTCCCACTCAAGGCATACGCAGAATAAGGCCAGGTTGAGTTAGTTAGTAGTGTGTTGAAACTGCTGGTTATGGTAACGGAGCGGTTGACCAATCACAACATACTGGCCCAGTCGACCAAGAAACACGATGGAGTCCGCCTTTGTAATTGTTATGCTTGAAGTTGGCGCAAGCATTTCTATTTTTTTTGTATTATTATTATTGAAAACATTATAAGCAAAGAAGAAAACAGTCACAATATAGAACAAATAAGTGGAAAGAAAAAAAGACACAAGACAGGGGTACATAACTAATCAGAAAAGAACACATATCAAACGAAAAGATTAAAAGACTTACATATTTCAATTGTACTTGCAAGCGTTTCTAGCTAAGACGTATGGCGACGTACACAGTGACGTGACGACGTCGTTCCCTGGGCGCTCTAGTCAGTGGAAAAAAAACAGGTTCGCAAGTTGAACCAACTCCGAACCAACTTTGAACCAGCACCAGTTCCAAACCAGTTCTTTTTTGGTGGAAAAGGGGTAATAGAGACTGGAATCAAACAGAGCGTTACTGACAGACTGGGAAGAGAGGAGCTGCAACAATGGAGAATATGCGGAAATAAAAATGAAACCCTTGATTTGAAGGATAAATGGGCAAGAAGAAGTGAAAAAAATCAAAGTATAAATCGAATACGTGTTTTTTCCTGTCAGTTTACATAAGTTTGAAGCTTTATTTGTAATGCGGAGTGTGTAGGAGTGGATGGACGGATGCCTATTGTAAGTGTGTGTGTTCGATGACAGGCCTGTGTGACTGCATGCAGCTCCTTCTCTCAGATACAGAAGCTCTTTGTTTCGTCTGAGAGTCCTGGCAGCGCTGTAGTCGCTCCTGGTGTGTTATTGGTTGAAGGGTGAACACCCACTGCTATTAGTGGTGTGTAAAAGCTCAGCTTGTGGACAAACTTAATTAAAGCTGCCTTGAATTAAAAGAGTGTCCACAAGTGCGCACATGCTCAATTTAAGCACGTTTCATTTTAAGTACTCAAGGTATAGTTTGAATCGCACACAGAGCCCCCTTGATCCCTGCAGGGTCTATGTGCGCTACGTGTGCTTCCCCTTCGGCATTCAGTTTGATGGTGCTTCTTAAGTCATGCATGCTTGTTTATTTCTTTTTTTTCTCACCCCTCAAGGTGCATAATGAGTTCATCCTGCCCTCAGAGAAGGAAGGTTTCATTCACCGCATCGGGGAACATCATTAAGCGAGCAGAGTCTATGCTGAAGGACCCATCTTGTCAACATGAAACCTACGGAGCCGCCCGTCCCTCTCATCTTAATGCCGTCAACTCACTGTCTGGTTCTCAGGTGAGCCTGCAAGTGAACAAACCTTCCATAATCCACTGTAACATGATATCTACCAACATGCTATGCCACTTATTTGAATAATTATTTATGCACTAGTTGCAGATAATTGTATGCGATGTTTCTCTGAGGTCTGTGTAACTGAAGAAGATAAATCATATTTCTTTAGCTGAAGGTGAGGGTGTGCGCTCTGTTCAGGAGTTTACAAAACCACTCTCTTTCAACAGAGTTTGCTGTTGTTGTGAGTGTTTTTGTTGGAAAATGATCCTCGGTTTCAGGTTTAAGTTATAATCTTGACGTGCATTCTGTACTATTTTGTCCTGTTCTGAAACAATAAGCGACTGCTTTAGATATGTGTACACCTCGTGCATTTAAACTTCCTCTGATTTCTTCTGCTATTTACAATGTGAATGAACGTTTAATGGAACCTGCGTAATCACAGATCTCCAATCCTCCCTCATTAGAAACAACATTGTCAATAAAGTTATATTCAGAGACTGGCAATGAAGACTTACACTCACCGGCCACTTTATTAGGTACCCCATGCTATTAACGGGTTGGACCCCCTTTTGCCTTCAGAACTGCCTCAATTCTTCGTGGCATAGATTCAACAAGGTGCTGGAAGCATTCCTCAGGGAGTTTGGTCCATATTGACATGATGACATCACACAGTTGCCGCAGATTTGTCGGCTGCACATCCATGATGCGAATCTCCTGTTCACCACATCCCAAAGATGCTCTATTGGATTGAGATCTGGTGACTGTGGAGGCCATTTGAGTACAGCGAACTCATTGTCATGTTCAAGAAACCAGTCTGAGATGATTCCAGCTTTATGACATGGCGCATTGTCCTGCTGAAAGTAGCCATCAGAAGTTGGGTACATTGTGGTCATAAAGGGATGGACATGGTCAGCAACAATACTCAGGTAGGCTGTGGCGTACCTGAGTATTCCCCACACCATGACACCACCACGACCAGCCTGAACCGTTGATACAAGGCAGGATGGATCCATGCTTTCATGTTGTAGACGCCAAATTCTGACCCTACCATCCGAATGTCGCAGCAGAAATCGAGACTCATCAGACCAGGCAACGTTTTTCCAATCTTCTATTGTCCAATTTCGATGAGCTTGTGCAAATTGTAGCCTCAGTTTCCTGTTCTTAGCTGAAAGGAGTGGCACCCGGTGTGGTCTTCTGCTGCTGTAGCCCATCTGCCTCAAAGTTCGACGTACTGTGCGTTCAGAGATGCTCTTCTGCCCACCTTGGTTGTAACGGGTGGTTATTTGAGTCACTGTTGCCCTTCTATCAGCTCGAACCAGTCTGGCCATTCTACTCTGACCTCTGGCATCAACAAGGCATTTCCGCCCACAGAACTGCTGCTCACTGGATGTTTTTCTTTTTCGGACCATTCTCTGTAAACCCTAGAGATGGTTGTGCGTGAAAATCCCAGTCAGATTAGCAGTTTCTGAAATACTTAGACCAGCCCTTCTGGCACCAACAATCATGCCACGTTCAAAGTCACTCAAATCACCCTTCTTCCCCATACTGATGCTCGGTTTGAACTGCAGGAGATTGTCTTGACCATGTCTACATGCCTAAATGCACTGCACAAGCAGTTGGACAGGTGTACCTAATAAAGTGGCCGGTGAGTGTATATTGAAAAGTTCTGGGAATGGATGTATCAACATAGTTGCTAGATATTTATCAACATTCATAACCAGTTCAATTTCTTATTAATGCAATTATCTAATCAACCAATCATATGGCAGTTGCTTCAAATGCATTTAGGGGTGTGGTCCTGGTCAAGACAATCTCCTGAACTCCAAACTGAATGTCAGAATGGGAAAGAAAGGTGATTTAAGCAATTTTGAGCGTGGCATGGTTGTTGGTGCCAGATCGGGCCGGTCTGAGTATTTCACAATCTGCTCAGTTACTGGGATTTTCACACACAACCATTTCTAGGGTTTACAAAGAATGGTGTGAAAAAGGAAAAACATCCAGTATGTGGCAGTCCTGTGGGCGAAAATGCCTTGTTGATGCTAGAGGTCAGAGGAGATGGGCCGACTGATTCAAGCTGATAGAAGAGCAGCTTTGACTGAAATAACCACTCGTTACAACCGAGGTATGCAGCAAAGCATTTGTAAAGCCACAACACACACAACCTTGAGGCGGATGGGCTACAACAGCAGAAGACCCCACCGGATACCACTCATCTCCACTACAAATAGGAAAAAGAGGCGACAATTTGCAAGAGCTCACCAAAATTGGACAGTTGAAGACTGGAAAAATGTTGCCTGGTCTGATGAGTCTTCGATTTATGTCAGAATTTGGCATAAACAGAATGAGAGCATGGATCCATCATGCCTTGTTACCACTGTGCAGGCTGGTGGTGGTGGTGTAATGGTGTGCAGGATGTTTTCTTGGCACACTTTAGGCCCCTTAGTGCCAATTGGGCATCGTTTAAATGCCACGGCCTACCTGAGCATTGTTTCTGACCATGTCCATCCCTTTATGGCCACCATGTCCCCATCCTCTGATGGCTACTTCCAGCAGGATAATGCACCATGTCACAAAGCTTGAATCATTTTAAATTGGTTTCTTGAACATGACAATGAGTTCACTGTACTAAAATGGCCCCCATAGTCACCAGATCTCAACCCAATAGAGCATCTTTGGGATGTGGTGGAACGGGAGCTTCGTGCCCTGGATGTGCATCCGTCAAATCTCCATCAACTGCAAGATGCTATCCTATCAAAATGGGCCAACATTTCTAAAGAATGCTTTCAGCACCTTGTTGAATCAATGCCACGTAGAATTAAGGCAGTTCTGAAGGCGAAAGGGGTCAAACACAATATTAGTATGTGTTCCTAATAATCCTTTAGGTGAGTGTATATCGGTACATATATCCCCCAGCTCCACTTGCCTAGATATGCTACAGATTTATAAATATCTATTTATACAGCAGGAGTGTATCTTACATTCTCACAGCAGCGTGTCTGTGCTGCGCTGTGTGACGCCTAATGCCCTTAAACTACAACTATATTCATAGTATAATATGGCTTCTTATAGTCATGCTGCTATACAAATATGATGAATATTTGTCCATATATCCAAAAAAACAATAACATGACCATTGTATTTTTAGCTGCTCTATAGCTGCAATAAAATCTTCAGCTTCGTGTCCAAAACTCTGTAGAACAAAATGCAGTCTAGGTTACTCCAGCCCGCTAGTCAACTGATCTGAAGATATGTCTTAATTAGTACAGAGAAGCAGAACAATGGCTGTTCTATTTGGATTTAGAAATCTATAACAGCCTAATGGAGGCACACACACCACACAATCATGCATGGTACCCTGAGGGTTGCGAAACCAGCGCTCAAGAGAAGTCCGCTGGACCCGGACCAGTTCCTGATTACAACCAGACGCGCAAGAGTAGCGGCGTCCCACACCTCCTCCTTGCAGGCGTTAGATGCTCGTCTCTTAGAGTCTCCAGCGTCATTCGCTCAACAACCTCAAAGCTGGACTGTAAAGGCTTAGAATATGACAGAATGTAACCCTCGGACACAAACCACAGGCCTCTTTTCCAATAACCAGTGCAGCTGTGGAGTTATGCAGGTTTGTGTGTATGAGCTGTTTTGTCCTGTCGCAGTGCCATAGAGAGTGCTTGTCGTGTTAACGATTGCGCAAGTCGTTTGTGAAATGACTGCAGTGGAGACGAATTAGACTGTGACTGCTCTTAACCTTAATTAAACTTAAGCACTCTGCCATTAAAGAATATTACACTAATAAATAAGACCTCAGGGCTGAAGTCGATACTGTTACTCTGTTCAGTTCTTAAGCAATTTAAACATTATGCAATAATTAAATAAATGACATGATTCAAAAGTATTTTATAAAATGTCTAACAGGATTATGCTTTATTTACTGTACTTCCAATGTGATTAAACATGAATGAAAGATTGATTATTTTAATTCAATTTTGGTGCATGTTATTATAGGTTTATATATAATAGCACAGTACATAATCATAGTGTAAAACACAATTAGATTTAATTGATAGTTTTATTAAAAAAACGTGACCGTGAACACATTTATAATGTTACAAAATATTTCTATTTCAAATATATTCTGTTCATCAAAGAATCCTGAAAAAAAAATTACTTTTCACAAAAATATTAAGCAACATAACTTTATACACTCTAAAAATGCTGGGTTGTTTTAACCCAACTTTGGGTGAAATATGGACAAACCTAAATGTTGGGTTAAACATGCAATGAAAAAATGTAACCCAATGGCTGGGTTTGTCCATATTTGACCCAAAGTTGGGTTAAAACAACCTAGCAATTTTTAGAGTGTAATAATCAGAAATGTTTCTTGATGATCAAATCATCATATAAGAATGGTTTCTGAAGGATCATGTGACACTGAAAATTCAGCTTTGAATGACAGGAATTCCTAACATTTTAAAACATATTAGAACATATTTTATATTGTAATAATATTTCACAATATTACAGGTTTTATTGCATTTTGATCTAATAAATGCAGCCTCTGTAAGCACAAGAGACTTCTTTCAGAAACACAAAAAAATCATTTGTTTTTTTTTCATAATATGGCTAGAATAAGACCCAACCATTAAAAAAAGTGAAATGAAGCCTATAGTAAATAAAAGTATATTTATAATAATTACAAACTGTTTTCCCTTGGACAAAAACAAACGTTGGGTTAAAAATTTAATAAAAAAATCAGGGCTGTCAAACGATTAATCACGATTAATCGCATTCCAAAATAAAAGTTTGTGTTTACATAATATATGTGGGTGCACTGTGTATAATTATTTTGTACTGTATATATACTATACTGTATAAATACACACTCATGCATGTATATTTTAAGAAAAAATATTATTTATATGTTAAATATTTATATTTATATATGTAAATTATATATATATCTATATACAGTATATACATGAAAATATTTCTTAAATATATACAAGCATGTGTGTGTATTTATATATATTAAATAATTATACACAGTGCACCCACATATATTATGTAAACACTATGTAAACTTTTATTTTGGATGCCAATTAATCGATTAATCGTTTGACAGCCCTAAAAAAACTTAACCGAATGGCTGTTTTTGTCCATATTTGACCCAAAGTTGGGTTAAAACAACCTAGCAATTTTTAGAGTGTAATAATCAGAAATGTTTCTTGATGATCAAATCATCATATAAGAATGGTTTCTGAAGGATCATGTGACACTGAAAATTCAGCTTTGAATGACAGGAATTCCTAACATTTTAAAACATATTAGAACATACTTTATATTGTAATAATATTTCACAATATTACAGGTTTTATTGCATTTTGATCTAATAAATGCAGCCTCTGTAAGCACAAGAGACTTCTTTCAAAAACACAAAAAAATCATTTGTTTTTTTTCATAATATGGCTAGAATAAACCCAACCATTTAAAAAAGTGAAATGAAGCCTATAGTAAATGAAAGTATATTTATAATAATTACAAACTGTTTTCCCTTGGAACAAAAACAAACGTTGGGTTAAAAATTTAATAAAAAAATCAGGCTGTCAAACGATTAATCACGATTAATTGCATCCAAAATAAAAGTTTGTGTTTACATAATATATGTGGGTGCACTGTGTATAATTATTTTGTACTGTATATATACTGTATAAATACACACACATGCATGTATATTTAAGAAAAAAATATTATTTATATGTTAAATAATTATATTTATATATGTAAATTATATATAAATCTATATACAGTATATACATGAAAATATTTCTTAAATATATACAAGCATGTGTGTGTATTTATATATATTAAATAATTATACACAGTGCACCCACATATATTATGTAAACACTATGTAAACTTTTATTTTGGATGCGATTAATCCAATTAATCGTTTGACAGCCCTAAAAAAAACTTAACCCAATGGCTGTTTTTGTCCATATTGACCCAACGTTGGGTTAAAACAACCTAGCAATTTTAGAGTGTAATAATCAGAAATGTTTCTTGATGATCAAATCATCATATAAGAATGGTTTCTGAAGGATCATGTGACACTGAAAATTCAGCTTTGAATGACAGGAATTCCTAACATTTTAAAACATATTAGAACATATTTTATATTGTAATAATATTTCACAATATTACAGGTTTTATTGCATTTTTGATCTAATAAATGCAGCCTCTGTAAGCACAAGAGACTTCTTTCAAAAACACAAAAAAATCATTTGTTTTTTTTCATAATATGGCTAGAATAAACCCAACCATTAAAAAAAGTGAAATGAAGCCTATAGTAAATGAAAGTATATTTATAATAATTACAAACTGTTTTCCCTTGGACAAAAACAAACGTTGGGTTAAAAATTTAATAAAAAAATCAGGGCTGTCAAACGATTAATCACGATTAATCACATTCAAAATAAAAGTTTGTGTTTACATAATATATGTGGGTGCACTGTGTATAATTATTTTGTACTGTATATATACTGTATAAATACACACACATGCATGTATATTTAAGAGAAAAATATTATTTATATGTTAAATATTTATATTTATATATGTAAATTATATATATATATATATCTATATACAGTATATACATGAAAATATTTCTTAAATATATACAAGCATGTGTGTGTATTTATATATATTAAATAATTATACACAGTGCACCCACATATATTATGTAAACACTATGTAAACTTTTATTTTGGATGCGATTAATCGCGATTAATCGTTTCGACAACCCTAAAGAACTTAACCCAATGGCTGTTTTTGTCCATATTTGACCCAAAGTTGGGTTAAAACAACCCAGCATTTTTAGAGTGTAATAATCAGAAATGTTTCTTGATGATCAAATCATCATATAAGAATGGTTTCTGAAGGATCATGTGACACTGAAAATTCAGCTTTGAATGACAGGAATTCCTAACATTTTAAAACATATTAGAACATATTTTATATTGTAATAATATTTCACAATATTACAGGTTTTATTGCATTTTTGATCTAATAAATGCAGCCTCTGTAAGCACAAGAGACTTCTTTCAGAAACACAAAAAAATCATTTGTTTTTTTTCATAATATGGCTAGAATAAACCCAACCATTTAAAAAAGTGAAATGAAGCCTATAGTAAATGAAAGTATATTTATAATAATTACAAACTGTTTTCCCTTGGACAAAAACAAACGTTGGGTTAAAAATTTAATAAAAAAAATCAGGGCTGTCAAACGATTAATCACGATTAATAATCATTCCAAAATAAAAGTTTGTGTTTACATAATATATGTGGGTGCACTGTGTATAATTATTTTGTACTGTATATATACTGTATAAATACACACACATGCATGTATATTTAAGAGAAAAAATATTATTTATATGTTAAATATTTATATATGTAAATTATATATATATATATATCTATATACAGTATATACATGAAAATATTTCTTAAATATATACAAGCATGTGTGTGTATTTATATATATTAAATAATTATACACAGTGCACCCACATATATTATGTAAACACTATGTAAACTTTTATTTTGGATGCGATTAATCTGATTAATCGTTTGACAGCCCTAAAAAACTTAACCCAATGGCTGTTTTTGTCCATATTTGACCCAAAGTTGGGTTAAAACAACCCAGCATTTTTAGAGTGTAATAATCAGAAATGTTTCTTGATGATCAAATCATCATATAAGAATGGTTTCTGAAGGATCATGTGATACAGAAAATTCAGCTTTGAATCACAGGAATAAATCACATTTTAAAACATATTAGAAGAGAAAACAAGACTTCTTTCAAAAACACTAAAAATTACATAAATTGAAGAGTTCAGATGCAAAAGCCTCTAAGTGCCATTTGAAATTATCTTCTAAAATGACCATTTTTATCAAGCTTGTATATTTAAGTTCAGTAATTTCACTTAAATGGCAATGAAGATTACCTATTAATTGTCATTTAAGTGAAATGACTGAACTTAAATATACAAGCTTGATAACAATGGTCATTTTAGAAGAAAATTTCAAATGGCATTTAGAGGCTTTTGCATCTGAACTCTCTAATAGTTTTTTCATAATATGGCTGGAATAAACCCACCTATTTAAAAAAGTGAAATTTAGCCTATAGTATATAAGAAGTACATTTATAATAATTACAAATGTTTTTTCCCTTTCAGCCAAACCTCCACAGTCTGGCACTGAGCTCACTCCTCTTCCTCTCTACCAGGTAAGCTTGCGTAAGCCTGACCACTGAGTATTGATGAAGTAACTCTTTCAAATCAGCACTTTTCTCACACGTATATACACATGGTTTTTTAGCGGAGTTTGGTCTGGGCGCCGGGCGAGAGACTCTCCTCTGGGAGTCGGTGGAGACATTACCTCATCCACACGTCCACTCTTACGCTCACAGTCTTTCCATAATGGCCCAGGTAAGTGACCACTTCTCTACAATGTAGTCTCTCTTAGTTCTTTCCTATTCCTGCCTAGCTGTGAGTGGGAATAAAAACCGAACGCTTTTTAAATGTCATCCGGCATTATAACACACTGAACATCACAGATGCAGCCTGGCTCCAGGGACTCTTGGGAAACGGCTTTAGCTGGAGGCTGTTTGTTTGTGGGCTGTGAATGCTGTCTTCAGGCTTGTTTTTATGACCCTGACAAGTTTGATTAAACCATCAAAATATGAGGAAAATATATGAAGAGTTTGGTTCCAAAACGCTATAAATCCATTTTGATGAATTTGAGTAAAACTGTGTTTTCTTTAGCAAGAAAATGGGAAGATGAAAACCACTATTTTCTGTTTCAAATTTTCACATAGAATTTGTAGGTTATAATATCAATAAAAAATTAAATCCAGGTTTTGATTTTCAAAGATTTATTATAAAAACAGTATGTTTTTTTCCCAAAAATCAATAAATCCATTAATCCATTTTTTTTTCAAAATGCAATTAATCAAAATAAAATTTTATACACATTGAATTTCTTGTGCATACTATAAATCCATTGCTTTAATATAGCAATATTCGGTAACACTTTAAGGGTACATGTCATGAATTATCATGAATTCATGGATAAATGAATCATGCATGAATTATGCATTCGATTCATTTATACATCAATATTATCAGGAACTAACAACGTTTTTTAACAGTTCAAAGTTTTTCATTCATGATTTCATGGATTAACAACACCTTAATTAAAACATTAACTAAGATGAGCACATCATCATGAATTATGATTTATTAAGCATGATCTAACGTTACTTTATATCGCTGTTTTCAACCTTGGGATGTCGCCGCTGAGCTTTTCTGACGGCGATCAGCTGTAAAATGGCTTGATCCTGCTCGGTTTTCATTGACTTTGAATAAAACAACTGAAAGTTTTTCAAAAGATCCCCTGGGTTAGTGTGTCAGCTGCTGTTACTGTTTACATTGCGTGGAATGGTGCGTTGTGATTGGTTGAGCAGATATGTCGCATTATGCAGAAAAGGGAGACTGGCATTTGTCGCGGTTTAGAAAGAAAGGGAGAAAACATTACATAATAACACGGCGGATATCGCATTTTATGTAAAATTAAACATTGTTTTGAATCTGGTCGGTATTTGAAAAGTCAGATTTTTGCAGTAACTCATTTTTTTTTTAAATGGCGTTTATCGCATTTTGGAACCAAACTCTTCTTGTTATGTTTAAAAAAATTTGAAATTATGGAACAATAAAACGCTAAACTTATTATTTATCTGACAAAACAACAGCTACAGGTTTTATTTTCCTAAGCAAAAATATCATAGAAAAACAAAAAGGATATATTGACTACAACATAATCAGTTATTGATATTTTGTTGTCATGGATTAACAACACCTTAATTAAAACATTAACTAAAATGAGAACATCATCATGAATTATGATTTATTAAGCATGATCTAACGTTACTTCTGCATATCGCTGTTGTCAACCTTGGGATGTCGCCGCTGAGCTTTTTTGTCGGCGATCAGCTGTTCTCTCTTGTTTTTGCATGTTTATAAGTTTTAATGTCACATTCAGATGTATAGTATTAGGTTAGCAAGCACCAACATCTGAAGAGTTGTTCATATACATGTATGCATTCATATAGAAACTGTTATATATATATTGGAACGAACTGCAGATCCGTTGAGGCACATCAACCGATTTTATCTGGATGTCTAGCTAGAAGGCTTTCCAGAAAACAACAAAAGCTACTGTTGCATCTGATCTTATCATACTCAAATTCATTAGTAGTAAGTGAACCATGATCGTGATACTCATGTGAATATTGGCAATGATAGATGTCCCAAACAGGTTCCTCTGCTGAAAGTCTTTTGTTTGAGTGAGACGTCACCCTCCCTCTATTTCACACACCTATGGGTTTGTCCCATCAACTGTCAATGCCAAAAAGAAATGCCTCTGTACAATAGCACCTTTCACACTGCCCCATCTCCATAGCAATACACAAAGTGTTGTCTAACATGGTCTCTGATGGGTCCATTACGTCAAAGGACCGGCCCTGGTGAATGATCATGTCTGAAGTTTAACATCGATGAAGCGAGCGAGCCAAAGTCTCTCTGACATTAGTGAAAATAAAAACCATCTGTGCATTCGCTTGTAAAGCTCCCATTGTAGAAGAGGCTGAACATAATTGCTGTAGACATCGTAACAGTGCTCTTTGGTTATATCTGGATACTCTTTTCAAAAAAACCAATACACAAGATGTATCCTCGAGGCATGAAGCCAGAAAGCAGCAGCAGAACAAAATGTTCTGTAGGCGGGACAGAAAAGCACCAACAGTAGTAGAGACTAGAGAGAGAAACTCTAGGAGGGGGACATGCAGGCTTTATGGGTCTTAGCGTTTAATTTATGACAAAATTACCAGACTAGAAGAACTTAATAACACACGTGGAGACTAGAGGATGCGCTACAAATAACATTATCTGTCACTTTGATGGACTGGGTTGTAAATATCCACACTCTAAAAACGTTATACTTGTAGTTGTTTGGTTTAAAACTGTGAAATCAATGATATATACGTTATGAATTGAGGATATGTACACTGTAAAAATGAATATGCTTTATCTAATCAAAAAAATTGTGGCAACAGATTACAAGCAAAATTATTAATTAAATTTAACAAATTAGAATTGAGTAATAATTTATCAAATTAATTCCTTAAAAGTTAACCATTTAAAATGAGTAAAACTTACAACAACAACCAAAAAAAAAAATACATAAAAATTTTAAGTCACCATTATGGTGATCGGTGTTTGTTTTAGGTTTGATTACAGTTTTCTCCTTCCATGATTCTGCTTGTTAACATCAGGTGTCTTCAATGTTGGCAATATAAAATAAAATTAATTAATTAGTTTTTTTAATTTGTAATTTGTAATTCTGTTATTCAGATATTTTGTTTTTATTTTTTTTGGTGTAAACTTTTTAAGTGTAAAACTTTTTAACTCATTTTAAATGGTTAACTTTTAAGGAATCATTTTATTAATTATTACTCAATTCTAATTTGTTAAATTTAATTAATAATATTGCTTGTAATCTGTTGCCACAATTCTATTGATATTCATTTTTACACACTGTAAAAAATATTTTCATGATTTGTAGTCACAACATTTTTTCTTTTGTCATATCAACTTAAATAATTTATGTAGTTCATATAGCATCATATTTTGAGTTTCTGATGATTATATCAATTTCCTTCATTGTATTAACTCAATTTTTCCATTTCAATGAACTTAAAATTTTAAGGCAACCAGGTTACTTCATTTTTTGAAGTTAAACCAACAATATTTTTTTACATAGTACTACTGCAGACATTAATGATTTTGTATCTATTGCAGCTTTTAGAAGAGTGACCTTATTCATTTTGATAAATAGCAAATATAAAAACTGAATTAAAAATAAAACACAAAACACTAAAATCATATTTCTGAGAAAAAAATACACTGTAAAAAATATGTTCATGATTTGTAATTTTGTTAAATCAACTTAAATAATTTATGTAGTTCATATAACATAATATTTTGAGTTTCTGTTGATTAAATCAATCTCCATTGTATTAACTAAATTTTTTCCATTTCAATTAACTTAAAAATTTAAGGCAACCAGGTTACTTAATTTTAACCCAACAATAACCCAACAAGTTAAACCAACAATATTTTTTACAGTGTAGTTTCAACTTAAAAAAGTAAGTGTTTGTGTTGCCTTAAAATTTTAAGTTTAGTCAACTTGTTAGAACTTGCATATTTGAGTTGAATAAACGTAAAATTTGAAGGCTGCATGAACACTTACTTTTTTAAGTTGAAACTTTTTTTATAGCACGATTATGTGTTTTTAAAAATTAACAAGGAAAGTTTTGCACAGAGCAATCACCACTCACTGTCTTTAAAAAAAGAAAGATAAATATATAACATAGAAAATCTCATTCTGCACTGCCATCTGACTAATATCTTTGTCATTTCCCAGGTTCTCATCCTCATCACATTCCATCAGCCTCAGCCTACCCTTCTGATCCCAGAATGCCTCATTCCAACCTACCTCACGTTCAGCAGTACATGCCCTCGTACATGAACAACCCAACCCACTTCCCCTTCCCGTACCCGCCTCACCCCGGCTCCCCCAAACCCAGCCACACTCCTCTGTCCCGTATGCACAGCAGTCCGTCGTACTTCCCTCTCGTCCCCTGCGTCCGGCCCCGGCTCCCCCAGCCCACTCTCCTCAGACATCTCTAGTCCCGTTTCCGATGTCAACCTGATGTCTCCGGCTCACGCACAGGCCATGTGGCCGTCTCACAGTCAGCCTCTGTTTTCCCTGGCTAATGTGCTGTCTATGGCAATGAGCATGGCACATTCCTTCATGCCCTCACCGAACCTGGTTCAGGCCATGCCGGGTTTTCAGCCTGGTTATCCCACGATGTATGCGCCCCAGTATCCTCAATCTCCAGGGATGGCCGAGTATTACCAGAACATGGAATCTCAGTTTCGAGACAGCGTGATGTCGCCACCTTCCCAAACGTTTCCAACATCTACTTCACCCAGTGGCGTTTCCATGTCCGCCCAGCAGACAGCGTCTCAAGAGGGAATGCTGAACGCACAGGAATCCTCTAAGGAATATCCTCACGGATACAGACCCGCTTTCCCCAGGCACTTACTAGAGCAGCGGAGCAGCCCCGGGTCTTCATCGGGACTGTCGTCTTCCCCACGAGCGAGCCCAGATAGCAGAGTAAGCCATTCCCCTCTTCACCACTTAACCAAATAAAGAGGTCCAGTCGGTACAATTCATTTAAATAACACTGAAATTGTAATATGGCACAGTGCAATTATTTAATAGCGAAGGTTAGCTGGAGAAGGTTATTGTCTCATTGAGAATGAGATGTGGTCTGGAAACCACATGTTAATTTTCTTGTATTTGAGGCATGGTTTATATGTAGAGCGACAGAAAATTAGATGATGAAGACGACGATGGGTCAGGAGATTTCAGGAGATTTATGTATACACAAATGTTTCTCAATGTCTAGGATACTTCCTTCAGAGTCTAGATGAGGATCCTCTTTCGGTGCTGCAAAAATGGTAGTGCTACTGGTTTGGTTGCTGTACCACACTGTTTAAACACACTTGACAGTCCTTATTTTGTCTTGTCAGCCCTCATAGAAATAAATAAATAAAAGTAAGGGATAATGTATAGCGAGACGGTTGTTATAGCGAATACAACCCTGCGAACTCTAGCAAAGCGAGTCTTGAATCAGCCTGAAGGGTTGTATTCTATGACAACCGCCTCGCTATACATTTTCCCACTTATAACATGGCTACCTACCAAATAAATCAATAATTTGACACAAAATATTGATTTAAAAAGGAGTTTATTAATTTAAAAACGATTATATTACCGGAGTGAACAACTGCGTCCATAGCAACACGATCTAGCTGTTAAAACACATGAAATGGTCAAATATGTGATCAACAAACAAGGCTAACGTTATATGAAGTCAAAATTAAAGTGAATCGTCAGTACAAGGGAACAGCTTTAAATCCCCCTCTGCAAATCAGTTGAGCCGATATGTTTAATGTCAAACATTAGCCTGTATCAAAAGGTAACTTCGCGTCCGCTGCCATGGTCCATAGATATAAACGAACTGCTTTGGTGTGTTGCATACATCGTCATCTGTCTTGCTGCTCTCTCCCCGTTCTGTGATTGGTTCCCTATCTAAGGCGAAAATTTGGTTCATGGTGTCCAGGCTGCCTAGCAGCGTGAATAAAATTGCGCTGCGCCAAGGCAGCATGGGGAAACCCAGGCTAAGCGAAGGTAGTGATTACAGATTATTTATCTATATACACTCACCGGCCACTTTATTCAGGTACCCCATGCTAGTAACGGGTTGGACCCCTTTTGCCTTCAGAACTGCCTCAATTCTTCGTGGCATAGATTCAACAAGGTGCTGGAAGCATTCCTCAGGGAGTTTGGTCCATATTGACATGATGACATCACACATACCCCTTTTCCACCAAAAAAGAACTGGTTCGGAACTGGTGCTGGTTCAAAGTTGGTTCGGAGTTGGTTCAACTTGCGAACCGCTTCAGAACCTGTTTGTTTTTCCACTGACTAGAGCGCCCAGGGAACGACGTCGTCACGTCACTGTTTACGTCGCCATACGTCTTGCAAGTACAACATTACTTTGGGATTATCTCTAACTCGTGTATCAAGAAGGCTTTAAAAAACAATCGAAATGTGTAAGTCTTTTAATATTTTCGTTTGATATGTAATCTTTTCTGATAAGTTATGTACCCCTGTCTTGTGTCTATAATGTCTTAATATAAAAAAAAAATAGAAACGCTTGCGTTAACTTCAAGCATAACAATAACAAAGGCGGACTCCGTCGTGTTTCTGCAAATGTTTCTCTTGGCTTTGCGATCCTTTATTATGGTCAGAAAAGATGTTTAGAACACATCTAAACCCGCCCCAGCCCCCGACGTAAGCATGACGTGGTAAAAGAACGGTTCTAGTCCAGCAAAGAGTTGGTGCCGCTTTGGAACCAGTTCTCCTGGCCGAGAACCGGTTCCTTGCCTGTCGAAACACAAAGAACTGGTTCGCGCGCAGGCACCGGCTCCGAACCGGCTCTCAAAATGCTTTGGTGGAAAAGGGGCTACAGTTGCCGCAGATTTGTCGGCTGCACATCCATGATGCGAATCTCCCGTTCCACCACATCCCAAAGATGCTCTATTGGATTGAGATCTGGTGACTGTGGAGGCCATTTGAGTACAGCGAACTCAAGAAACCAGTCTGAGATGATTCCAGCTTTATGACATGGCACATTATCCTGCTGAAAGTAGCCATCAGAAGTTGGGTACATTGTGGTCATAAAGGGATGGACATGGTCAGCAACAATACTCAGGTAGGCTGTGGCGTTGCAACGATGCTGAATTGGTACCAAGGGGCCCAAAGAGTGCCAAGAAAATATTCCCCACACCATGACACCACCACCACCAGCCTGAACCGTTGATACAAGGCAGGATGGATCCATGCTTTCATGTTGTAGACGCCAAATCCTGACCCTACCATCCGAATGTCGCAAGCAGAAATCGAGACTCATCAGACCAGGCAACGTCTTTCCAATCTTCTATTGTCCAATTTCGTATGAGCTTGTGCAAATTGTAGCCTCAGTTTCCTGTTCTTAGCTGAAAGGAGTGGCACCCGGTGTGGTCTTCTGCTGCTGTAGCCCATCTGCCTCAAAGTTCGACGTACTGTGCGTTCAGAGATGCTCTTCTGCCCACCTTGGTTGTAACGGGTGGTTATTTGAATCACTGTTGCCCTTCTATCAGCTCGAACCAGTCTGGCCATTCTCCTCTGACCTCTGGCATCAACAAGGCATTTCCGCCACAGAACTGCCGCTCACTGGATGTTTTTTCTTTTTCGGACCATTCTCTGTAAACCCTAGAGATGGTTGTGGCGTGAAAATCCCAGTAGATTAGCAGTTTCTGAAATACTGAGACCAGCCCTTCTGGCACCAACAATCATGAGTCACTCAAATCACCTTTCTTCCCCGTACTGATGCTCGGTTTGAACAGCAGGAGATTGTCTTGACCATGTCCACATGCCTAAATGCACTGAGTTGCCGCCATGTGATTGGCTGCTTAGAAATTAAGTGTTAGCGAGCAGTTGGACAGGTGTACCTAATAAAGTGGCCGGTGAGTGTATATATAAGCCATTTGGCTTGCCAAGCAGAAACACACGCGTGAAGTACTGCGAGTCTAGCATGGCAACTGCAGATGCAGGAGACCCATCGACAGAACTTGAACCCCCTCCTCTTTCATTGAAGTCGTATATTGATAGTGGCTCACTGATGAACGAAAAAATTAGTTAAAATCTCCCGGAATCTAGAGTGAGCGAGCCAGAGCGAGTGTGCATGCCGAAGACAAAAAAAAAAACTGTGGGGAGAGAGCGAGAGACCTTGCAGGTGTGCCTCATGAAGTGCATGTAAGACAAAGAGCATCCTGATTGGCCGATTGCTAAAAATAAAGAATCGAGCCGTGACCTTAGAATCGGAAATGTAATCGAATCAAGGATTTGGAGTATCGTGACACCCCTAATATATATACAGCATCCCACGAAAGTAAGTACACCCCTCACATTTCAGCAAACATTTTAGAATATCTTCTCAAGGGACAATACTATAGAAATGAAACTTGGATATATTTTAGAGTAGTCCATGTGCTGCTATAGCGGTATATATTCACAGTCCTCTGATAATATCTCATCATACAGCAATTATTGTCAAAAAGGCTGTCAACAAAAGTGAGCTCACCCCAAGTGAACATGTCAAAACTGTGTCCAAAGTGTCAATATTTTGTGTCAGCACCATTGTATCTAGCACTGCCTTAATCCTCCTAGGCATGGAGTTCACCGGAGCTGCACAGGGTGTTGCTGGGATCCTCTTCCACTCCTCCATGACATCACAAAACTGCTGGATTTTAGACACCTGGCACCTCTCAACAGTTTTCAGGTCTAGAGACACACTTGGCCACTCCTTTAGCTTCCTCAGCAAGGCAGTCGTCATCTTGGCGGTGTGTTTGGGGTCGTCATCATGCCGTTCGGCCCAGTTTCTGAAGTGAGGGCATCATGTTCTGCTTCAGAATGTCCCAGTACATGTTGGAGTCCATGTTTCCCTCAATGAAGCGCAGCTCCCCAGTACCGGCAGCACTCATGACGCCCTCAGACCATGATGCGACCGCCACCATGCTCGACTGTTGGCACGACACAATGTTCTTGGTTCTCCTCTCCAGGGCATCGCCACATATGCTGGACACCGTCTGAGCCAAACAAGTTCATCTTAGTCTCATCAGGCCACAGGACATGGTTCCAGTAATTCATGCTCTTGGACAGATTGCTTTCAGAAGACTTTTTGCAGGCTTTCTTCGGAAGAGGCTTCCTTCTGGGACGACGGCCATGCAAATTGACTTGTAGCTGTGTTGTCTCAAATCCTTAGAGAGTTCTTTGCACTGATGTGTTGAACATCCAGTGTTCAGTATGAGAGAATTGAACTCAAAGCACAAATTTTAACAGCTCTTACACAAATACACACATTTGTATGGTCCTGTCAAGCAGACAAAAACATGAACATGATGAATAGGACATGTGTCTTTGACATGTGTCTCAGCTATCATCACTTAGAGTGTACTCACTTTTGTTTCCAGCTATTTTGACAATAATGGCTGTGTGTTGAGTTATCAGAGGACAGTGAATATATACTGCTATACAATCAGCACATTGACTACTCTAAAATATATCCAAGTTTCATTTCTTTTGTATTGTTCATTGAGAAGATATGCTAAAATGTTTGCTGAAATGTGAGGGGTGTAATCATTTTGGTGGGATACTGTATGTATATATATATATATATATATATATATATATATATATATATATATATATATATATATATATATATATATATATATATATATATATATATATATATTAGGGCTGTCAAACGATTAATCATGATTAATCGCATCCAAAATAAAAGTGTGTTTACATAATATATGTGGGTGCACTATGTATAATTATTTTATATATATATATATATATGCATGCATGTATATTTAAGAAAAAAATATTATTTATATGTAAAATATTTATATTTATATATAATATAAATTATATATAAATCTATATACAGTATATACATGAAAATATTTCTTTAAAAATATACATGCATGTGTGTGTATTTATATATATATAAATAATTATACACAGTGCACCCACATATATTATGTAAACACAAACTTTTATTTTGGGATGCGATTAATCGATTTGATAGCCTCTAATAGAAACATACTGTAACATGCACCAACCAACTTCCCATTCTTGTAATGAGACATGCTTATAAACTGGCTTTTGTTAACTATATAAATATATAAATAAAATTAAAATTAAGTTAAAATAATAAATAATTATTATATTTTGTATTGTATACTTTTTTTCATAGACAAATGATTCATATTGATACATAATCACACATGTTTTGGACAAATTGTGCAGCCCTACAAACAAGCACAGCAAAACTGATAAGACTGATAAAACTGCTAATTTTTTAATCACCGTTAAATTTGATAAGAACACGACCAAAATATTTTTCCTTCCCAGCAACATTCTGATCAATCATTGGTCCCAAAATAACTTTTAGTAAAAACACAATTTGCGTTTTCAGGAAAATGTATCTTACATTTTTGCAACACCTTGTAAAAGTACAACAAATAATACATAATTTTTAACACATCTTAGGATATATAATTTACATATTTATTATTTTATTTGAATAAATAACATTATTTATTGCATTTATTTAAAATTCAATTTATTTAATTATATAAATAGTAAAAGCAAAATCACTTTTAATTATTATTCGATTAATAATACAACTATAATTGTATTAAATATATTGTATAGTGTTATAAATATATGTGTTTATATAATTCACGGTCTGGGTGGAACTAATGATGTGTCCAGATCTGGATCTTGATTATGCACATTGGTGACCTCTGCTCTTAACATTGAGCAACAGTTATGACCGTATTTGTTTCCATTGTTCTGAGCATGTTTTACATCACTGAATGTCAATAGCTAACGTTGCTAATGTGTATGAAACCCAGATGTGGAAGTGTTCCTGAATGAAACAGTATTTCTCTCCAAGGTGTCGTCATCCGAGTCCCAGATCATTGTCTCCTCTGGTGTCAGGAGAGAGTACCAGAACTTCACAGTGCCAAGACATCTCTTCACCATCTGGTAAGATACTGAACATAAACACACTACCTGCCACACACAGGGCTTTCTTCTGACAGAATGTGGTTTTATAATTTTGCAGAACTAAATGCATGGTTAAATGGTCTTGGACTCACAGAGGGTTTGTGGACACCTGTTAAATATGCCTGCTGAGTTTCTTGCGCAACCAGAAGTGTTTGTTTTTTTGTCTCTTGGTCCACAGCTTTTATGGGTTCCTCAAACCGCAGCTATTTTGGCTGTGTTCGGAATGGAATATAAACATAATACTTCCTGAATATTACAGTATACAGTAAATACTGTCATCAATTTAAAAAAGAAAATGTGAAACAACGCTAGACATTTTGAATAGTATTATGTTGCATTGTGTCACATGAAGTAAATATTATTGTGCAATTTAATCCAAATTTATATGAAATATTTTAACTCTTGGCAGTCAATGACAAGCTAAAATTTGTTATTTTTCTGGCTGATATTCTGGTTCATTAGTTTGTACCCTATGTAAACTATACTGTTCATAGTATGCACATTTATATACTGTACATAGAGTTTGATGAACAACTACATTTGACAATTTGAGCAGTATGTAGCCAAACCACACTGCAGAATACTGAATCCCACAATGCAATGCTCTCGACTGGGTCTTTAATTTCCTGTATGACAAAATACTCTTTCTTTGACTCATTAATGGACATTTTTACACAAAAGTGAAACTAATCTTCAGGGGTCACACTTGTGTGCAATAACCACAAAAAAAACAAAAGAAACAGACAATAAGTATGTTTTTTTTCAACGTAATAATGTACTATATTCTGTTTCAATAATATTTATTCTGTATATTTATTATTAATATTATTATATTATTAATAATATTTATTATTTATCATTATTATATTATAATATTTTGTAATATTTCATGACACTTCATTTCATGAAGTTATCCAAATATTGTAAAAAAAAACAAATGTTATTTTTTTCAATCAATACAGTCAAAATTAAAATAACGAAATCTTAATTCTATATTAAATTTTAAATATATATTAAAGGAGTAGTTCACTTTTTAAAAAACGTTTGCTGATAATTTACTCACCTCCATGTCATCCAAGATGTCCATGTCTTTCTTTCTTCAGTCGAAAAGAAATTAAGGTTTTTGATGAAAACATTCCAGGATTTTCTCCATATAATGGACTTCATTGGGAACCAAACGGTTCAAGGTCCAAAAGACAGTTTCAGTGCAAACTGTTCAAAGGGCTTTGAACGACTTCCAGACGATAAATAAGGGTCTTATCAGAGCGAAACGATCACTCATTTAAAAAATAAATAACAAAGTTTAAGTTTTATAAGCTCAAATGCTTGCCTTGTTTTGTTCTGTGATGCGCGTTCGTGACTCTCCTGTTCGAACTCATTCATCGGAATGAACGAATCTTTTTTCGAAGTCATGACTCGAAGGGTCCTTGATAAGACCCTTATTCATCGTCTGGTGTCGTTTAAAGCCCTTTGAACACTTTGCACTGAAACTAACTTTGGACCTTGAACCGTTTGGTTCCCATTTGAAGTCCATTATATGGAGAAAAATCCTGAAATGTTTTCATCAAAAACCTTAATTTTTTTCGACTGAAGAATGAAAGACATGGACATCTTGGATGACATGGGGTGAGTAAATTATCAGCAAAAGTTTTTTTTAAAGTGAACTACTCCTTTAGAGACATCATCATTTCCGATTCATTTGGTAACTGAGCATTTTTAGTGATTTTGAAACAGATTTTCGACATTCCAATGAAGTAAAACAATTGAAAAATTCAAAATGTACAAATTTTTCAGTCTAAAATGACCAAAGACCATCAGAGGATTAAAAAGACATTATTTTCATGATGATAACTCGAGTGTAATGTGACATAATTCTTCTAACCTCATCATGCTTGAGAGAATATACACCTGTCCCCATAACTCCGTCTTTCTTACAGAGCCGAAGTCGACTGTGACAGTGGGCCGTTTTCAAGTGTCCCCCAGTAAAGAGATCCCTGCTCCCGCCAGACACACAGAGACTCAACCTCCTCCTCCACCCGTCGTCCCTCGGGTCCGTCTCGCCTGCGTGCTCGTTTCTAGCTCCAAATCCGCGAAAACCTGTCCGTTCCTCCTCTCCTGCGAGGCTCGGCGTGATCTGAGTCCTGCTGGCCAGCCTGAGACGGGGAGAGAAATGGAAAAGAGGGACGGATTGATCAGCAAGAGGAGGAGAATGATGGTGATGAGAGTGCTCTGGATAAGAAGCACAGGAGGAAGAAGGGCCGCAGGGTGGATTGTGGGCCGGGTCTGATGGGAACGTCGGTGGACAGTGGTTTTTCTGTGGCTCTGGACACAGACGGGAGAGTGTGGGATGGAAACACGACCAGTCCTCCGTATCCTCTCCACAACCTGTGGATGAGCTACACGCGAAGCTCCTCCTACCTGAGCAGCGACGAATCAGAGAGCGAGGATGAGGAGATGTGGGGGGAGCTACAGGAGCTGAGGGAGAAGTAAGGCACTTTCAAACTTCTGTGTTTTAGTGTATTTCTCTCAGGGCTGTGCGATTCATCGAATTTTAGTTCGATTTTGGCTTCCAAGGATTATTAAAACACCTGGGGATCAAAAATGCGTCGCATTTCACATAGCTGCACATAATAAAATCGTCGATACATGATTATAAACTATAGAGGGTCATATATTTTGTGTATACACTCTTATTAACATCAAAATCTTGTGTTTTTGTAAAATGAATAAAATAAACAGGGTGAGCTTTGTCTCCGTAAAAATCTTTCTGAAACGCGTCTGAAAAATGAACTGTAGAGCCAGTGTTGGGGAGTAGTTAACTACAAGTAGCGTAGCTACTTAACTTAACTACGTTTTTCAGTAGCTTCAGCTCAGTTGCTTTTTAAACAGTGTAGCTTTTCCAGTAGCTAACTACTTTTTGCAGCAAGTAGCGGTGTAGCGCGAGCAAAAGCTACATTGCTACATTGTCGAGTCTGCGCGAATCAGCGTGATGCAAGGATATTTTCCTTCTTCTTAGATTAGAAACTAATTTTTTTGCCATTACCGCCACCTGTTGTTTAATCACGCATCTTGCGGCTAACGGTTCACTGACGTACAGAAGTGGGTTGACACACCTATATCATGATTATATAGCAAGACGTGACGGCAGATTTGGAGGATGGAGAAACAACTAACGTTAATTACCTTATTTGCCTTATTTGTCCAAGTTCAATCTGTATTTTTGAGAAAATGTTCTACGTGCAATTTACGTTGGATGCATATTTCTTTCTTGTAATTTTGTAGGCTATATGTTGCACTTTTGACAAACAGACAGAGATATTTTAGTGTTGTGTGTAATAAAACAATATCTTTGAAATCGTAATTGCATTGCCTTGTTTTAAACACTAAATATTTTACTTAAAACTTTCATCCGACACTTATTCAGTTATTTATAATATACGTTGTTCAAAAAGCAGAAGTAGTTTCAATGTAGCTAGCTACTTTTTGATAGTAACTTGTAGTGTAGCTAACTACTTTTCTAAACGGGTAGCCTGACTGTAGTTAAACTACTTTAGCTTGTAGCTTGTCAAACTACAAGTTTCAGAGTAGCTTCCCCAACACTGACTGTAACTCAGTAAATACTTGTCACAGAGACTCAAAAGATTTCTCTTTATAAAGCTGAAATTCTCTTCTTTTAAACGAAAGAGAGAGAGATGTCAGTCTTTTTCCTTTCACCTAATTAAAGCGTATGACGCGTTAATGTGACCCGCCCACTGAGAGCGCGCTATTCAACCGCTAATCTTGAGGCAAGCCATGAAAACGCCCACATCAGCTGGATAAAACATCCAGTTTATCACAAATTTAACCTTTACCTTGTCTTGCTGCGCTGTGAGGAATAATACAGTCATAATAATCCTGGAAAAGTTCCCTCAGTTACCTGTTTCATTTCGAGGAGCACCGATTCAGCTGAATGTCATTTATTCTTAAGTGCTTTGTTCTTGATCGCGTTATTGAATAGTGAATAATGTCTGGCGGCGCACAGACAGACGCTCATGCGCTGTGTTCATTCCACTTTCGCTCCAACATAAGTCCATAGACTATATAGACTACTGAGATTTGTTCTTCTATACTTTGAATTTTTAGTTTTTCTAATACCCACGCATAAACAATATTTCTCTCAAAAATACAAACATGTACATACATGTTGCTCACATATTATGGCAGCCCTGTTTGTGCTAAATATAGTGTAATTTCACCAATTTCACCTTTTATGTTAAGAAATAACTTTAGTAGTAATACTTTAGAATAAATATTTAATTCATATAGTAGAGACTATGCAGTGTTTTATTTTTTACATTTGATTTATTAAATTTGTTTAACGTAGACACGATTTCTATACTTTTAGAAAGCATTATTTCATTGGTATCTATTTTCTGTTGTAGTTGTCCTATTTTTTGTCATTTCTTTTCTTTTTTATTGCATTACTGAATGTTGTATTACTTTATTCAATAGTTGTTTGTGGACATTTTTTACATTCATTAGTTAGTATTCATTTTCTGCTTGTGAGATTTCACTGGTATCTAAATGTTTATATCATAGCAAAACTTATTTCCAGAAAGGTATACTTGATATATATATATATATATATATATATATATATATATATATATATATATATATATATATATATATATATATATAAAGGTATTCATATTGTATGTTATAATGCATTATAATTTTCATAAAAATAATTGTAACCTATACATAAGTTTAAATGCATTATTAAAGTTAATAATAAAAGTTAATAAAAGATTGTGTTTACTGTGTATAATTATTTTGTATATATAAATACATATGCATGCATGTATAAATTTAAGAATTATTTGCACGTAAATACTTTATATATATATATATATATATATATATATATATATATATATATATATATATATATATATAAATACATAATCTATATTATATATAAAATATTTTATACATGAATAACAATTTTTTTTTAAATATATATACATGCATGTGTGTGTATTTATACATACAAAACAAATTATACACAGCACACAAGCACGCACAAATTATGTAAATACAAACTTTTATTTTGGATGCGAATAATCACAATTAATCGTTGCACAGCCCCAGTTTTATATGTCTTTCTGAAATATGTAACAAAAGTATTATAATGTGTTACAAATGTGGTTAGAATTATTCATGAGATCATACAATGCACTAATAAGGTGCATTACAAAACATAATTTATGCATTAATATATATACACATATATATATATATACACATATATATATGTAAATGCTTTAAGTAAAGTGTTACTGTATCCTTTGCTTGACATAATTCACTATCATGAAAAAAATGACTATAGGTTTATAAAAGAGTTTGGTCATAACACCCACTCCTACTCGTGTAAAATACAGTACTGACCAGAATAACCGTGATTATCCCCTAATTCCTGTCTCTCTTGTCCCGCTCAGGCATCTGTGTGAGGTTCAGTCTCTCCAGGCGCTGCAGAAGCGAGAGATAGAGGAGCTGTACTGTAAGATGGGCAAGATTCCTCCTCCCTGTATAGTGTCTCCAGCAGTCATGCTCTCCAGCCGCCAGCGCCGCATGTCTGAAGCAGGAAACTTCCCATTGTCCCGCAGAAACAGCCTCCAGAGACTCGACATTCTGCCTTTAGCAGGTTCAGCTGTTTTTGCCTTTTATGTTGAGAAATGTCAACAAATGTAGTTTTATTGTAATGTAGTTTTTAATCAATATCTTTTAGTATTGAATGTATTGTTATAATCATCATATTTCATATCTCTCTATGATTAATAAGTGCTATAGTTCTTGTTAACTAATGTAGTTAACTTTTGTAAAGTGTTATCTAGTCTATTAAGTCATCTATAGGTTTTGTTGTTGAATGAATTATGGGATTTCCTTCCCTGCAAAGATTCAGCCAAAAGAAAGTTTCTTAGTACACATCTCTTGTGTCTGATGCTGTCTTCATAGACAGCGCACTAGCTTTTAGTACAGAGCCGTATTAGTGGTTTTAACTGGGGCTGATTAAGCAATTGTTTAATTAAATGAAACCAGTAAATGAGCAAATGAAATGTTGAACATCTTGCTGTGCTATGATTGGCCCACAGGGATCATGAGGAAGAACTCTCTGAGCGGCAACAGTAGCAGCAGTTCCCCGGAGGATTCCCGGCCGGCTAAAGGAGTGACTTTCGCTGCGGATTTCACCAGAATGGTATGATGCATTACATTCAGCACCGGGCTTAAAGGGATAGTTCACTTTGAAATTAATTTTTGGTATGTTTTAGCTTACCTCAAGGGCATCCAAGATTAAATTTTGATATTTTTAGGTCAATCCGTTCTTGTCTGTCAGTCATATAATGGAGGTCTATGGTCACCACCTCAAAGAGCATGCACAGAGAAGTCCAAATTAAACATGATTTAATGACTCGTAAATGTAAGTACACATTGATGGCCTAAGACACGAAACGAGCGGTGAAAAAAAACCCGTCTCTTGCGCTGTACTCACTCATAGTTTACACAGAGATTTCAGAAGTGTTACTCTTCACTGTGAAGATCAAACATATTTAGATATACAGGAAATTGCAATGGAAGACGATTTCGATATATCAACAGACAACATTGATTTTTTTCGCAACCGCACGAGAGATCACTTACTGGCGCTTGCACAGACCAAAGCGCCCGCGCCCTCAGATCACTTGGACGTGGCTGTGGTTACAAGAGGTAAAAACGATATAAATATTGTTTGTTTTCTCACACAAACTGCTCGTTTTGTGTCTTAGGCCATCAATGTGTACTTACATTTACGAGTCATTAAATCATGTTTAATTTGGACTTCTCTGTGCATGCTCTTTGAAGTGGTGACCATAGACCTCCATTATATGACTGACAGGCAAGAACGGTTTGACCTAAAAATATCAAAATTGAAACTACTGCGGAAACAAAGACACCTACATCTTGGATGCCCTTGAGGCATCCAAGATGAAATGCTTTGCATTAAGCGAAACGATCGCTCATTAAAAAAAAACAAACTAAAGCTCAACGCGTTCATGATCTCTAGAACTTGTTTATCTAAATGAACGAATCTTTTTCCGAGTCATTTGGTTCATTCAACGAACGAAACGAACTGACTCGGAAAAAGAATCGTTCATTTTGGTAAATGAATTCGAACAGGTAATTTAAGTTTTTAAGTATGAAGTATAAGTCGATTTAAGCATAAAACTTAAACTTTGTTATTAATTTATTAAATGAGCGACCGTTTCGCTTGATAAGACCCTTATTCATCGCCTGGAATCGTTTAAAGCCCTTTGAAGCTGCACTGAAACTGTCTTTTGGACCTTGAACCGTTTGGTTCCCATTGAAGTCCATTATATGGAGAAAAATCAGAATGTTTTCATCAAAAACCTTAATTTCTTTTCGACTGAAGAAAGAAAGACATGGACATCTTAGATGACATGGGGGTGAGTAAATTATCAGCAAAAGATTTTTGAAAAGTGAACTACTCCTTTAAACTGTGTTCTGGAGATGAACGGATCTGACGGGCTAGGGACGACATGAGGGAGAGTCATTAATGACATAATTTTGATTTTTGGGTGAATTAACCCTCTAAGACAAGACACTACAGGCAAAAACTGTCAATTTTGAGCATCCTGGCTTTTCAGTAAAGTTATTTTTTACACTTTTCACCGGGGTGTCTCGCCTTAAAGCTGAACCCATTTGGTACATTTTTTTTGTTCTCTTTTAAAAATCAGATGTGGGGGGGCCCATACATACCTTCGCGCTCAGGCCCCCAGATTTGCTAAATCCACCACTGCTGTGGTTACAAGAGGTAAAAACAATATAAATACTCTTTGTTTTCTCACACAAACCGCTCGTTTTTATGTCTTAGGCCATCAATGTGTACTTACATTTACGAGTCATTAAATCATGTTTAATTTGGACTTCTCTGCGGCACGTCTTCTGAGGTGGTGACCATAGACCTCCATTATATGACTGACAGACAAAAACGGTTTGACCTAAAATTTCAAAATTGAAACTACTGCGGAAACAAAGACACCTACATCTTGGATGCCCTTGATGAACTACTCCTTTAAACTGTTTTCTGATGATGAACGGAGGTCTGACGTGCTAGGGACGACATGAGGGAGAGTCATTAATGACATCATTTAGATTTTTGGGTGAATTAACCCTTTGAGGCAAGACACTGGAGGCAAAAACCATCTAATTTTGAGCATCCTGGCTTTTCATAAAGTTATTTTTTACACTTTTCACCGGGGGTGTCTCGCCTTAAAGCTGAACCCAAGAAACACTGCTATATTCTTTCCATGCATTCTTAATAACGTTTCTCTGTTTTCCCATCAGTGAGACTCCTGGTACATTGGCGGGACTATATCGGACTACCTCATCCATCTGTGACTGATGTTTCTAACCAGTCCGCTCATTTCTGTGAAGAGCCGAGGGTTTGGCGGGACTCTGCACTGATGATGATTCCTAACTCTCTCTTTTGCACTTTTCTGAAACCTGCTGAACGGGCAAACATCTGAGTCAACAGATGCCCTGCTGTTTCTCTTCTGCTGCTTGTGTTTGCGCTGTAGAAACACCAGATCATCACGCAAGAATCGCCGCAGTCTCCGTGAACTCAGTAGATCCGGTCCAGATATTTCTGCTATCACCTGATAGGGTCTGCTTTATAATAATAGTTTAAATGTGAATACAAATAAATAAAAACAGATTGAGGGTGGGTGGGCTAAATATATATTTTTGCATTGGTTGTTCCAGCTTTGGGATGCAGAACGTCTTTAAGCTTTTGTACATTTACTTATATATTATACTTTTTCCAGTCTGAGTATGACTGACTTAATAAGTGCACCAGAAATCAAAGCAAATGTCAGCCATAAAGTGTAAATGATATGCACACTGCACTTTGGCTTACGTTTCAGTCCCATCTAGGACTGTACAATAGTCATTAATAAATGATTGATTTTTGATGTTTACAAAGAGCAGTCAATTAAAGTGCATTCATTATCTTCATTGATATATTAAGAGTTCACATTGAGCCCAAAGTTGCAACATTTATGCTTTCTGTAGTCTTAGTGTTTAAACATTATGTACAATATTTGGTGAAATCTGTCGTCTAACTTATGAGACACATCTACTTGCATGATGTAAAGAGGAATTCTGAATATAAAACATTCAGAAATAGCTAGTTTTATGATATATAAACACTTAGTTTCGTACTTTTGGGTGGATTTCTGTCATTATTGTATTGCACTTTTTCAGTTTCAAACACATGCCTGCTAAATATGCAATATGACAACCACAAAAACATCCATTCATGGCTCGTTCAAAACTGTGAAAAATCATACGAATGCCTTTAAATGTGCATCAAAATCAGTTACAGACACAAACACAGACAATGTGTTTCCGATTGAGATCAATGTGACTTCATGCTCTGTTAAATAGATCGCTTCAATGTGCAATGCAACACTGCCATGCTGTGCCTTCTCTATCTTATGATGATTATTATATTCTAAATCATATTTGTACATTTAAAGTCAATAAATATCTATAAAACAGCTAAATGTTGGTCGAGAATTGATTTTAAACACAGCAGTATTATTTAGGACACATGTTTATTTAAAAAAAAAGGCAAACAAAAGGGAGGCTGTTATTTCAATGAATCTCACTGTGATTCTGAATGTATTTACAATCAAAGAAAAATGGCCAGTAGAATTACTGTAGTATTCATATAGCATAAATAATATTCCACGAACACGAATAGAAATGATGAGCAACTGTCTTGACAAACGAAGGATTCCTCCGCGTCGAGTTTCGTGTCCAACAGAATACAGTGATTTGATTGGATGTGGCGCCCTCTGGCGGCGCGCACTCGGTCGCGCGCATCTGTGTTCATCCGCGTGAGTGAGAACGTTCCTGAAGAGTCACTTCACTCAGTTCGCTCCGGTCTTTGGAGCTCGTGCTTTTGCTTCTTCATCGATTTCATCCATTATTCTTTCTTGGGATACTGAGTAGAAGGTGTATCCATCTGAGGACGGCTGGTGAAGGGAAATATCACACACACACACACACACACACACACACACACACACACACACACACACACACACACACACACACATCTAGAGAGTTCATACATAATGATGTAACATATATATATATATATATATATATACATGTGTGTGTGTATACATATATATTAAATTATATGCATGTATATAGTAATAAAAGAACGATTCAACAAATTAAGTCAATTTAATTGTAATTTATGTTGAAACGATTTAGCTTTTTTTTACAGTGATATTAATTTCATTTAATTTAAAACAGAAGTTCAGTCTGTTTCGACTGGCTGAAAGGGCACAAGGGTATCTCGTGAGTTAATATCAGCCCTAGAAGATTAATAACATATTCAAGTGTCTGACTTATCATGTAACGAATTTGATGAAGCATTTCTCATCATGACATCAGCACTTATGTCACATTGGTTGATCATGTAATAATCATGCACCCACGTGCAGTAATCTAAGACCTATTATCATCACTGCCATTCATTATCGGTAACCAATATAATCATCCAGCTCATCTGATAGATGTAACGCACTGTGACTGACATAACCTTGTGTGCTGTCTGACATAACAGAGTAGTAAAGGATACAGATGCCGAGCACTACCGCGCCGATGCCGAGTGCTGTCGCTACGTTTCGGCCCCGGAGCTGGCCTGCTTTCTTCTTCCACTGCGCCAGCTCCACTTGTCGGATGAACTGCAACTGTTCCTTCGTCAGCTCTTCCTTTGCAGGGTCTATTCTCTTTGCAAACTGGGCTTCAGGTTTGAGGTCCCCTTGACTACTCTTGTCTGCCATGTTTGAAACGCCGTGTTGTGACGTAGCTCGAGGTTACTGTGCACGTCAGTGTTGCGCCTCTTTTGCGCATTTCCCCCTCGCACTCGAGTTCAGTTTGCGTAACAGCAGAGAATGTCTAATATATGGGGAGAACTCGAGTCTGTATAGTTTTTTAAAAAAGTCTTAAGATCTGTATCTTTGTTAAAGGAATTTAAGTACACAAGTTCAGTTTGCGTAACAGTTTAGGCAGGCTATAGTTATATTCGGTTGTGATCATAGATTGTAAAAGTTTGTGATCTTAAAAAAACTAGCCTAAACCTTTTCAAATAACAAACTGGCATTATCATTGCAAGGGAATGTTAGGGGCTAATAAAAAGTAAAATAGTGAAAACATTAAATAAGAAAAAAATAATTAAAGTAAAATAATAAACAATATATTTTAAATACATTTGATAATAAAAGTAAAGTTAATGAATTAATCTGTGGCATCTGAAAGATTGTTGGCTGTTACATTTGCTTTATAAATAATATATTATAATAATAAACTTAGCCTACTTCTCGGTTCCAGAAGTAAAATCATTTTCTCCACAGGGACAATAACTTACAATAAACCTATAACTTATATAACAATAACTTATAAACCTTTAAGAGAGACCTACTTTGAGCAACGAGGTTGATATTTTGTAATATTGGCTTCTGTTGAAGTCGTTAGTCTGCATTATTTCTACTTAGTTTTAAAATAATCATGTTTAACATCTGAATTCGTTGTGAAAAACTACATTACCCATGATGCTATACAGAAAATTCCACCAACCAGAGTCAAAACAAGTAAATCACGCCCACTCTTATGATTATAGTTCTTCTTTTTTATTATTAGCAATATTTTAGCATTTGTATTATTTAGTAACGTTAACTGTATTTAACTCTTCATTTAAATAATTACATTTATTTTTTCATTCATCGTGCCCCATTATGTGTAGATCCTTTTACTGTCTATGATATGTAGATGCATATAAGTATTAATTACTTTAGTGAATGTAGTTTTGTTACATTTATTGTATTCTTGTATATTGTATTTGGGCATTTATAGAACCACAGCCCTGGAAGAAATTTATTTAGAAGAAAACGTTGGCCAGGCCACTTTTAAAACAACACGTTGATGGCGTGTCACGTGGATCATGATGCTTTTCTCAACGCTACCAGCGCTACTCAGAACGGACAAATCACACCGTCGTTATGGTAATTGATTAAGGACTTTCAGAAAAACAACAACAACAACATGACTTTATTAAAATCTCATTTATATTCGCGTGTCTGTTATAAAATCTCAAAATTATAGTTTTAAATAATTATATTTTGGTGAATATGTAAATTATATTCACTGCTCTCTCAGTTAAAGCGCGCCACTTGTGTTGTGTGTCAAAAAAAAAATCTTTACGAACAAATGGCGCCAACTAACGTTACTATGTTTTCTTCGCCCACAAAGGAACAGAGAAACCTGAGATTTGGATTGGTGTCGTTTGACATTTTGACCGACATTCTGTCCAACCTAAACAAGAGAAACAAATCCAGTTTGGAGAATGTTCCGTATCACTGTGGATGTTTCAAAGTAAGGAGAATAGTGGGTGAGTGTGTTGGCCTCAAACTAGCACACTGCTTTCAGTTACCACGGTAGAAGTATCAGATGACAATAATACCATGACGCACACTGTAATATGTTAGTGAATTATTAACACATTTATAAACAATGTTCGTAACGTGATTCAGTAGTCTACCGATATATCTGCCTAAATATCCTTTAATTGTCCGATAAGTGTTCTTGTCAAATAATTGCCGGAAGAGGGACTTTTATTTTGCTGCCGCTTGGAAACTCATCAAAGTGACGGAATTTTAGCTGAATTTTAGAGATATGTGTTTTATTAAGAGGGTTATTGGTTCTGTATAAATAAAATATGAGCAGTTTTTTTGCTAAGTAGGCTATAGTTAAATAATTGACAAAGTAGATGTCAGATTTAAGATATCAATTAAAAGTATTAATGCAATAATCTTGACATTTATACAATTCTAAATGTCAAAAGACTGTCTTAAATCGCGAAATATTGAAGTAATTCAAATTATTTTATTCCCTTGCTTTTAACAGAAATAAATACATTTGCAAGTAATTATGATAAAAATCTAACAAATACACTTGAGCATAGACATTAACAGCCATGTTTCTATAGTATTGCAATATAACGTCATATCCAAAACATTGTTCTATTACATTGATATTTTTTTGTTCACCCTCACAGAGTGTGTATTTCGTCTTTGTGAGGAGCTGGGACTGAACCCTGTGGTTGGATATCAGGCCATTGAAATACTGGAGAGGTAATTTAAACAATCTCGAATGAACGGTTTTCATAATAAATATGTTTAAAATGCCTTCACTTTGTCATGCTCTAGGTTTGCAGCCAAATATATTGAAGATCAAATCCACAGCAGCCAGAAAGGTCAGCCGATGCAAGGTTCTTCATCTGAGGACCCCGAGAACTACGAGGATCTCATCTTCCAAACACTCAAGAAGAAGCTCTTCCTCTTCATCCTCTCGAGCGTTCAGATAGCCAGCAAACTGGACCTGTACTCGAATGTATGTTCAGCTCATAAATGACAACAAAACAAATATTCCATGTGTAATGTTGTGATTTGTTCTATTTCCATTCATTTAGGTGGTTAATAATGATATTGCAGTGAGATTTCTGCAGGCAGCCAATTACCCCTCCTCAAAAGAGCAACTCTTGGACTCTGGAGATTCTCATTTTAAAAACTCTCAACTTTAATTTGAATGTCCCAAATCCTGTAATGTACGTGGAGAACCCTTTTGGAAGTGCTGGGTAAGATTATTTTCTCAGGTAGCAGCAATAAACTGAACTCAAATAGTCTAAAACACAGTGTTTTGTGCTCTCACACAGGCCATAATGATGCGACCGTCCCTGTGGCACACCTGCATCATCTGTGTGTGCATGTACTCCAGTTTATTTACCTGCAGAGGGAGACAATCTACACCTCATTGCTCATATCTGCCACCGGATGCCCCAGTCCTTCTGATGAGCAAAGGTACAGGCGAGCTGTTTCCTCACCCTATTACCCTCTCTACTCTTAAAGGTAAAGTTTGGGATTTTTCTAGAGAAAACTTTACATTTACTTTGCCATGTCACTTGCCCGTATACGGGCAACCTAAATTTACTTCACTATAATACTATTAAATCCTAATCTAGTCATGACAAACTATATATCGTTGAAAGGTCTAAGACTCCTAAATAGATATTTTAGCGCTGTTTTTTTCTTACAAATTATTAATGAACAGTAATATATGAATTTATGACAAGAGTGCGCCTCAAAAAAATCGACGTCATAACAGGAGTTTCTGACCTTTGTCACAAAAAGTCGACGCACACACTTTTAATAATTGAAACTTTGGTTTTTAGTGCTAAAAGTTCATAATAAAACATAATCTAGTATTTGTCAATAAAAAAAGATAAAATTGTATTTTTAAACGTAAGGTTAAGTAGTCCTCTAAAAAGTATAATATATAATATATATAATAATTTTTTTTATTATTATTATATCACATATTTTAGTAGTTATCATAAATTAGGTATCATTTGAAAGCTTACGAATTCAGAATTCATCCTGTGAAAACCGTTTTGAAATTAGATGTTGCGTTACCATAGAAACGGTATTTTTTTATTAGGCCCCTCCCCTTTTGGGCATCATCTTTCATAATTTATTATCAAAACCTTTTCTAATCTTGACAAAACACATATTGTCAGAAAGGTCTGAGTCTCAAGGTTCCATATTTAGTGACAGAAGTGATATTTGGATAGAAATTTATTAATTTGTTATGGCAGAATGCATACAATTAAATTCAATGGAATTCGATGGCACAGTGGTTATTTTTGGTACTACGCCTAAACAAAATCTCATGGGAACTTCTTTTTTTGAGATATCAACTTTCAATTTGGAACACAACTTGGTTAGATACATAGCTTTCATTTTATTGTAATTTTATAGTAAAAAATATTTTGTAAAATATTTATTTTATATTAAAAAAAATATATTCATAAAGTATATTTTACTTACTGTAAATTATAACTTCCATAACTTTTTCATACTTTAATTTTTTGAAGTGCTTTCACTTCAGTAATAATCTGCTGATTGTTTTCTTTAAAACAAGACCAAACATGATGGGACTATACCCAAGGTCAGTAAGTTTGAGTTAAGTTTAAGCAGTTTGAATATTTTTTAGCAGTGTTAAGGCGATTATACACATGGCAACTTTTTGAGCAATGTTGCCATCAACGGGTAACCAGATGAGACACATCAGGGCCCATGACAGATCTAAATTATCCAGATTGAAATTTATTGCCCGTTTTCAATTAGAAAGTGCCCAAGCAACAATCACTCAGCAACATTGTTTAAAAAATTTGCCCTATGGTGTCTTACTCTGTACGGCTGACTTGGTCATGAGCAGGTTTAATTGGTTGGAGGTCGTGAAGCAAAACTGGATCAATCAGCTTTGACTAAAGTGACACTAATCTGAGGCATTAAAGCAACCCTTTAGTTCACCTGAAATTGATTCTTCTGTCAGTAATTACTCACCTTCATGTCGTTCCAAACCCGTAAAACTTTCATTCATCTTCAGAACACAAATGAAGATCTTTTAATGAAATCTGAGAGCTTTTTGTCCCTCCATTGACAGCTACACACCTACCACTTTGAAGCTTCAAAGAGATCATTAAACTAATCCATATGAATTTAATGGTTTGGTCCAATTATTCTGAAGAGACTCAATCATTTTATTTGATGAACAAAATGAATTGAACATTGAGGCTTTCATTCACAAATGTTTTCCATCACACGAGAGTAGAAGTTAAAACTAGTAACCTATTCTTCTCCATCCATACTCTTTCTTCCATATGGTGATGTGAATATCCTTCTGTCTGGTGTTAATGGCTGAAGTATATTCCCTGGCGCGTCAGCACACACACAACGGCTGCGATGCTGGCTCCGGGGATCAGCCACAGTGCGGTCTCCCCAGCGGATCAGCACGACAACCGTCTGGATTGAGTCGAGTAGGGGACATCTCTGGGGTCTTCAAGTGGGCACCTTCTTTCCTCAGTGTTTCGTTGACTAGCCCACGACACCTCAAGAGGGCTCGACTGTGACTCTGGCGTCCCAGAGTTCTCCCCACTCAACTCAGCCCAGCTTACTGACCTCTACATCAGCCTTTCTTTCTTTCTATTGTGCTTTTAGGGTTGGGTATCGTTTGAATTTAAACGATTCTGATTTTGAATTCGGTTCCAAATGATTCTCGATTCTGATTCTTTTAAGTGGCAGGGTCAAAAAAGTTCAGCTAACCTTGCTAACTTTCTGAAGAAAATACTCCTTCTGTCACAAATACTCCTTTTGACACATATTTTGCATTTTGCCGAGATTTCGTTATTTTTAGAAAAGTGAAGCCACACTTTGGACCGCCGACGTAAGCTACTCATGTTCGACTCACGCGGTTATGCCAACACTTCCGGTAGACGCTTCTTCGTTGGTGTTGTTCAGCGGTTTCTTCTTTCGGTCGGCGGACTGTGAATATCGAAACTAGGAATCGAAGTTGTAACTTTTGAACGATTCCGGGAAAAACAAAAAGTTAGTCCCGGTTCCAATTGATACTCGATTCTCGATACCCAACCCTACTTGAGATCCCTCCTGCTGCCGAGGTTGCTCCTTCCTCGTAGTTCAGTGGCATAAACCCTTAACACAATCTCTAACGCCACAATCTCACCGCAACCTGACCATACGCGCCAACCCGTTTGACTAAAGCTGTTGAAGCCCCACTCTTGTCTTTTAAGGGGTGATGAACTGAAAAATCAATTTTAATTGTCAAAGTCGATCACCGAACGTCGTTCATACAGTTCAGGGGCCGTATTCACAAAGAATTTTAAGGCTAAAAGTAGCTCCTAACTGGCGAATTTAGGAGCAACTCATAAAAATAATGGGCGTGTCACTCCTAACTTTAGGACTCCTAATTTTTTTCACTAAGAGTAATTCACAAAGCATTTTAGCCCTAAAAGTAGCACCTAAGTCTGGGACAGCTTAAAAGAAGTCGAGAGGACTCCTAATTCACTAAGACCTATTCACAAAGGATTGTAGCGACACCAGCGCCTCTCACAGTCATCTAGGGTCCGCGACACAAGCGGGAATACTGTATTCATCTGCAAACAAATCCTCTCCCATGTCTCATGCTTAGTTTTGCTTGAAATCCCAATGCCGAATTTCACTTTTATTTTATTTTTTAATTTCTAACACCAACCGGGCCAGCAGCAGTAACTGATCCTGCGTCCAGTTGGGCTTTCTTTTCCATTTTGGCGAGTTTATAATCCACCGTCATTCAACTATTACATTACTTCAATATGAGCAACATGTCCTTGCTTTAAATAGGCTAGTTAGGCTAAAAGAATGTCAATTAACCAAGCAAGTGTTAATGCAAGTGTCGTTTTTCATTATTAGGCAAGTTAAGGTTTTCATTAGTATAGGCACCATTCACATATAGCGCCTAAAAACGCAATGCGCGCCGCATTCTCCTGGCGGTTGTGCTCCGGTTGGTTCTTGTCACGCGCACCGCTCCATACGGACGCACTTGGAAAAAACTGGCGCCCAAATCGCGCGCCTACATTTAAAATAACGAACTTGAGCGCGCAAAAGACGCGATAAGTGAACACTGCAGGCCCATAGGCTACCTTGAATAATTTCATTCATGAGTTTTCTCTCTCTGCCTTTTTAGAATTACACTTCACTGTGTCCTGCACAAATATGTCATTATATAGCCTATGCATTTTGATGACATTACTTTTTTTTCTTATTATTATTTTGTGTAAGACACAGACATATTTAGATGTCGTAATTCCATGATTTGTTGCTGTGTTATGTTCCGCATGATGGCCCTGTCATCTAACAACCAATCACCGTGATCATTGCGACGAAGCTCGTGCATGAAAATTGACGTCATCCATAACAACGAAGACTCACTCTTTGTTTAGGAGTTGTCATTTTTCCTTACTAAGAGTAGGTCTGAAAGCCGTTCTGAATAACCTTTAAGAGAAAACTCCTAGCTAAAATATTTTAGTGCGATTTAGGAGTACTCCTAGTGGTAAGATAAAATTCTTTGTGAATACGGCCCCAGAACACTCAGCACATCGTTCGTGGTTTGACTAGTCGAGACTGTTTTCCAAAGATGGCGCCGCTTGTATACACGAAGTGAACTGTCTTTATAAAGTATCTTCTTATTAAACGGTTTGTACACTTACAAAGTTATCAATGCTTCGTTTTGCATGTATGGACCCTCATTATGTTACTGTGTTAGTGTGAGGCTATTTCTTTTTACTTAGTAAATGCCCCCAGTACTAGCATTATACGCTAAACAGTTTTTAGAGATAAAACTCTTTACATTCGATTATCATGAAAACAAATCTCAGAGAACGATTGCCTAGGTACCAATGTTTTATTATATATATTCCTCAGCAAACATAAACAGCGAAATTAAACATTAATCAGCGAACATAAACAGAAGCTCAACTGAACCTGCTTGATGTGCAAGAACAAACCTAATATAACAAGATCTCCTTCACCAGAGAAATGAATTGTGCCGACTCTCATGAAAAGTTTCGTGTGATTGGCTGTTCACTGCACATGTCACACTTTCAGGTGCATGTGTTTGATTCAACCTGACTGTCTCTGAAATCGCCCCTACAGTATATCCTCAAATAGGGCACTAAATAAGGGGACAGCCATTTGTAGTTGTGTCTGAAACCATAGTGGACATTATCAAGGGCACTCATTCAATTACATAATAATAATCTAATAAACTGCAATAACGAGTGTACAACTGATGTACGCTCAACGGCTAGAAAATACCCATAATGCACTGTGAAGGTCACAACAAATTCCAATGCTAGAAGATGACGTCCGCAGCTGAATCATCCATCCATCCATTTTCATTATTTATTTATTTTTACGTGCTGGTTTTCATGACCGAGTTCAAGATAAATCTTTTCATTACTGCTTGAGCTGCCAGTTCGCTACGTTTCAATTAATTATTAAATGGCAAGCACAAACTATACAGAAGCAGAAACCCTTCCGGCGCACTCACTCGTTTTCATTCACTCCTTCATATTAGTGGCGTAATGTTGGGAATAGTGATTGAGGAGATTTCAGACACAGCTCCTGATTTTAAAGAGAGAGAATTTCAGCGAGCATGAACGTGATCTAAACCAGGTTAGAATTATAGTGTTTATCAACTACTCTCAGGTTATTGACACTGGTGCTTTCAAAATATTTCTCAGTTGTCCAACTTTTGGTTCGACCAATGTAATACACATACTGTGCCTAGTAATGCCCAAGCAGCCGTATAACAACATGCTAAAAACCTGTAAGAACACCACATGGCATGGGCCAGCCAACTGCCCACAACTCATGCCGGTGTGTTTTGCTCTCGCATTTCATTGGGGAAATGTAAATCTAGTTAATATATTTGCTGTTTGGTGGTGCGTGATTTACACACTTCTCCTTCAACAAGGTCATTACTCATTCTGAGGGAAACGTCGCACTGCTTTATGGTGGAACCTGCCATGGCCTGGGGAAATATGAAGTATATTTTGTGTTTGTAACAGAGCCAAGTTTGTGTCTGTGACGGAGGATTTCATGCTTCTGGGAGTTGGAGTAATTGCTGTGGCCGCCTTCATTCATCATATCTCAACATGGGAAAAGGTACAGAACAGCTTTTGAATACATCATGATTCAGTCAGTCAGCTGTGAAGTGTATTCAAACATCTCAGACATGACAAACTTAAAGGATTCTAGTGTGTTTGGTTCATGTGCACCGCAGGTCGTGGAGGAGCTGACAGGGATAACAGGGATTTCAGGCCAGAGTATCATGGACTTTGCGTATGTTACCCTGACACACATCACCAAGAACAAATCCATGTGACACTTGAAGTCAGAAATGTAAAGTGTGAGGAACAGATTAGAGCAAGAAGACTCAGGGATGGTAAATTCTATTTTGATTTCTCTCTCTCAAAAAAAAGTCAGTCTGAACAATGTAAAGATAAAACAATGAAATAAAATAACTTATTATTGACATTTTATTATGCAACGATTTCTAAAAGAAATGAAATGTGGATTATGTGGAGACATAATTTACTCATTCACAAGACTCAAAACTAGCTATGGTTTGATGTCATGTTTTATTTTAGCTGAGGTTCTCCATAGACACACTCCTGATGTAAAGGCCCAAAAGAAACCTAGATTTGGCCAAATTCCCAGGCAGGATCGGATATCACCCTAAAGGAGACGGAAATCCTTTAATGCATTTCTCATACAAACACAGTGGAAATTAAAATATAGATGGCGAATGAAGCGAAAGAAATGTTGATCATAACTAATACTTTCAGTACTGATAAAAAGTATTGTGACAGATAATCAAAAAAGAGGCAGATAAACAAGCCCTGCATCCAAAATCGAATTCTTCCCTACTATATAGTATGTGAAAAACAGTACGCCAACAGAGTATGTCCAAATACATAGTATTAAAAAAAAACAGTAAGTACCCAGCTGACCTTCTACATCTTATATATCCATGTAACCAAAACTTAGAAGATCTAAAAATAAAGGAAAGGTTTTAATCAAAGTTGCGTCCCAAATGACACACTATACACTCGTTCTCATTCACTCAGCCATTTATTATTTACATTTTATTAGGTTATTTTGATTGCTCCTCCACTGCGTAATTAAAGCTGTGACATGAAGTAGTATGAGTTAAAAATTAAAAACGTACTTGGTCCTTATGTGAATCTTTTGTGTTATTTATTTCATGATCTAATGCTTTCTCATACTCTCTTTTTTCTTATATATATATATATATATATATATATTTATTTATTTATTTTTATTTATGTGATTTATTTTTAATTTACATTATATTTTCTGTAATGTATATCTATTTCACAAAAAAAATATTTAAAAAAAAAAAAATTATACTACATCCGCCATGTTACTGTCACGTGACCTACCAGCGTCAGTTGCGTCGCTTCACTGTCATTCACAAATCCTCTCCCGTGGTCTCATGGGATAGTAAATTGGCCATCGAATGTGCACTTGTGAATCTGCGGAAGTAAAAGGTTATCCAGGGACTGTTTTTCAAATACTATGCATTCGCATTATTCTTTTGCCATACTGCTTTTTACATATAGTAGAGAAGTATTTAATTCCAGATGCAGAGTTCATTTTTCTGATTATTTAAAGGGGTAGTTCACTTTTCAAATTATTTTTTGGTATGTTTTAGCTTACCTCAAGGGCATCCAAGATGTAGGTGTCTTTGTTTCCACAGTATTTTCAATTTTGATATTTTTAGGTCAAACCGTTCTTGTCTGTCAGTCATATAATGGAGGTCTATGGTCACCACCTCAAAGAGCATGCACAGAGAAGTCCAAATTAAACATGATTTAATGACTCGTAAATGTAAGTACACATTGATGGCCTAAGACACGAAACGAGCGGTTTGTGTGAGAAAACAAACAATATTTATATCATTTTTATCGCCCGTGCCCTCATATCACTTGGACGTGGCTGCGGTTACAAGAGGTAAAAACGTCACTCTCAAAAAGTGACTCTTTTAACATGCTATATAAAAATATCTGTGGGGTATTTTGAGCTAAAACTTCACATACACACTCTGGGGACATCAAAGACTTATTTTACATCTTGTGAAAGGGTTTTATACCACCCCTTTAAAGGAAACAAAAGTGTGTATATATGTGTGCATGGAATCATCTCTCATATCCTCTACCAGATTATTGGCCAATCAATGAATCAGCCAGTTACAGTGTTCATTCATGTCAGTGCAAATGTGTGTATTGCATTGGTGTGTCATGGGGACGAAGCACATGCCAGAGCTCCTTCCATGAGGTCACCATAGCAACCAGAGCCTTTTACCAGTCACTCGGGAATTCCGTTTTTTTGCACGGATCACTTGCCAAGTAAGCAAGTCAACCCTTCGGCGGCTTGCCTTTCCGTCTCTTTAGCAACCAGTTGCTATGCGCTACTGTTGCCATGCTCTTGTGGTGGGATTTATGGGGATTCAGGCCCCCTGTAACTCTTTCTGTGATGTCTCTCCTCACCCACCCCAAAATAACTCAGACATGGTTTGTTTGCCGTGGAGAACTCCTCTTGATAGCACCTATATTCTAGATGAGGTGTTTATAGAAATGTAAATAAAAGTGGAGTTGTGACAGTCTGATTCCTCCATTCAGATCAAAGTCATGTCCACGTCTCTGACTGATGCGCTGTGTCCTTGGAGAGGAATAAGTCAGACATAATGGCAGTTCTGCACTGCACAGCACTATGTAAAGAGACATGTGTGTGACGTGCGGAACAAGTCTTATGTACCGGTTTGATCAACTGTGAAGGATCTTCTGTTCAGCGAGATGACTGTTTTGTAAACTGATCTTTTCTCAGAGATGCTCTTTAGAAGATGTGATGTTTTATTAAAGGGTTTGAGAGGCAGTGCTTGGGTTTATTAAGAAGACAAGTGGCTCTCTGCACCTTCTTTAGGCAAATATCTCTGTCATTTATACACACTCTGTATAATTCAAAGTTTATAGTTTATATCCAACGCTCTCATCCTAGGGCATCCTATATTGATGCTTTTGACAATGCGTCTGCATCCAACACACATGGCCCCCTTTAGCGTCAATATAACACGCTTTGGTGTGGGTAAGTTTAGGTCTGGGGTAGTGTTAGGGTTAGACCACTAGGAGGCGCCTTCTGGCCCATATATATCTGCGCCTCATATTGACGATAAAGGGTCCCATGTGCATTGGATGTAGACGAAATTTCAAAAGCGTCAGTTTATGATGCCTTGGGATGAGAACGGGCTGGAATATCCCATAGCTGACGTGTAAAATGACCAGTGTTGTCTTATGGTCGTTGAGTTATATTTTTTTAAATGTAATATTTTTGTTATTTTGTTTAATTTTTGTAATTTTTATCGCTTTAAAGGTTCTATATGTAACTTTTTAAATAAAATGAATCCTTTTTTATTGCCTGTGTGTGAGGTGATTGTAATCACACATTGCAATGATCCACTTTTCGTGTTTTGCTATTCCCTTTAAAGGCCAATATTCATATTTATATGTGAGGTCTCCGGTTCGGATTCCCTGCGAAATCCATCGGATGTGACGTGCGTGCGCTCTCCCGAGCCTCTCTATCCAGTCATCCATGTCTCTATCTATTCTGATAATAACAGCCCAAAACGTCCTGCCTCCAGCACAACACAGACTCCAACACAAACTTAAAAAACAAAATATAAAAAACTAACAAGTTTTATCTGCCCAAGCTCGTCAGGGGAAACGTGAATCTGATCGACTCCGGACGAAAGCGCGTATCAACATAGTAAACTCTTGTGAAATAGCAAGGTAAATTACATGAAACATGACATGAATACAAAAGAATGTTCCAGGATAACAGAAAGTCGGTGCTTTAGGATGTAACTTAGTTTTATTTACTAGATCTACTGACTAACGTCACTCATCCACTACTATCATATTGTTTATACACATTTCCAGACACGTTCACTACTGTAATGTCACTTCCTACGATCTTATTTATTATTATTATATTATTATTATATTACTTATTATTTATTTCAGAACGAAACGTTGAAACTAGTTGAAATAAATAGAATTTATTATTTGTTAGGCCGTGTGTCCACCAAAGCATTTTTAGCCAGCTGAAAACGCCACACGCTCTGCTGAAGACGCCGTACTTTGGGCGCTTTGAGCGTTTTGGCAGCGCAGCGTTTTTTCGGTTGAGTCGTTTCGTTGCTAAGGTACAGAATATCCGCAGCACAGTTTACTTGTAACTGATTTCACTGATAATTTGTTTCACAGTAAAAATCTATTTTTCATCCATTTTGTTCAGTTAGCTCTGCTGGTTGATGTCGTTGTACAGAAAAAATGTTGTGACAGTTGGTCAGTGTGGTTTAGTCCCGCCCCTTCTCCACTGTGATTGGACGGGTAGGTAAAAAGTGACAGTGACGAGCGCTGCGTTTTATCCAAAGTTGAACATTTTTCAAAACTCTCGCGACCGGTAAAAAGACGCTCAGCGCCTCTTTATGCTCATGGCGTTTACAAAACGCAGCGCTCCCATTGAAAACAATTGAAAACATACGCCAGGCGCGTGGAAAAATGCTTTCGTGGACACACGGCCTTATTCCGCCACACTGAATAACAACAACAAAAAATGTTTTGTCTCACAATTGTGACTCTTTCTCAGAATTGCATGAAATAAACTCACAAATGTGAGTTGTAAAAAATTGCAAGGGTTTTTTTACTGACATTTTTTTTCCAGAATTGTAATTTGACTTTATTAAAAATAGTTTCACTAATTAACAAATATGCTCATAAAATATTACAGGTAGGCACTCAATTAAAAAAAAATATCTATGCATGCATAATAATAATAATAATGTTAATTAATTAATTAAATTGTATAGCCTAGTTTGATGTTACTTTTACTCTACAAATGGTAGCTGTTATGTACATCTGGAGATCATTTTACTCAAAATTACATTCATTTTCATACTCAGAAATGTCCCAACGAATGTTATTATTAAATTACCATGTTAAATTACTCAATAAACTTTGATTGGCCAAGTTAAAAATACTTTTTGTTTGTTAATTTACTTAACTTTACTTAAAAAACACTATATAGTAAATTTGACTTGTTTTTTTTCCCAGTGGTGCATGATGTCACCGGTTTCACAAATTTGCGTTTTGTAGTTTTCACTAAGATGAGAACGATATCGTTTACAAAAACTTGCTCTTTGAAACCCGTTTTCAAAAGTTTGCGTGTTCAGGCAGCGCAGTCTCATCCCAATTCGTTATATAACTGACGTCTTTTGACCATACGTCAATATACGCCTTTTAGGGCCCCCTTAAACGTCGGTAGATGACGTTATGGGATCCTAACTCTACCCCAGACCTAAACCAAACCCTAAACCCAACTCGTCACCTAACTGATGTTAAAGGTAAAGCGTCAGTTGTATGACGGCCTGGGATAGTCATCTACCGACGTTTAAGGGGGCCCTAAAAAGGCGTATATGGTCAAAAGACGTCCCAAGACGTCAGTTATATGACGAATTGGGATGAGACTGTGTTAGTTCAGGCCCCCAGAACGCAGTTGTTGAGTAAATGAACGGCCAAAACACACACAAAAAATAACAATATTTTTTTTTTAGTTGAAAATGGTGTTGTGTAAATGGCCACTAGACCAGTCAACTTCCCAAAACTCTTTTGAGTTAAAAACTAAAGGCTATGATTTTGGTTGTTTCAGTCACGGTATGCTTCCTTCCTAGAAGAGTCATTTTAATAACACTTGACTTGACAATTGATTCAGTGCAGAGTAGAGTCTTTGGTCTTCCCTCTGGGGATGAAAATATATGTTTTGGAAAAGTGCTTCTTTTTAAGGCCAGGTGACATTGGCATCTGAAGCGCTGTTCATTTCACACCTGAAAACCATTTAACCATTAGTCTACAGACCCTATGCCAACATATTAAAAAAACTTCACTTTTCACTGTCATACATATCATATATTTGTCCATTTTTGCATGATACACTCTAAACAATGCAGGGTTGTTTTAACCCAAATTTGGGTCAAATATGGACTAACCCAAATTTTGGGTTGAAAAATTTATTTTTAAAATCTAAAACTTTCACTTTCAATCGTAAATGTTTTAAGAACATTTTTAACCCAACATTTGGGTTAGTCCATATTTGATCCAAATTTGGGTTGAAATAACCCAGCATTTTTTAAGTCAGTTATAGTATTGGGGGAAACGCATTACAAATAATGCAAGATATGTACTTTTTTCAAGTAATTCTAAAAGTGACCATACTTTTAAATACACAACAAAATATCTGATTTACTTTTTCAAACAAGGAATGCAAGTTTTCCCATAACAGCTCTCAGTCCTCGTGTTGAGAGAAGACGGGTGTAATTCTAGACTAAATGTGAAATTTACCCATCTCACTTGAACAAAAACATTTGCAGTATTCTTCAAAACGAATAAAACAGTGAAACGCAAACTCAGAATATTACACAAACTTGCAATAATTAAATATCTTAAAAAACACAAATAGTACTTGATGTATTTAATCTCACTTAAGCAATACTAACTGTAGATAAACATCACTTTTGTGTTTCATTTTTTAGTTTTTATTGCTGAACTTTCTTCTTCTGCAATCCATCCAATGTCAGGTTAGGTAGTTTTAGCTTCGCCCTCTACTGTCCACGTGGAAATATGCATTTCCGTCAGTCTGAGGCTTATTCATGTATTTTTGGTGCAAAAGGGCCTTTACATTTGACCAAAAAAAATTTTTGTTACTAAATACAAAAAAGCCCGGCCCAGGTGAGAAAAACGTTGACACAAAATGACCATATATTACTGGATCAACATTCCTGTTCCAAAATGTAGTCCATACCCAACCCAACCCCATAACCTTTCCCTAAAATCAGAGGGTATAAAGGTGAATAACACTGATGCCCCAGTACTTCACCCTGTTTCTAAGCCTAAACTTGACATAAAATGTAAATTTGTCCCTCAAATCTGATTGGTTGATTGGAAAGTTGATCCAGGATCCACAAAGATGTTAATCCAGGAACATTGTGGTACTCACCAAACATTACCAATTACATACTTTCAATAAAAAGCAACTAAGTAACACATTTAGTTATTGTTTTAGGGAGTGATGCAATAATGTAACGCAGAGAGAAAAGCTCTAGCAGAAGATCACAATCAAATGTGATTAAAAGTGCTTTGGTGGAAAACACTTATTACTTGATTAAACTAATTGTGCCAGGAAATCTGCCATGTCATGTTCTGTTGCCTTTCTGATGGCTTTATTCTTTGACAATTAGCTCATTACCTTATTTGCTACCACCAATGAGAGCATTTAATTTGGAATCCCTGGACAACAAAAGTGAAAATTAAACTAGTATTTAATGAGAGTGTTGTAATGATTTGGGCCACAAGGGGAACAGAAAGAACAGATGGACTGAATGATTAATGCATTTCATAATATTCATTCAACAATGGGCTTCTGTGACAGCTGATGCCTGTTAAAGTTATATCGAGACTGCAATCCTCTGAACTCTGAAAGAATGAGGAAACAGTGAAAATTCAGAAGACAGACTTTCTTCTGAAGATTGAAGAAAAATATATGAGGGTCAGTGATGTGATCATAATACAAATGCAGTTCATAAAAAATATGTTTTAGAAAACACCTTTGCTGCGATGAACAGTCTCAATTTCTGAATTAAGTAACCTTGAACAATTTTAGTGAAGGAAAAAAAAAGATTTTATGTCAACAATAATATATATAATATATTTTATTATTTTTGAAGGACAAGCAGTGAAGCAATTTTGTTGCCTGATTCAAATACTTTAATTTAGCAAGGATGCATAAACTTTTTATTCATCAATGAATCCTAAAAAAAGAAAATGATCACAGTTTCCAAAAAAATATATAGCAGCACAAATGTTTTCACCTTTAGTAGGCTAATGATGTTTCTTGAGCAAATCAAAGGATCACGTGTCACTAAAGACTATCCTGAAAATTGAGCTGTACATCACAGGAATTTTTTTATTTTATTTTAAATATTTTAGGGCTGTCAAATGATTAATCAGATTAATCGCATCCAAAATAAAAGTTTTTGTTTACATGATATATGTGGGTGCACTGTGTATAATTATTTTGTAGGTATATAAATAGACACATGCATGTATATTTAAGAAAAAAATATGATTTATATATAAAATATTTATAATTATCTATAATATAAATTATATGTAAGTCTATATGCATGGAAATATTTCTCAAATATATACAAGCATGTGTGTATTTATATATATAAAATAATTACACACAGTGCACCTACATATATCATGTAAACAAAAACTTTTATTTTGGATGCGATTAATCACGATTAATCATTTGACAGCCCTGAATATTACTGTTTTTACTATATTTTAAAGCCTTGGTAAGTATGAAATTCTTTCAAAACAACCACACACACAACAAAAACATCTTACCGACCCGAAAGTATTCTGTTTATTTACATTGTTTTGTTATATTTTAGTTTTGAATAAGGCTATGGATGAAGCCGGACTCCCAGCAGCCCACAGCTCCTCTCAGGGTCAGAATCCATCTTTTGATTAACGTCGACCTTGCAGCACCTCTTGCATGAGAACGAGCAGTTGTGACGACGGTCCCTCCCATGGTTATGAATAAAACATCACATTACAGTTGGTCAAGGCAGAGGTTGTGAGGCTGTCTGTGCAGACTGGCATCGCATTCACGCACACACACACACTCGCACTGCAGTGGTGCATCGCTTTCCTCTGATTCTCGGCTAGAGCTCTGTGCTCTGTTACCATTACACACTCTCACTGGCGTTATTGCTCTGTAGAACGGAGAAACCAGCCAATGTTCAGCACAAGTGTCCTCGGAAGGGAAAGGAGAACGGATTTTGTGGCTGGAGGAAAGCTGTCATGAGAAAAAGCACGCGAAGGAAACATATCACACACCGGCGAGGAGTGCGGACGCGAGCGGAGGAAGGTGGGACGGAAAGTAAAAGATAAACAAGGTAGGCTACATCTTCTCCTGGTGTGTGTGTGTGTGTGTGTGTGTGTGTGTGTGTGTCTGTATTCGCAGTGTGTTGCCAGAATGTAATATTAATCCAGGATAAAACCTTTCTTGCACCGATTTCCTCCGTTACGAGTGTCTGACGACTGATATTTGATACGAATCCTTGTCAGCGTTTGCAAAAAAATGACCATGCTAGTTTATGCAAATACCACAGTTTCTACAGCCGTTGTTAGTTTTATCCTGCAACAATAGGTTAACATAGATCCATTTCACACAGTTTTTCCACAAATGTGTTATGATTATGTACGATATTGGCTGTTTGAGACTTCTGGGGCCCTTAACAAACTTTGTCCGGGCGTTCTTAAAAACCCAATCACACCCAAGCTTTAATTTGTTCTTTCAGAGCAGTTTCACTGTCAATCAACAACAGTGAGTTGAAAAGTTCATAAATAAAATAAAAAAATGGCAAATACAACAGAAAAAATAACAATTTAGCCTACTACCACACTGCAAAAATTAATATGCTTTATCTAATCAATAAAGTTGTGCCAACAGATTACAAGCAATATTATTAATTCAATTTTACAAATTAGAACTGAGTAATAATTAATTCCTTAAAAGTTAACCATTTAAAATGAGTAAAGTTTACACCCAAAAATGTAACAAAAAATATCTGAATAACAGACAGACATCAAAGATTAATTAAGAACTCTTTATTTTACATTGCCAACATTGAAGACACCTGATGTTAACAAGCAGAATCACTGAAGGAGATACCGTAATTTTAAAACAATCCTAAAACAAACACTGATCACCATAATGGTGACTTAAATGTAAGTTTTTTGTTTGTTTGTTGTACGTTTTACTCATTTTAAATGGTTAACTTTTAAGGAATTAATTTGATTAATTATTACTCAGTTCTAATTTGTAAAATTTAATTAATAATATTGCTTGTAATCTGTTGCCACAATTGTTTTGATTAGATAAAGCGTATTCGTTTTTACAGTGCAGTAGCCTTCTATACAGAAGTAACCAAATGTAAAAACAAATAAAGCATTGCATTGTCTTCACTGTATGAATGAATACGCTAATTCTTATTAATGTTTCTGAATTTATTCAGTGAGGTGCAGTGAATGATTCTCTCATTTTCTTTTGTTGTTTCATTAAACGACAGACAGCAGCGGTTTATTAGGCTGCTGTCACTTAAGACCAAATGCACAGACTAATACAATGATCAGCATTTGATTACTTTTGTTTATGTTCACTGAAGACATAACTGATTGCGTTTACATTTTTTGACATATTTTTGTGCGTATTTGTTGCCCGAAGCCGAAAGTACTCTGTACTTGTCCATGTTTCTTTCCATCTCGGATCGGGTGGACAGAAAGCCGCCTCCTCTTTCGCAGCTCAGTACGCTTTTACGTACATGTAACGTTACATTAATTCGACTGATTTGGATGTTACGTATGGTGACAGCGCACCTCTTAAAAGGAAAGAAGACGTAAAGCGCCATCATGTTTTTATAATTGTTAAACTAAAACACAGCCTTAAATCATTCTTGAGAACAAGGGGGCCCCCTGGTGTTTTGGGGACCTAAACAGCTTGTATACTTGGCGAACATGGAAGGACCGGCACTCGACATGTTTTGTAATATTATACACTTGAATTTTAAACTTGGTTTGTGACAATAGTGTTAGCGCAATTGAAATGTTACTAAATCAATATTGTCTGAAAACATAATTTCTTCACAAATGCCTGAGTGTTCGTCACATGTGGTTGTTTGCATGAAAAGTGCAACATGATAAATACAGCTCAACAAGACACTCATCTTCCAGCAGAAAACACTTCAAATACGTTTTGAGACGATCTATCTCTTAATGTTTTGGTAAAGGTTGAAACAGATTTAACTTATTTATGATTATTTTAATGACTGAAATCTATTTTCTAAGTGTGTGTTATGTAGCCTATCCTAAAGTAATGAGTATTATCCATGTATATTTCAGGGGGTTTTTTTACCTCACATGCCCAGTATAGTTTTCGATAGCTAAAGATATATTTCACTACTTCCATTTTCGTTGCAACTTTAAGTGAATCTACAAGAATGAGCCGTTCCTGATGTTTTTGCATCTAAGTAGAGAGGCTTAATCAAAGGTTTGATCATATTTAGTGCACGTGTAGTACAGTTTCTAAATTCCTGTAATTACGGATAATGTTGTTTTATCAGCTGGGTCTAAGGTCCATCACACCATGAGTGTAACAGGAACTGGTGTGATGAGATAAAGTGCACATTAAAGGTCAAGACCTTGTCCTGCTCTTTTTCTAGCCCAATATTTGGATGTGCAATCTCTTTTTTAGGGTTTTATGGGTAGCAGTGTAAACGTTGTGGTATGTTCGCCACACTTATCTTATAACAAAGATTTGGTAAGGTTCATTTTAAAGTGATGATTAAGGACCAGTTTCATTCTGTCATGCCTTACCAGGTAAAACTAGTTTAATGCATCCCATTTCCCCTCAGACGATGCTGGATTGATCCACAAAGAAACTTTATTGGAATTTTACATAAATTATAAAAACTCTGTTAACTTCAATACATCAGCAGTACAAAACATAACATTTATAGATCTTTACACTATTCAAACAGCCTTCAGATGTTTAAAGGGGTCATGAACTGGCTTTTTAAATTTTATTATATTGTTGTCTGAGGTCAACTTATGACGTTCACTTGGTTTTTACATTAAAAAACATCAAATTGAATAAGTAATAGGCTATTTTGTACCCAAGTTTTGAGCCTACCTGAAAAACATTTGGGGCTCTATCTTGCACCCGGCGCAGATTACTTTATACACTGACGCATTTATCATTCCTATTTTGCACTTGCGCAAAGCGGGCTTTTTTCCTCCCACAGACGCACGTCGGTAAACTAACAAATGAACTTGCGCTTCCTGGGCGGGTTGGCGCAAAAAGGAGGCGTGTGTCGGCGCAAACAATCCCTGGTGCTATTTTGCAGTTCCAGAAAACAATTGCGCCGATGACCAGAAAAAAACTGGTCTAAAGTCAGTGGCGCGTTGCGCGTACATTCAGATGCTATTTTAAGCGTGCATGCTTGGCCATAATACAGAGCGTGAACAACGCGGATACACTGTAGATGATTCTTTCATTAACAGAGATGCATTTTACTTTTTGCAAAATTATAGAATTGCGCCACGAACAAGCGCATCTCGCTCATCATGCTTTTAAAGGGAATGTGATATGACGCTCTTATTGGTTTATTTCCGTTACGCCCAAACCAAACCTGTGAATAATGAAGCTACTCCAGACCAACCCCTTTTAGATTTGCGCCAGGCGCAAGAGGCATTTATCCCGCCGGGAAAATAGCAACAGCGCCAGATCCGCCCACAAAGTTAGTTGCGCTTTGCGCTTTGACACTTGCGTTTCAGATCGTTAAAATAGGGCCCTTGATTTTTATGGGCGTCTCGCACTGAAGACTTAGAAGTAAACGCCCACTGCTGTGAGTGGATAACAGTTTTGCATATTATAATGAGCTTCGACTACACCCGTCGATGCACTTGGGGGAAATTGTTTTGAAAACGTCCAATGTTGTAAAATGGCGACCGGAATGATTCGCCCCATGTTCGAACCCAGAGTCCGTGTGTTGCACAATTCCTGTCAGATCCAATATAGACGGCACAGCACCGTTCTTAACTCTTAATCGGTCTGCAAATCCAGTCTTGTTTACAAAACAATCCTCTGAAAGTAAGCGAACAGACGGACGATGTTTTACCCTCATCAGCTGGAACGTCATTAAAAATAAAGTTTATCCATGCAGTCCTATTGGGATCCAGAGGAAGCTTATGCAGCGACTGTCTTCTTCCTTAACCAGGCACTGCACAATATTCTTTATTGCTCGGTAGATCGATCCAGTTTGTCATCACGATGTAGGCATCTATGTTATTTAGCTATCTGTGTAATGCACGAATTGGTGGCCGGGGCTAACGGCCGTGTTGAAGTAGGCGTTGATCTTCTTCTGCGGAGGTGGTGTTTTATCCTCTTTGACATCATAGTTCCCACTTTGAAAAACGAGTCGTTTGCTGAGCCTGGTGTCAATAAAAGCTTTTATTGGACTAACAAGGACGCCTGGATGCCAGCTTGAACTCCGCCCACAACATTTTTTGGTTCAGGAAAGTTGAGTCTGGACTCGAATCCATTGAGATAATTATGATCAGGCAAAAGATTCTCGGGCCAATCAAATTGCCAGGGCGGGCTTTATACGATGATGGACAGATGATCTGCAAGGAGGTAATCATCACGTTATCAAAGAGCGCTTAACTGGGTTCCTTCAGAGATGACTGCAGCTGGAGAATTGAGATGTATAGATTCCACTGTCGCGTCTGTTTTAAAAATTAATCGACAGCGCATTAATTTTAATAGACGGACGGAAAACTGCAATTAAGGCATTTGTCGATCGGGAAGATATTCGGCGAAAGTGTAACTTATCAGCTGGCTCTGACGGTCGCTAAGTTAAGAACATGGGACGTAATGAAAAGCCTGTGGTCGCTGTGGTTTCTCCTTTGGTCGCACTCATGAAGGACCAAGTGAAAGAAGCAACACTCGTTATTTTACTTCTAAAATAAGTAAGTTCTGTTGACAACTATCCTATGCAAAGTATTTGACTTACTGCGTTGCTCTGATTGGTTTTAGGTCTGTCCGACTATCCAATTGAGTGCAGAGGTGTTTTTTTTCCTGGTTCGGTTAAGACACGCCTCATAACCAAAGCCCTACGGAGTAATCTCAGACTCATATTCTGACCAGAATACGAGTATGATGAAGTCAGGCTAGTGTTTTATATCATATTTAATACATCAGACTTTTATAAGTATGATTTTTATAACTGTACTGCTTGCATAAAATGCGTATACATTTCAGTTATGACTATCTATAAATTATGTCTTAAAGGAATAAAAAATGAAAATTCTGTCATCATTTTGCTACTCGACCTCAAGTTGTTGCAAACCTGTGTGAGTTTCTTTCTGCTGATGAACACAAAGGAAGATATTTTGAAGAACAGATGCAACTTTGGCACCATTGACTTCCATAGTATTTTTTTCCTACTATGGAAGTCAATGGTTCGATTCTTCAAAATATCTTCCTTTGTGTTCAGCCGAAGAGAAGGAAACTCAGACAGGTTTGCAACAATTTGAGGACGAGGAAATTATGACAGAGTTTTCATTTTTGGGTGAAGTATTCCTTAAAGCAGCACTCTGAATAGGTCTGCCATTAACGTGACCGTGTCTCTATCACTTTTACTGGCACTCTGTAACATTGGGGAGCGGGTAGGAACCCGAGCACAAAAACAATACAAAATCTGACTGCTTTACGGCATACGTCACTTCCCCCACTTCCTCGAATTCAGATTTTTTCCTTTTTTTTTTTTACCTCTGTATGTTGTCATGGCTGAAGCAGCAAGAAAAAACAAATGGGAAGTGCGACAGAAACAGAGTAGACCAATGTAGACTGCATTGCTTTCTTTTGGGGCGCTTAACACACTCAAGCAACCTGTAGAGCCGGGGGGCAGCTCGCGCCAGCTCGGAGACGTGAAAGTATACTGATTACTGAGTTTGGTACGGGCTATATTCTACATAATACAAAAGTACATAATACATGATTAAGGCCGGTTCACATATTGCGTCTTTTCCGTGCTCAAGTTCGTTATTTCAAATGTAGGCGCGCGGTATGCGCGTTCAATATGGAAGCAATGCGGTCGCGAATGCGACGCGCTCGTTTTTTCCAAGCGCGTCCACACCGCGTCGAGATGAAAACATCTCAACTTTTCAGAATGCCGCAAGCGCACCTTAAGCGCACAATAGGTCACATGACAAGATCCGACGGCGCGCAACCGCCCTAGCGCTTGGAAAAAGGAGAATGCGGCACGCCCAGCGTTTCTTACACGTTTTCCGCGCTATATGTGAATCCTGCCTTAGACGGACAAAATAATCGGTCCGGTTAACTATTCCTATGTCTGCAGGCTGATAGTCATGTTTGTTACTTATTTTTCTGGTGAAAGTGTCTTGCCTCAGGCTATAATGCTAATCACTTTTTCAAATTTGCAGATTCATCTATGGTAGCTTGATATTATAATATTGACGACATGGCAATTATCTACCAACAAACATTGAACTGAATTAGCATCCATTATGTAAAACAGTAGCCAATAGGCTAAAGTTACTATGAAGACGCTGGCTTGTAAACGTAAGCTACGCAAACATTACAAAAATACGCGTATATTCTCTAGTGTAACCATGGCAGATTTTACGCCAGTAGTAAAAAACAATACTGTTTCCCAACTGTAGGGGGACCCAGAGAGCAAAATTTCAAAAATAACACAATGCTGCTTTAAGATGATATGTAAATGCTAGTTTTATGATCAAACACTGTTGCTTTAAAAGGGCAGTGATGATTGAGAGATGTACAAATAAGCGTACCTTAGAAGCCTGATACATATATAAAATTAGATTTTTCTAAATTAAAAATTGTGGAGATAATCAAATAAACATCAGTCCAGTTGTTTGTTTTATTGCTAACAATATAGTAATTGCTTTTACTTTATAAAAACTAAGTAAAGATTTCATAGAAAAGACACATGTACTGTGACCTGAAGGTGGACGTTTTAACAATCACATGCTAAATCAGATGACAGAAGGAATGTAGTAGATGTGCAACAGGTTTTCCTGCAACACTGAAGAAGCAGTGTGTGTGTGTGTGTGTGTGTGTGTGTGTGCATCTCCAGGCCAGTCCGGCAGCCTTCAGTTATGTTTCGTAAGATCTGATAGGCGGAAAGGTTTTGTTATCGTATTGTTACTCGCTGAATAGAAAGCAAATTGTGATTCGCACCCCTAGCGACCACGGAAACCTGTCCGCCGCCCTCACACACACCACACACACACGCACACATCTTTCTTACCTTCTTTATTATGGTCTATCTGTCCGGTTCTGCTTGCTCTCACTCCCCGTAGATTCTGGCTCATTTGCTGTTATGCGGACAGAAAAGGCTCTAATGTGCTGGAAGTAGAGCTGGGCTTCTGTCCCGTGGGCTTCTGCTGAGTCATTGTCTCTGGATGATGAGAAAAATTGAACTCTGTCAACAGCCAATCAGAAAGCCCGAAGGATGGCATTCTCAGGTCGGAAAAGTATAAATGGCCTCGGGATATGAGAAACCTGATTTCACAGCAGGCTTGAGATTGTTCACAAGAGAGTGGTAATGTTCAATTTGTTAGAAAGAGAGAGAATTTAGTATACCTTTACACCATTCACTTGCATCTGTTTCTGAACACGCTTTTAGCATCACTCACTGGACATTTCTTTAATGGTTTGACCAATTTTAAAAAATCACTTGAAATCCTATTCCTAACCCACTTACTGCCACTGAGTTAGAAGCACTGCAGGGCTTGACATTAACTTTTTGAGGCACTTGTCCTTCAGACAAGTAAATTTATGTTTCACTTGTCCATGCACAAAAGTCACTTGTCCGGGTAAAGATTTATAATTTTATCTAGGGCTGCACGTTTTGGGGAAAATGTCATATTGCGATTGAGGTCAATATTGCGGTTGTGATAAAATAAACTAATGGTTTCATGAGTCAACTTGTTTGGTTCTAACCCAAATGCACACACATATTAGTCATAATTCTGAAATTAGCAATAACAACTAAATGATTGATAACACTTATAATGATCAATAAGCCATTGATGTCTGGATAAAAATTAACTGTCTAACAGGTAGGACATACAGAAATTGAATAAAGTTATCAAACAGTCTGCGCTGCATAAATGATAAATTATATATAGACTACTACTTATTAAAGCTACACAAGTTCTTTAGTCAAGAGCAGTGAGTAATTTTCTCTGTTCCCTTTGTTCTTTCATTAACTTTACTGACAGAACGCTTTACTGGTAGCTGGCCCTTTAAGAGCAGCCGCTGTGGACAGAGACGCGGATCTCACACGCTCCTCATTCTCTCACGAGTCACAACTCTTTATGTCCATCATAAGACTGCTCTTATGTTATGAAGATACTCGACAAATGACATTTTGGCTTAATTGTGTGTTGTTGATGTTCGTTCAGCGCGAAAGAGAACTTCTGGTGCGCAGTCTGTACATGCGCATTATACTGGCACGCGTCTTTCTGTGAGTCACATTTCAGGACATTCACAGGCAGCGCGCAAAAATGTGTTTGTTGCAAATCGGAAAAATTAAATCTGTAAAATAGACGTAACGAGTGGCACATAACGTGAAGTAAGATAGCATTTTATTTTGTTTGAAATTTAACTTGTCCGGTTCGAACAACTAATTTCTCTTTTACTTGTCCTACAAAAAATCCACTTGTCCCGGACAAGCGGACAAGCCTTAATGTCAAGTCCCTGCACTGAAATGAAAATGAAGGAATTTAATCATCTGTGGAATGGGCAGGGCTCAAAAAAGTCCAGCCAATCATTTCCAAGACCACCTAGAATCATTGGACAGTAAGTGTGTCAATCAAACGCTCGTACCATACCCCCATCCCCCTCGCGCGTGTCCCCTTTCCAATGGGTGGAGTCAGGGCCAGCGTTGGAGAGTTGTGTATTTTCAAAATCCGCGGCCGTTTTGCAAATCCCATAGCCTACTTTTAAGTGTTGCTTACTTGAGTTGACTCTAGTTAGTAATGACGTGTCCTACTGCAGGCAATTGATCCCGTTCATTGAGAGTGGGTTTCAAAGTCCTAATTTTACTTGTTAACAGTGCATCTGAGTTTACTGATTGTTTTTTAGGCATATGGTGTTTAAAGTCCCCCTGTGGCGAAAATCAAGCATTTAATGTTGTTTATATGTCTGTGTGAAGTTTTTTTTAAATGCTTTAAGACAAATCATATGCAGATTCATAAGTCAACAGCAGTATTTTCTCCTTAAAGGGTTAGTTCACCCTGAACTGACTAGAGGTGCATAGAGAAGGAAGTGAATAGTTGAAATAAAGTTGTTACTTTTGTTTGTTTTTGCGCAGAAAAAGTGTTCTCGTCGTTTGATAAAGTTAAGATTGAGGCACTGTAGTCACTCAGACTATTTTAACAATGTTTTTAATAACTTTTTGAGGCCGGCAAGTTTCAATTCCTCAAGAAGCCTATGGACTAGTATGCAGGAGTGATCCAGCTCTCAGATTACATAAAAAATATCTTAATTTGTGTTCTGAAGATGAACGAAGGTCTTACGGGGTTCGAACAACATGAGGGTGAGTTCACTTAAAAAAAAAAATTTTTTTGCTGGTAATTTACTCACCCCATGTCATCCAAGATATCCATGTCTTTCTTTCTTCAGTCAAAAAGAAATTAAGGTTTTTGATGAAAACATTCCAGGATTTTCTCCATATAATGGACTTCAATAAGAATCAAACGGTTCAAGGTCCAAAAGACAGTTTCAGTGCAAACTGCAAAACGGGCTTTAAACGACTCCAGGCGATGAATAAGGGTCTTATCTTCGAGTCATGACTCAAAAAAGATTATTTTTCAAAGATTCGAACAGGAAAGTCACAAGCGCGCATCACAGAACAGAGCAAGGCGACCATTTGTGCTTATAAAACGCAAACTTTTTTATTTATTTTTTTAAATGACCAATGGTTTGGCTATAAGACCCTTAATCATCGTCTGGTGTCGTTTAAAGGGGACATATCATGCAAAATCCACTTTTTAGGCCCTCAATGCATTTTGTTGTATATTTGGAGTGTTTATAAGTACAGAAAAGTTGAAATTATTCTCTTCAGGTGTTTCGTTTCGTTTTGGTCATATTTTTCAACCTGTTCAGATTTTTCTGTTCTCTATGATGTTTTTTGAACAATTACGTCACAGTATTTGCAGCGGAAATGACCAATAAGGACATCGACTACCGGTCCAACACTTCGAGCAATCCGACATTCTTTTTCTCGCTCTGATTTTGTAGTCCAAGCTCAATGATGCAGAAGTTACGAGAGGGCAAGTCAAAATGTTCAGTTGTTTAATGTAGTGACCTGAAGCACTTCAAGGATTCCCACTTCAACAACCTCCGCCAGTATAAAGAAGGGTTTGCTGATCGACTTCGTCTAAATGAGGGGTCAATTCCTTCTATCTTTTGAGACGACGAACAGAGCATTTCGATAAGCTGTAAATATCGTTAATAAAAATAAACCGACAGTGAACTCAGCGGACCTGGAGAGCGCGAGTTGCTCACAGAAGCACATCAGAAAAGGGGTAGAAAAGGGGCCTGTGGAGCTATAATAATGAGGTATTCAGACCCAAGCATTGCAGTTATGCATTATATAGACCACAAATGTATGATTTATATGAAAAAATATATGATTTAAAAGCATGATATGTACCCTTTAAAGCCATTTGAAGCTGCAAGGAAACCCAGTGTTTCACATGTTGACTACATACACTTATTAACTATAATGCATAGCATGGGTTGTTTTAATTATAGACTGCCCCCAACATGGGAAACACTGGGATTAAAGAAAATCCTGAGTTTCCCACTCGTAATTATGACTTTGTGGTAATGTTCATGTGCATTCAACTTGTAAGTACGATCTTGCCGATATGAGCTTGAACGCACCATTATTGGACCCAGAACATAGGCAGAATCCATAATGAAAGTGCACCTGGCACTGTAATGGCTTTAGTAACAGTGTTTCGACGAAGGTCAGAATAGAGGAGGAGAATCAATTTGATCCAAAGGCATAAAAAAGTAATAATGACAGACATTTCCATTCGGACAGGATTAGATTTCTCAGAGGACCCTCGAGTTATTTGACAAAACAATAGGTCATTTTCTCCATAATTTTTGCAGAGCTTGTGTGAGAAAACACAGATGGGTTTGATTGAGGCTGGATTTAAATTAAAAAAGTACATCTGTGAAACACAAATGCACCTGACCTCCTCTGGGAAAACTATTCTCTGTCTGAATGGCTGGTGCTCTTTTTTCCCAGAATATTCAGTTTTATGCTTTTGTGTGTTTCTGTGAGGATGTCTTCAGTAAGTACTGAGCAAATCCCTGCAGTGCTTAACCTCTACCTTCACTGCTTCTTAACCAATTAGCCAGCTGCCATTGTTGTCCCAGATAACAAACAAGGGTTAATATGTCTGTGTGTGTGTGTGTGTGTGTGTTTGTGATGGACTAGCTCAATTTATTTATCTTTTTGTAAAATGTACAATATAAAAATATGCTGGGTTATTTCAACCCAAATTTGGGTCAAATATGGACAAACCCAAATGTTGGGTTAAAAAATGAAATTAAAAGATTTACAGCTAAAAGTGAAAGTTGAAGTTGGGTTAAATTTTTTATTATATTTTTAACCCAACATTTGGGTTTGTCCATATTTGATCCAAATTAGGGTTAAAACAACCCAGCAGTGTTAAGAGTGTATGTTGTCATTTTTGACACACGTAATGGTTTTGAATGTTTAAGTGGACGTTTACCACTTTAAATGCCTTCCCATGAAAATCAGGAATATCTTCTGATGCACACCAAAAACTAAAGGTTACAAAAGGGATCTTTCACATCTCTGCCATAGAAGAGCCATTTTTGGTTCCCCAAAGAACCTTTCAGTGAACAGTTCTTAAAGGAGTAGTTCACTTTTAAAAAAAACTTTTGCTGATCATTTACTCAATAAACAAATGGACTTGGAAAAAAGATTTTTGATGAACGAGTTCGAAACAGGAGAGTCCCGACACGCATCACAGAACAGAGCAAGGCGACCATTTGTGCTTATAAAACTTAAACTTTGTTATTTATTTTTTGAAATGAGTGATCGTTTTGCTCAGATACGACCCTTATTCATCGTCTGGAATCGTTTAAAGCCCTTTGAACAGTTTGTACTGAAACTGTCTTTTGGACCTTGAACCATTTGGTTCCCATTGAAGTCCATTATATGGAGAAAAATCCTGGAATGTTTTCATCAAAAACCTTAACTTCTTTCGACTGAAAAAAAAAAAGAAGTGGACATCTTGGATGACATGGGGGTGAGTAAATTATCAGCAAAAGTTTTTTTTTAAAAGTGAACTACTCCTTTAAAGTCCCCGTCAATCATTTTATCACTTAAAGCTCATCTTTGTTCACAAAAATGACATATTTAAATGTTTTTCCCTTGACAAAAATGTCTTCATGCCTCAAAATAACTTGACTGTAACTCGACACCCTTGCCTCATTTATTATTCGCTTATCTATGAATATGCAAATGAGCCCCGCCTCCACTTACTCACTCAGCTCAAAAATCCACTGGTTGACCATCACATGTTGATCTGATCAGAAACACCAGCGATTTTCAAACCGTGTTTTTGAGACTTCTTTGTTTCACTGCAGTTTTAAAGCGGTGGTTGATTGCAATTTCACCTTTTTGATTTTAAATAGTGTGTAATGTTGCTGTTGGTGCATGAACAATATCTGCAAAGTTGCAGCACTGAAAGTTGAGTGTAAGCAGAGATATCGTCTTTTAAAAATCAGGAAGTTTAATGCCTAAAAACGACTCGAATGGGACTACAAAGAGATACTGCCCGGGTTTTATTTTTACAGTTTAGCCAATTAACACACCGTCCCAACTAACCAATCTGAGCCCATTGCCTGTTTCTGAGGGAGTGGTTTCATAGTCAACAGAGGAGAAAGTGGCTTACAATAAAGGTAAAATGACACGAATACATGTTATATTGCACCCCATTAGGGATGTCACGGTACCAAAATTCCAGTAGTTCGGTACCGAATACCATTAAAATGTCACGGTTCTCGGTTTCAATTTCGGTACCACAACAAAATTAGTTTTTTTTTTAAATGTTATTTAACTACTTGAAAAAAATATATTAAATTAAATTCAATCACTTTATTATTTATGATGGTACATTTATGAAAGCTTTGAAGGCTATAGCATGTTGTTTAAACGAAAATATTGATGATACTGAGAAATATTGTTTATAATAAAAATCAAGTGAAAAATACAGCATTCAGTGGATTTAGGCTACAGTAGTATTTTTAATAAATGGAGACGTAGTTAAATATATTGTACAGTAGCCTAATATAATTATTTCTGTCCATTTCTTTAAGTTAAACCAAACTTTTATTTTGACGGGTTGCCGTAGAGACCTTTGACTTTCTGTGTGTGTATGATATATGATATGATACGACCCTATGGATATGATGATAGTTTTTCTCAAATGAAACGGTAAAATGCTTATGAAGTGACTCTCGGAGATGGAATCATGAATCATGTCATCATATCGTGAGGCAGCAGAGACTGAAAACAGCGCGAGCGTCACTCTTGCTTCAGTGTTTGTGTGTGTGTGTGAGAGAGAGAGGTAACGTTAAATGAAACCGTGCGTAATTCACATAGAGACAAGCAGAACATGCAGGGTTCATATTTAAACGGTAAAATGCTCATGAAGTAACTCTCGGAGATGAATGGATCATGAATCATGTCATCATATTGTGAGGCAGCAGAGACTGAAAACAGCGCGAGCGTCACTCGTGTCTTCTGTGCGTGTGTGTGTGTGAGGTAGCGTTACACGTTAAATGAAAGCGCGTGTCAGCGCCGTTCATTCACAGAGACAAGCGCAACATGCAGGGTTCATATTTAAATAGTCGTTTTGCTGTTTAGTATACACAGAAACCACATCAGCAGCGCCGCTGCTTTCATGAAGAGGACGCAACTTCACGCCCTTCGTGCATGCATGCGCATTCCAGATCCAGGTTTGACCGGGTATTCGGTACCACCGGCACTTGGTACCGTGACGTTTAAATTTTTTTAGTACCGACTTGGTACCGAAGTACCGAATATTTTGACAACACTACACCCCATAAACACAATCATGCAAAGAAAAAAAGCAGTAAACCACCCCTTTAAAGAGAAAATACTCAGCAATGCTGTCGACTTATGAATTTACACATGGTTTGTCTTAAAGCATATTAAAAACACACATAATAAACAACATTAAAAGCTTGATTTTCACCACAGTGGGACTTTAAAAGCACCAGGGTGTGAAGAACCACACCTTTTTCGACTATAAAAACCTTTTTCTGCAATGAAAAGATTCCATGTTGACGGTTCTTCCAAAAATGTCAATAAAGAACCTCTCTTAAAGGGATACTTCACTAGCCTGGGAAAACTCATACAACTTCCGGCAAATTTCAGATTTGCTCTGAAAGTTAATTCTGGCAAAAGAGCTCATTCAAGCCCATTTCCAGTCCGCAGAAATCGCTTTGCATGCAAAAAAATTGAGTGCATGCACTGAGACTTTTGTGACGTCATTGTTTACGTTCTATCGCGTTGCATCATGGGAATCGTGTGGCAAGAAACACCGCTAGATACCTGTAATTTGATTGTTATGCACGTTTGGAGGAGGATTTAGAGAAGAGGATGGTTCACTATTGCTCTGCGGTCGATTGTATGGCTTGTTGGGGGCTTGATAAAAAGTTTTTCATTTCATTATAAATAAATAAGAACATTGATCAATGAAGACTTACCCGGCTTTGCAGTGAGCAGTGATTATTTCTCCGTTCTGCGATCACCCACGGGAGATACGAAATTGCGAATCACGCTGTGACTTTGCTTGGCCAGGTCCTCTGCTTTAACAGTGTGATCTCATGAAATGGCACATATATAACACGCCAATTCGTATTTCCAACACGCATAATCGCTTTTCACCGTGTAATGAACGCCATTGACTTAACGTTACATTACTGTATATATATAAATATAAGACCCACCCCAACCCCGTCCCTAACCTACCCGTCACTGTGGTTAATAGCATTTATGAGTCTTCCCCTACCATCCTAGGAAAAAATATCGCTCCCCCTGATGTAGATCTACATTTTGCTTCGCTTCATTTAACGGCACACGCATAGCTCAAAATGCATAAAGATAACACGCCACTTGATTTGAAAGTGGTGTGTATGTTTAAGCAAAAATCATGATGTCATGTTGCATTATCACTGCTTTCTGTTTGGCAGAAAAGATCGGCCCAACTTTTCGAAACAAAATAATCATAGCCCTCCCAGGCTTTTGAAAGCCTTTAATTTTTAATGAGTGAAGGGTCCTAAATAAGAATAAATGTCTCCCCAGTAGATTATAGTGGCCAAGACACCGGGCGAGTTGAGACCGACGTCTTTTGACATCCCAAATCACATATTGGCTTTGATTGAATAACTTCAGTTTTGTCACCAATACAAATTTTGAGCTTCTCTCCAAACCTCCTCGGGTCGTCAGATATTAAAGTGCTCATATATTGTGGATTTTGCCTGCTAACTCTCTTGAAAGTGCTTGTCGCGTCTTTACAGCCGGTCATTCTATTTGTTTTCTGGCCACCCAACGACTCGCGCATGCGAACAATGATGTCAACAAAGATCCTCTTCGCATGAGATTAGTATTACCTGAGGACCATGTGTGAATTTGAAATTACCCACCCACACCATGTGACGCATTTGCACGGGATATGCAGAAGCCTGTGAATTTACTGACTTATCTCCCGGATATGATGTCATTAGGCTATAGCTTTGAAATGTCTTATCGTTATTATGTCTAGCTGTATATAATAAACAGAAGAATTGTCCTTAACGTATGCTGCTAAACATGTCATGATCATCTCCATCTAATCGTTCTTTTTGTTTTTTGCTCTTCTAATGGTTTTCAGCTTTCTCTTTCTGCAAATTGAATAATTGTTCTAGCAATATATGACCCCGCACCCAAAATACTATCAAAACACTCCAACTCAGCCTCTAGCAAAAGATGGATAAAAAGGCGCAGATGAAAAAAAATCCTTGAAAAAAATGATATACGATCCGGCCAAATCACAGAGATGCCGAATTCACACAGGACTAATATTATCACAGGACCTCTGTCTGCGAAATATCAGTAGGTCATTTGCGGGGAATTTTTACTTTACAAATTACAGACATGGCCGAATTCGCACGGGATTAAGATCACAGACTAACTCCGCATTTATTACAAATTACTACAGGTCACCAGATAATACTTAATCCCTGTGCGAATGGGGCTTTAGTTAAGGGAGTAACATAGTTTTATATGAAAAAACGGTGGAGTATCCCTTTAAGAGTTTATGATAATGAGATGTAAGTGGATATAAATGTCAGGTTGTTGCCGTTGTAAAGAACACACCCCTCTTTCACCTGAGTGCCTTTGGAGGTCTAAAAATACACACACCTGCTCTTAATAAAAAAACACTTATGCACACAGTTCTGTATTACGAATAATAAATCCTGTAATATTGTCCACTGGAGATTGTTCTGTAATAGCAAATCCACGTATTTGAATTCCCTGTGCGTGTTGAATTCATTTCATGGTCAGGTTGGTTGTTTGACTCTTTGATATTTCTATGATGAGTCTTAAGCCTTTTCTCATGCATTGCATTAGTCAGATTTGTGTTCTAACCAGTGTGATATTTCCCTTGATGTAAGGTATGATGGAGTCCTCAAAATTCACTTTACTGTCAGATTTTATTATTGGCCTCTTATTAATTCAGGCAAGCTTTGCTGATCATTCAAACTGTTTACTTTTGCTTTTTCATCACTGTATTATTATAATCATTTTTCATCACTTTCCTGATCACACCAAGGAAAGGCCATTTTTTTCAGCATTGATAAATAACTATTTATGTATTTGCTCTGAAATGCCTCAAAATTAGGGCTGTGCAAAAAGTTAATTGCGATTAATTCGCATCCAAAATAAAAGTCTGTGCTTACATAATATATTTGTGTGTGCTGTATATAATTATTTTGTATATACATACTGGTTAAAAGTTCAGCGTCGGTAAGATTTTTTATGTTTTTAAAAGAAGTCTCTTCTGCTCTCCACGGTTGGAATTTTTTTATAAAAAACACAGTAATATTGTGAAATATTATGACAATTTAAAATGACTTTTCTATGTTAATATATATTAAAATGTAATTTATTCCTCTGAAAAAAAGCTGAATTTTCAGCATCATTACTCCAGTCTTCAGTGTCACATGATCCTTCACAAATCACTCTAATATGATGATTTTATGCTCCAAAAACATGTATGATTATTATCCATGTTGAAAACAGTTTTTACATTTTTATTTCAGGATTCTTTGATGAATAGAAAGTTCAAAGAACAGCATTTATTTAATTAGAATCTTTTCTAACATTATAAATGTCTTTACTGTAACTTTTGATCAATGTAACTCATCCTTGATGAATAGAAGTATTGATTTCTTATTTATTTCCCCCAAAAATAAAATACAAATTCTTTCTAAAGGGTAGTGTTTAATGTAACAAAAGCTTTCCATTTCAGATAAAAGCTGTTCTTTTGAACTTTCTATTCATCAAAGAATCCTGAAATAAAAATGTAAAAAACTGTTTTCAACATGGATAATAATCATACATGTTTTTGGAGCATAAAATCATCATATTAGAGTGATTTGTGAAGGATCATGTGACACTGAAGACTGGAGTAATGATGCTGAAAATTCTGCTTTTTTCAGAGGAATAAATTACATTTTAATATATATTAACATAAAAAAGTAATTTTAAATTGTCATAATATTTCACAATATTACTGTGTTTTTTGTGTATTTGTTTTATCAAAAAATTGCAGCCTTGGTGAGCAGAAGAGACTTCTTTTAAAAACATAAAAAATCTTACTGACCCTAAACTTTTGACCGGTAGTGTATAAATACCTATGCATGCATGTATATATTTAAGAATTATTTGTGCTTAATTCTATATATATATATATATATATATATATATATATATATATATATATATATATATATATATATATATATATATATATATATATATATATATACATACATATATATACATACATAATCTATATTATATAAATATTTTATATAAATAACACATTTTCTTAAATATATACATGCATGTGTGTGTATTTATATATACAAAATAATTATATACAGCACACACAAATATGTTATGTAAACACAGACTTTAATTTTGGATGCGATTAATCGCAATTAATTTTTGCACAGCCCTACTCAAAATGTTTTTAATTCATTAAAAATAAACAGTTGTTAATGCCAAGTGGATTAGAAATGCTGTTTTAAAGGTCTATTGAACATTTTCAAGGGATGTTTCACATTGATTTATACTGACACAAGGAAGAATGATTTTTCATTATTGTCTGTAAAATACATCGTCCATGAATGGCAATTGATTGCAGCAGTGCCTGCCTTGGTTCCTTTTTACATTTATCTCGTCCATAGGGATTTAAAAAAAGTCTTTGTTAAAGCATTTTAAGTTGTAAGCTTAAGCTAACCGTCTGTGAGGAGAATCGTAACTTTACAAACTTTGGTTTGAGCAAAAAAATAGTTAAAATTCAGAAACTGGTATATTTAAAGGGATAGTTCACTTTGAAATGAATTTTTGGTGTGTTTTATCTTACCTCAAGGGCATCCAAGATGTAGGTGTTTTTGTTTCCGCAATATTTTCAATTTTGATATTTTTAGGTCAAACCGTTCTTGTCTGTCAGTCATATAATGGAGGTCTATGGTCACCACCTCAAAGAGCATGCACAGAGAAGTCCAAATTAAACATGATTTAATGACTCATAAATGTAAGTACACATTGATGGCTTAAGACATGAAACGAACTGTTTGTGTGAGACAACGAACAGTATTTATATCGTTTTTTACAATATGAATCGTTAAGTTTTACCCTGATTAATCCATTTTTCTAGATAAACCTTGATGCATGAAAAACCTCTGTTTGAGGCCAGTGAAGGAATGGAAATAAATGATGAATGCCTAGCATTTTGATATTATTTGTACAAGTGTGATTTCCATCTTTGTCCTTGATTGCTCTGGTTTCTGTTTCTTCGTGGCGCAACGTGACGTTGTCATCAGAAGTGTTTATGAAGATGATGAAGAATACGCTGGGGTCTTTACATGAGTCTCTCCTCCACATGCGAACAGCCAGGCCTCCCTCAGGTAGCACGACTGATTCATTCATATTTGATGTGTGAATATAGTCATTATCATCACTGGCTGACTGTCAGTTGCCACATTTGCTATTCTAGTTATATGACACCTATTTAAATGTGCTCATCATCTTTTGATGGTGAAATTACAGTGCTTGTCCATGTGATGGTGCAATTACATGTATCGACTTGTACACACTGCATAAACAAAATCAGAGTGGATATTATGTAAAAGAGATGTTTTTGAGTGTGTGCATCATTTCTGAATGTAGTTAAACGCTGCTGTGTGTTGGAGTGCAGAGGTTAGAGTTCAAACACATCTCCTGATGGACATGATCAGCTTCAGATCACTTCATGAGTCACCCAACTTTTAAGGAACAAAGGCTTTAATGTAGCTTTGCACAAAACAGAGTCTCTGATTAAAAGACTCAGAGTTGATGTGGTCTAGTTTCAGTCAGGGATTGTTCTGAAAACCTATTTTACTTCTATAATATGATGCATTTACTGCATTTTTTTCATGTAAATTCATGTTGCATTTGATGTCTGCACTGCTTTGAGTTAAAGGGCTGTTGATAATCTGCTGCTACTATACAGTATCAACACCAGTTATTAAAACAAGCTGCTCAGTCAAGCCGTCCTTTCGGCGGCCCTGTGCTTTTGTGCCGATGTCATATTTTAGTTTGTTTTTGTATTTTATTTAAATATTTTGTGCAAGTACATGGATTTGATACGATTATTAAAATAAAATGGGGATTTTTGATGTTTTGATAAAATTAGGGCTGTGCAAAAGTTAATTGCGATTAATCGCATCCAAAATAAAAGCCAGTACTTGCATAATATATTCGTGTGTGCTGTATATAATTATTTTGTATATATAAATACCTATGCATGCATGTATATATTTAAGAATTATTTGCGCTAAATTCTGTGTGTGTGTATATATATATATATATATATATATAAATACATAAGCTATATTATATAAATATTTTATACATGTATAACACATTTTCTTAAATATATATATGCATGTGTGTGTATTTATATGTACAAAATAATTATATATCAGCACACACACATATATTATGTAAACACAGGCTTTTATTTTGGATGCTGAATAATCGCAATTAACTTCCGCACAGCCTTAGATAAAATGTGAAACTTAAAAAAATTGGAATTAGTGTTGTTGTTAAATGAAACCATTAAAAAGCATTTCTGTTAATTGAATTTAAGCTGAAATACAATACAATTTTAGATTTTATTGAACTCGAAAGAAAATTAAAAATCATTTAAAAATAAATATGTTAAGCTAGAGGTACTAATAACTTAAAAACTTGAAATATAAAAATTGCAGATAAATAAAAAATAATAGAAATAAAAATAATAATAAAAAATATAAAGCTAATTGAAAATATAACTAAAAACTAATGGTATATGATTAATACTAAAATAACACTCATCTGGAATCACACCGATGAATTTATCCTGAATTATTATTATTATTTATTTAAATGGGATTATAGGATAAATAACGTATTTAACAAAAGGTCCACATTAATTAATATTATGTTTACCATCATTAAAGTAGTACATTTGTAATAAAATGTATTCCTCTTTAGTAACATTAAATAAAAATACAGCTGTTCATTGTTCGTTCCATATCAGTCTCAGGCCTATTATAAATACAACTTTACATTTCAGTAATGCATTTTTTTCATTGTTAGTTCATGTTAATTAAGTATTGTTAACCAATGTTAATGGAACCTTATCTGTAAAGTTCGCTCCTTCTTTCGCTCTTCTTTTGCCTTCTTTCTCCGCTCTTTGCTCGCTTCTTTCTTCGCTCTTTCCGTCTCGTCTCTTTCGTCTCTTTCTTTCGTTCTTTCTTTCGTCTCTTCGTTTCGTCTCTTTTTGCTCCGTTCTTCCGCGTTCTTTCGTTCGTCTCTTCGTTCTTCCTTCGTTCTAATTAAACACATAGTATGCATAAACTCATCAGCACAGTTTGAGTTAAATTTAAGTTTGTCGAAATGAAAAGAAACAGGGTTCAATTTAACTCAAAGCAAGGAAACAATTCAGAATACTGAAATCATGTCAGTTTTGGAACTGAAAATAAAAGAAAAGTTCGAAATACTTCATTTGATTAAACTTCTAATTTAGTTAATTTGAGTTTGCTCTACTCAAACCAATTAATTATTTTGAGCGTTAGGGTTTACAGTGCACAGATCTTGTGCTTATGAATATACAAACACATCTAGGGATCTTTTACATATTTCTTTCGGGTCAGAAGTCTCTGTTGTGATTATATTCCGGCACTCTTTTGTCAGTGAAACCCTGAGTCGGAACGCAAGCTATCCCTGTGAGACTTGCCTGAGATAGATTGAAAATTCACTGAATATTCAGAGGGATTGGAATATGAAGATACAGAATCTAGCAGAGCCTGTTGTTTTGCTTCTCTTCCTGAAAAATGGTCTTTATTTCCCTGGAGTGTAAAAGAAGTGAATAAAGGAAGTGACAGTACAGGACGTGTGATATTGCATCAGTTGAGAGAGAGATTTGAGGCGGAGAGAGAGAGGTCATGTTGAGGTAATTGTGTTTTTTTTTTATGAAGCTGCTTATCTGGTTGACTGTTCATTTTACTGCGAGGTATT